>JAQPPZ010000521.1:3600000-4200000 GCA_028583015.1 Wollemia nobilis
GTGGATGCGATCAAGTAACACTCCAGTTATCCAGTAATATAGCTCATCTTTGTCTAGTGGAAGATGTCTACAATTGAGTTGTCCTAAGAGGAAATCATAGTAAAAAACTAAAAGTAAGGGAAGTCAACACAATCAAGGAAAGAGGCCAATGTTTAGCTAACAATGACCACAACAAGCAGAGTATTAAAGATTTTAGGTTAGCCATTATAGAGAAGAGGCTAATGTCTTCAAAAAGGCCAACATTTAGCTATCTAGTGCAGAGAAGAAATCGATAAGATATTGAATTTGAGTTCTTTCGAGACAATCACAGGGAAGAGGTCAACTGAACGGTCACCCTAAGTATCCAAGAAAGTAAGAGAAGAGAGGCCACCATCTACCATATAAAGTTAAAAGATCTTGTGTCCCATAAAGGCACCCATTGAAACGTCTATTCAATCACCTATTTTAATGCACATTCAAATGTCATTTAGACGTCTTTCAACAGGTGTTGAAGAGATAGGAAAAAATTGTAACATCTACTACAATCATATCAGAGATGTTAATTAGTTTGAAGTGTTTTCTACAACAAGATAGCTACGTGGAGACTAAGGTATGTTACATTTATCAATTGCATAATTAAATTCCTAAGTAGAAGATTATTAAAGTTTTTAATATTAAGTACTTTAATTATTAAGTTGGAGTTAGAAGGAATACTACCTTTTAATGATTTAATTATTAGGTGGGAGTTATAAGGATTTCTACTATAATTTGAAATTGATATTTCAAATTTTTATTTTTTGAGTTTTTTATTAAAGTAATGGAGTGATAAGGTTTTCTACTTCAAATAGGATTTAAGTTTTGAATTTGAAATTGAATTTTAAAGTTTGAAGAGTTAGTAGTTTTTGAAGCTTTGAAATTCGAAGAGTTTGTATTTATTTTTGAAGATTTGACTTTTTAGAAGATTTGAAGAGTTAGTATTTTTTGAAATCTGAAGAATTTGATTTGAAGTTTTTTAAAGATTTAAAATTTAGATAAATTTTAAAATTTGAAGTTTTTTGAATTTTTGCAAATTTAATTTATTAGGGAGTTAAAAGATTTGCTACTTCAAAGGATTTGAAATTTTTAAAAATTTTAAAAATTTAGTTTTTGAATTTTGCAAATTATTAATTCTAGAGATATAAGGATTTCAACTTCAAAGAAATTGAATCATTGAATTACAAACTTCAATTATTTTGGAAAAAAAATATGAAGTCCATAATAAGAAAGAAAATACTAGAAGTTATAAAGTATGACATTGGTAAATTGATTGAAAAATCTAAGGGCAAGCTAGATATGACAATACAATTCATCTATAGAGAAGCAATGAATGAAAGTTTTGAGACATTTGAATATTATTTACATCTAAAGCTTGTTGAAGCAATTGATAATTCAAAAGACGATATCTCAATACCTATTGATATAGGTATTATAATATATATGTGATGCAGGAGCATCCAGTGGTGTAAGAGCAATCTTGCATCACAAAAAATAAAATGCATTTTCTCTTTCGGTTGTAGGTTTTTTTAGTTGTTTTGGAGTCCATGATGACACTTGAGAGGTGTAAGTCAATCAAAAGTACAAAAAGGCAAAAAATAGTCACCGATTATTTTTAGTAAGTTAGCCTAAACGGGCACGTATGGACTTGAAAATTTCCCCAAGGAGTGGAATTGAAAAATGGATCCAGTGGCAAAAGAATGATCCCAAAATCCTGAACGGTTTGAGAGATATTAAAGTTTTCATCCCAAACAATCTCGCCAATAAAGTTTAAAAATAGAATTTGAAGACCTTAGAGGCCCCAAAAAATGATGAAAAATAGATGAAATCATTTCGCTATTGTAGATCTCTTCGTAAGATTTCCAACAATATATTACATTAGCCAATTGGACAACCGAGTCAAAAGTTATGGCTCCGGGAAGCTGTGCCGCCAAAATTAAAATTTCAATTGAATATCTTCCTGGGCGGGAAAATGTACGATGGGAAAATGAATGGCAGAAAAATGAATGACGGGAAAATGAATGACGGGAAAATGAATGGCGAGAAAATGAAAGGCGGGAAAAATGAACAACCGAAAAATGAACGGTAGGAAAATTCAAATTTCAATTGACTATCTTCCTGGGCGTGAAAATGAACGGCAGGAAAAGAGGAGTTATGCTTTCCAGAATATTCTATGGAAGTTATTAAAGGGGGAACATAGATTTACCGAAGGCAGTTCGGTATGACAGATCGTGGTTCCAACTTACAGATTTCTAGTAGATTTTCTTTGTAATAGAATCGGCCTTGTGGTTGTAACATTGTAATTTTTGATTCTGTATTTGATTTCATTGAAGTAATATTAGATGTTGGAGTTTCTTCTGGAATTTTCTGTGATTTTGAGTATTGTGTGAGTGTTGGTTGGCATAGCCCTTCACTAATATGGCATTGCTTTCACTTGAAATTCATAAAAATAAAAATCAAAAGCAAAAAGAGTTGATCAAAACTTTAAAAAGTAAAATAGTGTTTGATCATGATACAAATGAATCAAGTGAATTATCTCATAAAACAATGTTTTTTTTTCTAGATAACAAGGGGTTGTATTCGGGTCCCCCACCCTTGACAAATTACAACTCTCTTCTCTAAAGCTTGAGAGTTTAAAAATAGATTCACTTCTCATCTCAATCGAGATGTTATGGCTAGAAACCTACATCATTTTACATAAAATGTTTGAATTTTTTATTTTCATTTTCTAGATCTTTTCAAATTTTTGTATGAATACAAATATTCCAAAATTCAGCATCCTTCTTGACATTTTTCTATAGCAACATTCACAATACCAAAACTTCACCTCTACTATCTATGCATTGCATCTTAGTACAGTAATAATCTAAAACATCACACTATCATAGTTCACTTTACCAAATCTGGATTGCTAGTTTCCTTCTCGAAACACTAGTGCAACCAAAAATCTGATAATAAATAGTTTATATGAAAACACATTAATGTTATAAGATAAAGTAGATATTACCAATGAAAAATATTAAAGTAAATCTTAATCATTATAGACAGTCAACATTTTCTTGTCGACTTTAGCTAAACTTACTACTTCCTCTAACCATGGAAAAGAGAATTTAACTTCACAATCCTTAGTTAAAACCCCTCTATTGTCTAGCCCATCTACACATTTGTTTCATTTCCTTAATGTTAGCTTTTAAAGCTAAATATTTAAGATAAAATAACCACAAGATCTAAAAATAAAGTTGCAACGCAATACATATAATAATGACAATATTCTAAAAATATAAAACTCAAAAATAACCTCAATTATAACTCATAGAATTGCCATTAACAAATGCTCACGAAAATACTACAAATCATGTTATATTATCTCCTTTCCTCTCCTTGTCTATACATACAAGGATACATATATAATATGATGTGATCCTTTATATGGAGCACTCTTGGCCTTCACTCTTCTAGAGTCTCTTCAACTTTCTATTCTATGGACTCATGTGCACATGGACTATTATGCATATTTACAATACCAAAATACTTTGCACACTTCAATAATATTTGTGCATTTATTACATTGCATAAAGTAAATTCTCAACTTCTAAACTAAGGCACTCTTTCCTAATCTAAAGATGTATCCAAGGTGGTACATTAGCAAGGTGGTACATTAGCATGTACCAAATAATATAATATATTCCAACACCTCCCTGTATTACATTATTTGGTTAGTGATGTAACATCCCACCCAATTTGCTAATTGTCAGTTTGCAAATATTATAGAGGATGAAATACTACTGATAAAGTTTTGTGGATGCATGAACATGGTTCATCGCAAACAAAACATATTAGTAACTCCTGGTGCCCACCTTTAGGCAAAAAGATAGTGATTTCTGCAAAAGGTAAGGTGGAAAATAATGCGTACAACGACCTGTAAGTACACGAAAGCTCACTAAGGGAAAAAATTCATATAGGGGTATTTGGTTTGCTGCATTATGTGCATTCTTGCTTAAGGTTGTTTTGCTGCATTTTGCATAGTTAAGTTATTTCCTTGATTAATTAAATTCAATCATAATAATAATATAATCTAAATATTTATTTATATTTTCATATATATATTTATATAGTTAAAAATTAAAAAAATAATATATAATAAAATAGAAACAATAAAAATAATTTAAAATAAATTAAAACAAATGCTAACCATAGTATAAGTTAATTAAGGGCGCTCCAAAGGCTATTGTCACTCGGTAACCTTACCTTCTTGCATGAGTTGCCTTGTGTGGCATTCAGATAGCTTCTCCATCATGTTATAAAGCATGGTGGTAACACTACGATGGGGAGAGTATGTCTGGATGGTTGATGTCCGAGGATTATCTTTGTGCATTGTTGTTGATTGCAAATTGCTGCTACCTAAACTCTAGGTCATTTATTTCTTTATGAAGCGTGATGTGCTTGAACGATTTAAATTTTTGAACTAGTTTGATAATGAATGATTAAAGTTTCCAGTATTGGTCGAATGATTATCCTGTTGGTTTAGCTTTATCTAATCTACTGTAATTTTTTAGTAAAACACTATGGTTTCTTGTAGAAACTCTTCAGTCAGGTGTAACTGAAACTTGAATTGATTTCGGTAAAGAAAATAGTCTAATAAAGAAGATAAGTAAATCAGAGTTAAAACAAAATATAACTGGTAATGCTATGCTGCTTCTAAGTGGGTTTTTTGTGATGCATGAGAGTGATAAATTGTAATGCTATAACATATTATATGTATAATATATTGTGGTTAAACTTGCATAAGAGATGCATTGCATTTTGGTAAGTTTGTGTGCAGATTTCATAATTAGTTGCATTCAAAATGGCCATGCTAACTCATTATTGTACACCACCTACCTTTCCGTCCACCTTGTGGAAATCCTGCAAGATGGAGTCGCTTATTCGGGAGGATAGTAGCCGATGAAGTTCTAGTAACGATTGTGTGGAAAATTTGGTTGGACACTGTTGTACTATGGAAACTTCTTGGTAGTTTGGGGTACCCACATGTTCATTTACTGAAATAGGCTACCAATTGATTTTTTCTTCATATCTCAACTCATGTGCTGGCTAGTGTTGTGCGTAATGTGCATGATGTTTCAGACCGAGTTTGTTTACCATGAATTATAATAGATGAGTTATATTATAATATAATTTGTTCCTTCTAAGCTAGTAAAATGAATTGTTTTTTCTTTTTCGAAAGGTATGCTATACTAATAGCTATTCAGTGGTTGTTCATGTTTCAAAACATTCCTTTTGAGTGTTAAACTGACATTATTAAAGAAAATAATTGATGTGTTATAGTAGGTCTTGCTGGAAGTGCATATATGTATATATACATGTTAAATGCAGACTGTCTCGTCTTATAGTAAAATCTTGAATTGGGTGGAAATTAGATTGAGTAAATGATTAAACTTATGACTCTTGGCAACCTGAACCATTTGGGTGGTTACATACGTGTTGTGCTCCGAGAAAACATATTTTCTTCTTTAAAATCGTGGGTTCTTCGTCTTAAAAAAATCATTGCAAGAATATTGTGAATTAAATGCGATATTAAACTCAAAGTCTTCACCGGTTTTAATTAGTGATCATTCTCGGACATCCTTTATGAAACCAAATTTTGGAGAAGGGAATTATCCTTGGTTTGCGTTTTGATTTGCATTCGTTCGCCCTAAAGGATCTTTGATATTCAGAGAAGTTATGTTTCTTTTTGTTTGCCCTTTCTTAAATATTCAAAGAAATCTTTGAAAACATTAATTTATCAAGGAATTTAACCAACTTATAATAAATGAAACTTTGGTATTGCTATAAAATATAGCGAATACAAGTATTAGTTAAATTTTATATTATAGGATTGTAAAATAAGTTAAAGGATGCTATGGTCATGCGTAGAAGGTTTATCGACTTTATATTTACATTAGGTAGAACATGTCTTTGGCCTAGGTGCTTGATGTTAGGACTCTAATACTCAATGTCAGATATATTAAAATAAAAAGATCTTAATTTTTGGCAATGTTATAAAATGGAAATGTTAAAGGATATTTTAAAATATTCTTGATCTTATCTTGTTTATTTCTTTGTAATAGACTAGCATTATGATTTCTATTACAAATGCTTAAAGAATAGACTCTTCCTAGAAAATGTTAAATTGTATTTTGAAAGATTCTTTATCCCATATTTTTCTTGTAGTAGACTAGCTTTATGATTTTATTAAAAATGCTTAAAATGAATGAATAGACTCTTCATCTTTTGTTTAGTAAAAGTCTTTTGTTTTCTTTACAGTAGACTAGCATTATTATTTGTTAAAAAAATTATTTTAAAAATATACCATAAAGAATAAAAGTTATATGGATGAAATATGAAATATTACTTTTACTACATTTAGGGTAGCCTCATAAGAAATTTACAAAGTTTATGGTGTTCCCATTCATGACTAAAAAGTAGTTGAAGAATAAACTTGTGGCCATAAACTTATTAAAACCTGGGATAAATACCTTAAAAAGAATGAAAAGTAAACTTTATATATATGCTCCACCAAGACGGGTAACCTTCATTGAAGACAGACGAACATACACCCCGTTTCAATAGTTTATGAGTGGTAACTGCCGTGATTTGGTGATAGTTATTTTCTAGCAGAATTGCATAGGATAGGTGGTCCATCATGTTATGAACAAATTATGAAAGGTAGAATGGGAAGCCATTTTTAGGCTATCGTACAAATAGTACCGTGAGGGGGTCTCACAATCATTGTTTAACTAGGAATTGTTAGTGGTAAGCCAACTCTAGAAATTGCTAGACTCTGGAGCTAGAAGGTCAGCGGTGAGATGGTATGGGACGTCTCATAATCAGTTACAAACATGACCTGGGATACCCGAACCCAAACCAAAGAATTGGTGGGCCCTAGCCGAATCCATAAGGTAATAGAATTTGGCTAGGCACTAGGTATACTAACGCTATACTCTAGCATGACATATATACAAGAAATGATGGAAAATAAGGATAACCTATAGGTCAAAGAAACCTATGTCCTCCATGCTATGGGGTGAGGAACTATGCGTCCACCCTTCTAGGTGATATGGGCCTTAGAAGGACAACCCCCTACCATGAACATAGACCTCTAGCAATGGAGAAGAACATGCTCACAAAATGATACCTTTTGCAGGATCTGGCCAATCTCGACCACTCAAGATACCGTCTGCAGCGGTCAAGAATATCAGAGTGAGTAAAATATACCTATGTACTAATTAAAATATTTATGGTATAGTAGATTAACTGTGACCATAACTACTTGTTGAGTCAAAAATTTCTCTTGTGATTTCTAGGAGTAAGACTGAAAGGGATAACTAGGTGAGGTATACTTGGGTTTTTATAATTAAAGACTTTAGTCTTCAATATGGTCTTCATCTTTTTTTTGGAACTTGTGCTCTTCTTTTATGCTTTCTTCATTTTGCTCCTTGTTTGTATTTTGATCAAGCAAATGATTAGTATCTTCATAAAATACTACTTTTACTAAAAGTGCTTTAGCTTCATGTTCTTCTGTAGTCTCTTCTAATTCTTGCATTTCCTGTATCTCTTGTACTAAGTGTCCCTTTTGATTTCCTTCCCTATATTGTAGCTGAGGTGGATTGTACTGATGCTGAAATTGTTGTTGATGTGGTCTATATTGATTTTGATATTGTCTTGGTTGAAATAACCTATTTGATTGGCTTCCTAAATTTGTTTGATTCCCTTGGTACTGATTCCTTGGATTGAATCTACAGTAATTTGTACTATGACCTCTTTTTCTACAAACTTGACAATATCTATCATTTCATTTTGTTTTGTTTCTTGAAAATGAAGCAACATTCCCTTGTGGATTATCTTTTGAGACTAAAGCATTGTTAGTCATTTCATCTTTGATTGAATTCTCTACTTCATATTCTTGTAGTATATTGACCAACTCATCAAATGATGTATCTTTACTCAAAATTTGTAAAGATGTAACTAGATGCTTGTAACTTTCAGGAAGTGCTCTTAGAATTACTTGAACAAGAAACTTGTCTTCTACCTTCTCTCCTAAGGTTAATAACTTTCCTTTTATATCTGCCACTTTTCTTAGAAATAATTCTATACTTTCACCATTGTTAACCTTTAGAGAATGCAATTGAGTCTGAAGATTCAAAATGGTGGCTTTATTCTTTCCTTCAAATATTTTGGATAGAGTATTCCAAGCTTCTGTAGAAGTTAATGTTGAACTAATGTATGGTTGTATATCATCTATAATTGCAAAATTTATTATCATGAGTGCTTTTGCTTCATCTTCTTCATATTTTTGAATCTCCCTAGCATCTTCAATAGGTTTAGTTTTTGCTCCTTTAACTATCTCCCAAAGCTTTTCTACTATCAATATCGATCTCACTTTGTTTTTCCATGAGGTATAATTAGGACCTTTAAGTAGTTGAGATTCTGAAAGAAATAATTTATGTGTTGTCATAATTAACCTTTGTAGACTTCCTTATATCTCCCTAATGCAATTTTCAAAACTTTAAAACTTTTGAGATTGACTCCCTAATCTCAAGAATATAATGTCTCTTAATTCTAAATTTCTCAATCCTATGTTGGTGTTGAATTCCTTATAACTCCAAACTTAGAAATTTAGAAATTTCATAAAAGAATATTTGCAAATTTTATAAATTTAATTTGATGTAGAAAACCTTATTACTCCAAACTAATCAAATTGCAAATATTTCAAATTGTTTTGTAAATTCAAATAATTAAATTACAAAACTTGTTCCTTCAATCCTTCAAACCAAATTTCAAATCTTCATAAAATTCTTTAATAGCAATAATCTGATTTCTAAGGTTTCAAATATTAATTCTTATCTCTCCAAAATAAATATTTTCACTTTAACCTTAGAAAGTAATATCTTTATGTAACCTTATGTCTCCTATCTTTGAGCATATAAATAAATTTAAATTGAATGAATTACCTTTAACCTTGAATGTGGTAATTCTCTTGGTCAATAGTATTTGACCAACTTCTACTTGGCGCTCCTCCTTCTATTCTGCACGTAGGTCTGCCTTGGAAAGATTATTCTTTCCTCCTTGATTGGTCAAAATGACTTTCAACCTTGTAAAACACTTTAATATATTATCCCTGCTGCTATAATGGAAGTAATGCAACCTTATCTTCAGTTTGACTCTTCAACTCCTTGTACGTAGCTTGAATGAATCACTTGCATGTGCCAAATGGAGTATTCTTCCTTACTTGCTCTTACACTTTCTTACACACTCCTATTTTCAGCATTCTCTAGAATCTCTCTTGCACTATGCTATGTTTGGCACCTTGAAATAAGTTCTCTTCCTTGCTGTGAATATTTGAACTCCTTCAAACCTTTTGACCTTCCACTTCACATGTGCCACATGGCACTCAAACTCTTTTAGCACTCCAAATTCACTCCCTTGTTCTCCTCAAGCGCCTATAACGTAAATCTGCAAAGTATGGTGAAGTTATGAAACTCCTGAGCATTACTTTACATGCATCTTCACCTCCAACTAATATTTTAATATCTCCTTTGGCCTGGGTGCAATTTTCATACCCAAAATTCTCTTTGACTTATCTTTTCCAGCGCTTTGTCTTGTTCACACTTGTCACTTTTGCATGTAACATTCCCTCCAATTCTTAACACTTGGAGTTTACCCTAATTTTAAACCTTCTATCTTCTCTACATAGCTCTTTCACTTTATTTTGCAGAAATGTATTTGTTTGGGCTCCTTGGATGAAATTATGGCATTGAATATTCACCTTTGATAGCTTTGCTCTACGTTTATGGTGGTGGCTCTTCCTTAGATGATGGTGGCTCTTCCTTAAGTGGTGGTGGCTCTTCCTGATCCTAGTTGCTCTTCTTCTATAGGTGGTGGCTCCTCTTCTAGACATGTTTTGGACGCTTGCCCCCTGTGCTTCAATGTCACCTTGGCTCCTCTTCTATGGCGCTTAGAATTTGCTATTCGGTGGTGCTTTATTTTGTGGATCTACCACCCTTTTTGGTGGCTCTTCTTCACCAATGTATTCTGCAACTTTGGTGCTCCTCTTGGTGTTTTTAAACACCTCAAATCTGCCTTAACTTTGAGCACTATTCAGCCTTTCTTTTAACTGATAGAACTTAGAGTAAATATGTACTTATTTTATTATAAAAATAACATATAATACTCTTCCTTATCACTCCCTTTTAGCACTTTTAACTCTAATACTTGTTATATTTTGTAGATTTTAGAATGATAATGGTGTCTCCTTTCTTGGCTTGGAGACACTTAACTCAGACTTCCTTTTGCTAGCTTTTGACAATTCTAATATGATGCTTCCAAAAAACTTGAAATAACTATTTTTAATGCTTGTATAAGAACTCTTTTATAGCATCAATATTACACACCTCTTATGGCCTCCTTTGTAGCTAGTCTTCTTGGTAATTTGTTGTCCCAAATTTATGTATTTTTGCAGCTTCACTCCTTTGTCTTTTGCTGCTCCAAAATCATCAATTTGCAGCTCTAATTGTTGCTCAAATACTCTCTCAAATCTGCCCTGAAGTTCTCCAAAATCACAACTCTTTCTCTCCTTATGATGCTGTCCACAAATCTGATTTTGTGGCTTCAAATCTCCTCCAAAATCATCCTCCCAAACTCTAAAATTTATAGCTATGAGTGCTGCCCAAATGCTGCCTTCTTGCTGCCCAAATTTGCAGTAATTATCCTCTTTCAAATGCTGCTAAATCCTCCTATGCTTTGCTACCCAAAGCTATCAAAAAATTCTGCAACTTTGCAATCAATTCCTCCTTTGTTTCATTGTCCAAAATTGCAACAAAAATCTCCAAAATGCTGCCTTCTTTCACTATCATGACCTCCTTCAATCTCCTATTCAAGGGCACTTCAAAAATTACCCAAATATTTCCCAAATCACAGCTCTATACTTCCTTCAGTTTACTATCCTGCAACCCTTCAATTTCTTCCTCAAAAAATAGCAACCTTCTCCTTTACAAATCAACCTTCAAAATCTTCGTGGTTGTCTTCAAGTTTCTCAAAACTGTGGCCTCTTCAATCTTCCCTTCTTCAATATTCTTGTCAAATTCTAACTTCAAATCTGATCTCCTTCACTATCTTCTTCCTCAAGAATTTGAATGTCTTGAGATCTTCAAAAACCTTCTCCAAAATTTGGCAATCTTCTTTGCCAAAAACTTATCCTTTTTGGATGGCAACAATTGTCCCAAATCCTTCTTATAAAAAACTTCTCCTTGCTTACAATCTCCTTCCTCTAGCTTTCTTCACAACTCCTCCAATGGCCACTCCTTCAATTCTGTAATGAGGCTTTCTCTAGCCTTCTTCTCCTTCTCCAAATTCTCTTGAGACCTCTTCTCTTGGGTCTTCTAATTCAATAGCTACTCAAATTTTTTTCTCAAAACTTCAATGAGACCTTTCCTTGGTCTCTTCAATCTTCCAACTATGGGAATTATGCAATGAGATCCCTTTCTTGGATCTCCAAAATATGTTACTTCTCAATTCTACAATAGGACATTTTCTTAGTCCTCCTCTATCTCCAATCTTCAATCTCCAATCTTCCAAATCTGGAAGTTCTTCAATGTGACCTCTTGGGTCCCTTCAACTTCTTCAATATGTAATCTTCAATCTCCAATATTCAATTGAGACCTCCTTCTTGGACCTCCTTAATGTTCTTCCTTCAATCTCCAATGGGTCCTTCTTTCTTGGACCTCTTCAATGTCTATTCTTTTGCTGCAACTCAAAACTAATCCCTGCACGAGGAAAGCACATAGAATTTCAAGCAATCGAAGGTGAAATTCTTCTCTATCTGTTGTAGGAAGCTTCTCAACTTCTAAGAACTAATTTTTTGCAACAAAAAACTTAGACCAAATGCATTTAAATTTCTAGAATTCTAAAAGCAATAAACTTCACTAGCTATTCTCAAAACTAGTGGAAATAATTCTATGTTGAGTCCTAGTCTTCACGAGTTCTCCTTCAACCCTATGGAAAGACTCTAGCCAACTTGCAATCTGGAATCTCCTTCAATCTCTCAAAATCTCCAATAGGACCTCCTTCTAGGGTCTCTTAATCTCCTCAATGTCAAGGTCTATCTTCAAGACCTGTAATCTCCTTCTATTCTGAATTTGCTCTTGGAATAGGTAAATCTTCAAACTTCCTTGGTTTTCCTTTCTAGAGGTAATTCCTTTAACTTCACTGGTTTCTCCTTAACCAGTGGAAATCTCCTTTGCAACTTTAAAACCTGTGCAAGTCAAAACCTTGTTGTGGCTCTGATACCACTATTAGCTTTTGAAGCTAAAATACTTAAGATAAAATAACCAAAAGATCTAAAATAAAGTTGCAATACAATATATATGATAATGGAAATATTCTAAAAGTATAAAACTCAAAAATAACTTCAATTATAACTCATAGAATTTCCATTAACAAATGCTCACGAAAATACTACAAATCATGTTATGTCATCTCCTCTCCTCTCCTTGTCCACACATACAAGGATACATATATAATATGATGTGACCCTTCATATGGAGCACTCTTGGCCTTCACTCTTCTAGAGACTCTTCAACTTCCTATTCTATGGACTCATGTGCACATGGACTATTATGCACATTTACAATACCAAAATACTTTGCACACTTTAATAATACTTGTGCATTTATTACATTGCATAAAGTAAATACTCAACTTCTAAACTAGGACACTCTTTCCTAATCTAAAGATGTACCCAAGGTGGTACATTAGCATGTACCAAATAATGTAATATATTCCAACACTTAATGTATGGGTAAATGTGATTTCTTCAAAATCTTTAGAAAGATTTTGAATTTCTACAATTATCTCTTATATGTTCCATGGAGCCTTTGATTTTATCAAAATTACATTTATTACTATGAGTGAATCACCTTCCATTCATACTTCGTTTCATTTCATTTGTTTACATATTTTTGCCCCTTCTAAAGTTGCCCAAGCTTCAACTTCATTATTTGTCTTAAATCCACTATTAAAAGCGTAATGAGAAAAATTTTCTTCTCTATTATTTCTAAGTATTCCTCCTCCTCATGGTCCTGGATTTCCTTTAGATGATCCATCAAAATTCAATTTGACCAACTCCACATCTGGTGGTTTCCACTTTATATTCTTTGTCTTCTTTTTGTTTCTCTTGTATCCAACATTATAATTCTATTTGATGATTTGACTCCATCTATCAAGGGTATTTGCTTCCAGATTAGGGACTAGGTGAGTTGATAGGGTTGGATTATATTTCTCAATAGCTAAACATATATTTCTTTTCATTACCTCTAAAATAATTTCCTTTCCTTTATATATTCTTCTATTCATTTCTAGCCATACCGTCGAAAGTATTGTATCTTTTGATATATCCTAGATTGTTTGTAAAGCCTCACTTTTAAAAGTGCTCTACCATTATTTTAACCATTCTTTAATTCTCCTATTCATCACCATGCATTTACCAGATATATATTGAGTATCCATTGCCATAGTTTCTAAACTATTGAGCAATGTCTCAAGATATGGTCTATAATCTCCTCCTTTTTAAAAAGAGCACATTGAGAGGGGCCATGAAAACCCCTTTTCATAAGGTTATCCTAGGATAAAATTCTTCTATGACCTACTATCCAAACAAACATTTTAACTTTAGGAATGCTTGGGCTATCCTAAATATATCTCCATATTCTTATGTTATTCCTATTTTGTTGGTGCTTTACATTATATCTGCTTCTTGTTGTGTATTCTCATGAGCTATTCAACTCCCAAATCAACATATCATTAGCTCCCCTTGAAATAATCATAGTTTTTATCTTTCTACTCAACTGCCTTCTAGCATTAATGTCTTGTATACTTGTAAAAAATATTCTTTCCATTTGTATCTTCCTTGCCGATCCTTGTACAAAATGTTTGAAATCGTATCACCATATTTATCTTGAAGTAATCTCATCCAAGGTTTCAAAATTGGATCTAGATTGAGTGGTTTTTTATCACACCAAGTATCCATCCAAATAGATTTTTTTTCTCTTATTCCCACCATCCTTCTTAAATATTTAATCACTAGATTAATAGATTTTTTAAACCATTCCAAAGGGCATAACCATTTGGTAGAGAGAATGCAATAAATATTAAGCATGATTCATTGGACTCAACATAAATATAAGAATTCTTTCCCATTAACTTTGACTCTCTTTGTATGATCTCCAGATTACTTTTCCCCTAAGAGCTAAGTTTACATATGTAAGAACTATTAAACCAAGACCTCCCCTAGTTTTATCATCACACACATGGATCCATTTCACCAAAGAAAATTTATTTTTATCATGTAAACCTGACCATAAAAATGATCGCATAATAGAGATTAATTTTTTTTTCTATTGATTTTAGCATAGTATACAATGACATATAATATGTTGGAATACCCTGTAAGATTAACTTAAGTAATTGCACTCTTCCTACTAATGATAACCATCTACCTTTCCATATTGGTAGTTTATTCTAAACTTTACTTATAAATGGATTCCATAATTATATCCTCATTCTCCCCTCAAATAAGGGCATCCCTAGATAAGTTGTTGGCAAATTTACCTCCTCCATTTGAAGTAACCTTCAAATTATTACTTTTATTTTAGTTGGAGTGTTTAAGAAGTAAATTTTGCATTTTGTCCTATTAATATTTTGCCATGACGTTCTTTTATATTCCTTTAAAAAGTTATTCAAAGCTCTGACCTTGTTTATCCATACCCTTCCAAAAAGGGTTGTATCATCTACAAACTATTGATGGGTGATGTTGTCGATGTTATTACTAGCATTAAGTCCACTTATAAGCCCATATTTGTTAGTCTTATTCAAGTTCCTACACAAAATATCTGCCATAATAATGAACAAATATGGTGGTTGAGGATGTCCTTGTTTAAGGCCTCTCTTGGATTTAAATGATTCCGATACTAATCCATTGACCAACACCAAATATAAAAATGTAGAGACACAAGCTTTAATCCATCTAACCTATTTCTTTCCAATTCAAAATTTTCTAATACTGCAAAAAGAAAATCCCACTTAACCCTATCATAGGTTTTACTCATGTCAAGTTTTAATATTATTGCTTTCTTTTTTCTTGAAGTTGTTGAATGTATAACTTCATGAGCTACTATGATCCCATCCAGAATCTGTCTCCCTTTCATAAATCCTCCTTGCTCTTCTAAAATAATTTTGTCTAACAATGGTCTTAATTTATTCACCATCACTTTGGAGACTTATATGCCATATTATATAGTCTTATGGGTCTAAATGAATCAAATAATTTAGCATCCTTCTTTTTTGGAATCAAAGTAAGATATATTGCATTTATTTTGTAAGGTACGTATTATTTTATCCTAGATTGTTCCACTACTACCAATAAAGAATCCTTCACTATATCTCAATTATGTTGGTAAAATGTTGTAGAGATCCTATCCGGACCTGGTAATTTATCCTTATTAAAAGAGAAAAGAGATAAATGAACTTTTTCTAGAGTAATAGGCTCCATTAGTTTTCTATTGTATTCATTCATTAATAAAAAAAATAGTATTTCATTCTGCATGTAATATTGACATTCCAAACATATCAAATTCAAGAAAATATTATGATGCTTTAAGAAAATGTTCAAAGATTATAGGAATAGAAGAAACACATGATCCATAGGTAAAATATTAAGAAGTCATGCACAACACAAATGTAGAAGCACATGAACCAAAGATCAAGAACAATGAAGAAGCTCAAGCAGTTCATGAATAAAATAGTGAAGAAGAAAATGCTAAAGAACCAAAGAATGAAGATGAAGGAGAATTTAGAGCAAAAATAAAGAAATAAGATGAATATGGATTTCAAGCAAAGGATCACATAGTGTAAAGTTGCTTGATTGAAGACTAAAGATGAATATTGAAGACTAAAGTATTCAATAACCAAATAATGTAATATAGGGAGGTGTTGGAGAATATTGCATTATTTGGTACATGCAAATGTACCCCCATGGTACCTTTATGGTACAAATGTAAATATATAATAGATTAGGATTTGAGTCTATAGTTTAGATGAGTGATTTATATTTCCCCTTCATGTAAGTGTCTATATGCAGGATATGCACAAGTGTCAGGTCATGTAAGAGTGCAAGTGTGTATTGAGAGAAAGTACACAAGTGTCATGTATATAAGTGTGCAAATATGTAATGCGAGGATGCACACAAGTGTCTTGTATTAGGAGTGCATGTAGAAGAGTAAGATTCATGTAGATGTGTACAAGTGTCATAGAGTCAAGTATGCATGTAAGCTGAGAGTGAAGAGTCTTGTATACAAGTGGCAAGATGAGAAGCCAAAGGACAAGAATAGGAAAATTTACAACTCTTGAATGTGTGAAGAGTGCAATAAAAAAGGATTGAAGAGTCATATTCTATGTCTATATTATGTAGACAAAGCTCCATAAAATGTATTGGGAAAACGGATTGTAAGAGATCAACAATAAGCATTTATAATATTGAAGCTTGTATAAATATTTTGAGCATTTTTATTATAAGTATTCTTTGCTTGTACATGAATGATTTTGATCATTTACAATTATAATTGATATTATAGTGAAATTAATTTTATTTATATTGGCCTTAATATATATTTTATTGCTCATATATTTAATTCTACTCTTGATTATTGATATTATGACCTAAAATATTATGGCTTAATTATATTGGGACCTGAGATAGTTTGGCTTAAAATCCAACACATGACTCATCTTAGAAGGCTTGCAAGCCATTTAGAGGTGCCATTAGAGGCATGTAATATTTGGGGGTTCTTCATTTTGCAAAAGATACCCCAAATTATTACTTTTACTAGGAGTAGAGATTTCTCACCCAAAGCAACTCAAGGGTGAATTCATTATATAAACAAGAGATATGGGATCCATTGTAAATATATTTTGGCCTTGAGAGAATTAGAGCTACACTTTATGAGTGCCAAATTGTAATTTCTCTATTTTTGGAAATAATAAGAGATTTGCACAAGACGTTTTTCTTTCCAATTATGGAAGTACTATTTTGGATTGTGGAATGAGTGATAATGTCACTGCCCTTTTATCCTTTCATCATTCTATGTTATTTTTATTTCATACTCATGAGAATACATTGTTATTATTCAATTTTATCATATTTTGAATGATCACACACTTTATTTACTACAATCATGACCGTATTTTATTTTCATGCAATCTACTTTAATATCTCACACCCTTACCTTCCAAGCATTTACTTTTGTGTATTTACTTAGATTAGATTATCAAAGATAGTGGGGAACTGCCATAATTTTAGAGGTTAAGGGGGCATGGTATCCCTCCTTTTAATTGTTGAAATAAAATTATAGGCACAGTAAAAATTAGAAATTTTCTTACAATTTAATAGTTTTTGGCATGCCATGTGGGACCGAGAGCTTGATTTCCACATTGAAATCAAGCATAGTCTCTTTTTAATCTTATTTTTCTCTCTTAAATTTTGTGTGTGATTTTGCAAATGGTAATTCCATTTAAAACTTTAATTTTTTTTTTTTTAAGTTTTGCAAGGTGACATTAAGATTTCAAAAAATTCATCAAGTTTTCTCAATTTTGGTGCCAAATTATATTTTGTTATTGATAAAAGATAATTTACCAAAATTTGAAGTAGTTTTGCAAAGTATTCATTTGAATAGTGATTCTCTCCCTTAGAAGTGAATTGATTAGAAATACATTTTTTTTTTTAGTAATTCTAAAAAAACAATCCACTCAAAATTTCAAAACAATTTGCTTGAATAATAATTTGTTTTTAAGTTTTCTTAGAAGAGTAATTCACTCAAAATTTGGAACAAATTTATGTGAAGGGATTCACTCCAAATTTTCTATTTATTTTTTTATGTATTTACAAAATTATTTGCTTCACATCACAGAGAGTCATTCTCTTATTTAAAATTGACATTTTGTAACCCAAAAACTCTATCCCTATAGGTATGTAGGTGAGATAACTCAAACTTATGATTATGTGGTCAAACATATAACAATTAGTTATAGAGCTCTTTCTAGTCAAACTCATCTCATATCAAAGAAGAAACATAAAGGTAAAAAAAATAGCTCATCGTGTGGTTACATGGAGAGAAAAATACTGAAGCAACTCCAAATTCAACTTCATCAAAAGGTCAGATATCTAATCCATCTAATCAAAGTTAGAATCCTATATTTTAGCCTCATTTGAAAGAGTTAAATTTCCTTGATCATCCTCTAATTATGCATTTCATGATGCCAATAAAATGTGGGCTTCCATGGGACCTACCATTACAACCATATTTATATCCACTTGTATGAAATACCTCAATTAAATATTTTTGAACATATCACAACACCCCACTCAAATAAGGTACTTAATGGGTATTCCTAATGCTCCAAATAATGAATCATTTTGATCCTCAAATAATCAAGTTGGAATGAGCCAATCATTAGCATCTTTCAATCCTGAAAATAACCCCTTTGACAAATGTCACTTCAAGCCAATATTTATCCAGATCAAGTACCAAGGTCGATACTTCAAATCAACCTCCATACTCTAGTCAATAAAATAACCCAATACAAACACTATTAATGCTTTAGGTAAACTTAGTGTTCCAATAAACCAAGGCATAGCTTAGATTTGCAAACATCAACTAGTTAGACACAGACACTAGGATTTTAGGGTATGACCCCAAATAAAATATAACCTCTAGCCAGTGATCCATCGTAGAATCTATAAAAATATATACTTCCCTCTAATAAAAAAAATTTGCAACACAACTTGTAAAATCCTTCACCTATGCAAAATCTAGAAGCCATGCCAAATTAAAATCAAGTTTTTCTAAACCCACCTTTGATGCAAAATCTGAATCCACAATTTTCACCATAATACTATGCTTCTCCCTAGAATTTGCAAGATTCCCTATAATATAAAATTTCCCCATATATGCTACCTCCTCAAGTATATACACTCCACTTATGGATAAGTGATGTATTGACCTCTAATGTAATATGGACAATCCCATCAATATAACTAAGCCCTCATGCTAGTTAGGTCCTAGAACTAACTTCTTGACTAAGCTTATCATGGAACTTTGAACTTTAGGGCTTATTCCCTCATCCAACTACTACTATGAAGTTACTACCAAACTTTGATGGAAATGGGACCAAAATGGCTATGGGTCATCTTGATGAACTGTCCACATTGAAGTTAGTATATTGCATTCAAGAAGATGGTACATTTACTTTTTAACTCATTAAGGGATAAATTTGCTTTGTAGTATAGAGGTTTACTTGATATTTTGGTTACTAATCGGGCATCAATTATAGAAATTTTTATGAGAAGATTAAATAATATAGACAATGGATATTTAGTTATTTTTCAATTAAATGCTATGTAAATACACCCTCAAGAAAACATTAATGATTATAATATTAGATTTATGAGGACTTTGTATCTAATTCTATTAAATGTGTGTTCTATCAAATAACAAACATTATCATATTACATAAAATATTTGTAGACCAATTTAGTGCTAATTGTCTATAATGCTAATCATGTCACTTTAGTTATATCATTCAAAGAGGTGGCCTGTGCAAAATATATCCTCATTAGAATGAAGAAATTACCACTTCCTTCACCAATGGATTGTGCCAACCATGTAACTTAGAACCCATAAATTCCAAGACCTACCCTACCATCAAATAAATTAAAAATACCCAAAAACTATATAATATAACCACATACCTGTAGGTAAAAATGTTGCCCATACTATTTTGATTAACCAAATCCTACCTTAAATTCACTAGACAATCTATTTTAGTATGCCTAGGTTGAAAAAAAAAGAAGTCAAAATATATTTCATAATAGCCTAGAATATCATGTAGTTGGATCAAGATCACTAGCATGAAACATGATCTAAGGCTTGAATAGACTATGTCTAAAAAGGCTTTGATAATGAAAAAATCTAGAAATACTCAGATCCAAACTTTCGTGAGAAACGTGCACCAATTGCATGAAGTCAAACTGATGTCTAAGGCTAAATATGACCGATTTTAGAAGTTTATAAGTGATGATGTTAGCATGATATCTCAAAAGTATAAAAATAGATAAAAGAATATTAAGAAAGAATGAAGCTGAAATCACCAAAAATAGGACAATGCATCTTTGACATTGAGTAGCTGCACAAAGCCAAAATGGAAAAAAACCAAAATATTTTGGGCAATACTTTCACGATAAAAGTATGGTATTATACAAGAGAGATCATGGTTGAATAAAATTAGAGATATTAATACCGAGAGCACCAACCAAAGAATGCACAAAGCCATATTTTTTCTTGCAAAAACTTCATCAAAGCATCTATGAGATTTGGATTCATTCCAAGAGATTTTTCAAGTAGAACGAAATCCCAAATTCAATACATGGCATCTTAGAACATCACTTTCAGAGCCTCGACTACCTCAATGCCTTCTAGCTATTCAAACTAACACCATCAAAAAATAATATCTCTAACAAACTAGTTGTAGTAGATTGACCATTTGTAGAGGATAATTGGAGATCAATGAAGCAAATTGCAAATAAGTTCAAATCTCAAGTACAAGGTGAAAGTAGAGCAAACCACATCAGTAACAAACCAACATGATATGAAAATAAAAATCTCCCTAGATTATTTGTGCTAGGCTATTTTGCATAACAAACCTATAATTGTATTACAAATATTACATTGCAAGATATGAGAGTAGCTTATAAATAGAAATATAGAACTCTAAATGAGGGTTGACTTTGTAGAATTTGCCTGGGTGTATGTTGTATTATTTTTACTGCTAATTAATGGGAAGTGATAGTTGTTTGGCCTCCATTACTGGTGTTATTATAGGTTTTTATGAATGAGTTTTATGCTTTAATTTATTTCTGTTACACTTTGTGATTAGTTTATTATGTAAAAGTAAATTCTACTATTTGGATCATTGTTGGATTAATTTTCATTAAATTATTTGAAAATGGTTAGTCTGTTAAGTATCATTGTTAGTTGATTACAATAGGATTTTATAGGTGCATCCAATGTTGTTACACTATACCTCATCCACCAGCTACTCATTTTTCTAAACCCTTACTCTCTTTCTACACCCTCTCTTTTATTACCCTTGGTTTAAACCACTATTTTAATTTTAAAAGTAGACCAAGGAGCCATCCTTCTTCGAATTTTGAATTGAGAGAAATTTCATTCATCCAAAATATTGACTAAAATCTAGGGTGCATTCTATAGACTAGGTAGATTTTACACCAATCATTTTTTTAGGCATGCCTGGTGGGACAATTTTTTTGCTTATTCATATCATTACCAAAAGGATTTGAGGTGTGGTGAATAGCCTTGATATCATAAGTGGAGAATGTATATTCATCTAGTGACTCCACTGAGGATAGAACAGGAAAAACTCAATGAATCTACTAGAAGCCAAATCTAGAATCACTTAAAGAAGTAAGCTAGACAATTTTGTCACATAGGGTTTCTATCTCATTTCTTATGGCTAAAAAATTCTATCTAGCTTGGGATAGCCATGGTCTCCTTAATATTCTAATTCTCCATAAAATTCCCAAGGCTACCCTCAAATTTTTTCCTATTTACGATGGTAATGAGAAAATGACTTACGAGCATTGTCAAGATGTAGCTACCTTAGCCACTTCTTAGAATATTGTATTTGAAGATGTAATGGTTAGATTACTAGTTTAGTCCTTTCAAGGTAAGATGCTAACATGGTACCATTCATTCAAAGACAAAAGCATTATCACCTAGGATGAATTAGCTAAATCCCTCATATTAGAATTTGATGATCCTAGAGACCTATTTTTGTTTCTCACTCAATTTTTCTCCATTTAAAGAGATCCTCATGAAAGTATTACTGATTTTAATATCTGGTTCAAAAGGAATTGAAAAATAACTCCCCAATAAATTCAACCATCCCATGCTCAAGCATATCTTTACTACATCCATGCCTTCAATTATGACTTAAATATCCTAATCCAAGGGTCAAAAGAAAGAATATTCCCATAGATTTTCCAAAAGGCTATAACAATAGAAAATATGCTCATCACTACCAAAAAACTCCCCCCTAGAACCACCATATGGGAAATATCTCAAGATCATTTTAGCAATTCACAAGTTAATATTTCATTACATGATAAGGTGTCAGAGTCACATTTATCCCCTCCATACATAGTGCAACCTATTTACACCATGCCCAAATCATAATCTCAGATGAAACATGAACTAAAGGCCATGACCCATAAATTGATCAAAGAACTTGATAGAATGGAAAGGCAACAAGATGGGATAAAAACCAAAATTGAACACTTGAGAAAGTTTATCTTAGAATATCAATTGATGTATGGTGATGACATCAATGGGTAAAATTAATTTCATATTCTGGTAATGAGCAATTCCATGTCATTTGACACAAGTTGTGAGAACAAAATTTGCTAGATGGGTTTCTGTTCAAAGATAACTCCACTAATGGAAGATGTGGTGGTATTCACAATGAGTTTGGTATAACTCCCCTCAAAGAAAAAAACCTCCATGATATTGGCTCAGATATAAGGTTTGACATCTTCTCTGCAATAGTGCAAGATCAAAACATCAAAAGTTAGGAAAATGAAGAACAAGAGGAAGAGAAAGATTCAAGATTGATGGCTTGAAAGCTTATAAATTCATAAAAGGATCAAGGGGAAGAAAGAAATCTCAAACCTCAAGCTAAAGCATCAGGTCCAGGAACAAAGTAGTTGAATCAACAAAGAGTCCAAGCTTACCAAAAATTGTATTTTTTTGCTGACTAAAAAACAGAGGCTAGTTGAACAATATTAGAATATGTTCAATTCATTAGTCACATAAGTGACATATTCAAATGGCTATCCAATAAGAATGGAATACCTAAGAAAATATTCGTTGATATCCAAGCAAGTGGATTTGATTAAATTGGCATTAAAATGGTTAGAAGAAAAAGATAACCCCCAAAATTTAGCTAGTAAAAAATCATTAGCAAGCATGAGGGACTTGTTGAGAAGCAACACACCCCCACTGAAAATAAATTTTTTATTCCTTTGAAAATAATTAATTTTTA
This sequence comes from Wollemia nobilis, assembly GCA_028583015.1. Lineage (NCBI taxonomy): Eukaryota > Viridiplantae > Streptophyta > Pinopsida > Araucariales > Araucariaceae > Wollemia > Wollemia nobilis. The sequence continues at coordinate 3,623,218 of JAQPPZ010000521.1, forward strand.
TTTCCAAGGGGACCCTCATGAAGTTTTTGGGTTTTTAATTCCAAGTTTTGCTCATATCATTTTTGGAAAATTGCCTGCATCAAAGTGCCAAAATTCCTTGCATAAGGGCATTGATTTGAATTGGATTTTTTTGAATATTTATGCTTCAATGGTATTATTTCTGGTTAAATATTTTAGAAATTTAATTTTCAATAGTTTCCTAAGGTCTGAAATATTTAAAATCAATTTCTAAGGTGCTTTAAAAATCTTCATCTTGCCCTAATGTTTACTTCAATTTTGCAATCACCGTATCTTTTGACACAGGAATCCGTTTGAGGTGATTCAAATTATAGATGAAATATCTTGAGCTCACCTTTCCAATGATACCAAATTTTTAGGGTTTCAAGCATGATTTACCTTCCAAAAATAGTAGTTTCTATTTACAGCCTGTGGACTTATTTATTTTATAATACTCTTTTTTTTTAAATAAAGGGGTAAAAATTTATTGATAAAAATTCTGGATTACAGAGTACAGCTGAGCTCCCAACCAGGACTCAAATAAGCAACAAAATAGGCTAAAACCACCAGACAAGGTCGAAACCCGAAGAAGACAACAAGAACAAACCACATTAAGTCTGAACATCCTTGTGGATCAACTCCCAGAGGCGTTGAGAGTCCCCAGATGGGAGACTCTCCCAGTTATCGATAATCCAAGGATCCAACAGCTCAGAAGCCCTTTTGGCCAGGTAATCAACAACCCCATTCCATTCCCTTGGAATGTGCACAAAGGATATAAATTCGAACTCTTCACTCATTCTGAGAATCTGAATGGCCATAGAGGCCAACTTCCAATTAACATCCTCCACCCTTTTGTTGTTTAAAATATTAACCAAAATTTGAGAGTCGGACTCGTAGATAATCCTGCGCCAGCCAAGAGAAAACCCCCTCTACAAGGCCTCGAGAATCGTAAGAGCTTCCATAAAATTGTTGGAGTGAACACCTTTATAAATGGAAAAGAAAAAACTGACCACGCCAGTAGAATCTCTCCCAACACCGCCAATTCCAGCATGTCCAGGATTACCCCTGGATGACCCATCAATATTAATTTTTAAAACTCCTCTAGGGGGCGGCCTCCACCTACCATCTCTCCTAACCTTCTTGCTGAGCTGAGGAACCCTGCTAGGGCTAGAAGAGTTCGCACCAACCCCAAAGAGACCAAGGGCCTATCGTACCTTCTCCTCCCTAGAGTCCAAAAGAGGGTCCACATCACATTTGCTATGGATAGTTTCCTGAACCATACACAAGATCCTTTGCTAGATCTATTGAACAACCAAATGACTGCCCTGAAATATGTGATGGTTTCATTCGAGCCAAATCTTCCAGATGATGCAAGAAGGGCCCAAATTCCAAGCCACCTGGAGGAAGGGGGCCTTGGCCGGAGGTCTACCTAGACTACTCCAAAACTCCACCAGGGAGAGCACATGAAAACAAGGATGGTTCCAGGCACTCCACCAATGGTGCCAAATGTCTCTGGCAAGGGAGCATTGGAAAAATAAATGAGAAGAGTCATCCTCATTCTTACCGCAAAGGACACAAAAAGAGGGACCCTGAAATCCCCTCTTCCTCACGTTATCCCAAGTGAGGCATTTATTACGAGCTACCAGCTAGAGAAAGAAGTTACATTTTGGCCAAGCAAATCTATTCCACACCTTTTTCCACCATGTGACAGGGAGACTCCTAAAATTTTGCTTATCAAGAACCTGATAACCATAGGCTACAGAGTAGGTTCCCTTGGGATCAGGGTTCCAAGCTAGAATGTCTTTACCCCTCAATGAAGAATAGGGTCTCCCCACAAGAATAAGAGCAAGCACATCTTTGTCCTCGACCAATCCCCCTAGGGCCATTCCTATGGATATTTCCACCTGTACATCTCCATATTTCCAAAAGATTAGATTTTTTTAAAGTCCTCCACATGAGACCAACCTACTTCCAAGAAACAAATACTTAGGGAACGTAACCTGGGATATTGAGTCAAGATAGGAGGGTGGCCATCCCAAGAATCCTCCCAGAAAAGAGCATTTGATCCTCGATTGCAAATCCAGAACAAACCCTACTTAATTAAATTAGCTCCTCTTTTTAGAGTGTCCCAGATAACTAAACCTTTCCCAACCAAGCTGACTCTAGGGATCTCAGCCTCAGAAATACCTCTCAAGTATTTACAAGATAATATTTTAGCCCAAATATGATCTTGAGAGGTACACCATCTCCAATAAAGTTTCATAGCCAAAGCCTACCCAGAAAGAGCCACCTGTCGCAACCCAAGGCCTCCCTCTTGAACCGGCCTACAAATAGAATCCCACCTAACCAAACTCCATTTAGATTGATCAAGTTTTCCAGACCACAAAAACTATCTTGACAAAGCATCCATGTCCTTGATGAAACGAGAGGGAGTTGTTTGCACAAAACACCTATAAATGGGTAAAGCTTGAACAACAAATTTTAAAAGCAACACTCTACCTACAGAGGATAGCCATCTGACGGTCCAGTGATTCACCTTCCTTCTAAACTTATCAAGCATAGACTACCAAGAAGATCTAGGTAGAGGATGAGATGAAATCGAAATACCAAGATAAATGAAGGGGGGAGTCCCGACCTAGAATCTTAGAATGCGAGCAATCCTGGCTTGAATAAGAGGAGGGGTATTGAAGAAGAAAATAGAAGACTTGTCCTCATTAATCAACTATCCAGAAGCACCAAGATATATGTCAAGAGACCGTCTAATGTTGCCAGCTTCCCTGATAGTGGCAACTCCCAGCAAAGTAGTATCATCAACAAATTGAAGGTGGGAAAGAGGTGGCAAACTACTATCCCACTTCCACCCCTGAATGAGACCCTGCCTAACCTGAGACTTGAGCAATATTCCCAACCCTTCTGCCATAATGATAAACAAATAAGGAGATAAAGGATCTCCTTGCCTCAAACCCCTTGAGGCCTCAAATAGCTCCGATGACTCATTATTAACAAGAACGGAGAACGAGGAAGAAGAAACACAACTCATCACCCATCTAATCCATTCCTCCTCAAAGCCAAAAGTAGCAAGAAATTTATGAAGAAAGGACCATCTGACCCGGTCATAGGCTTTGGCCATGTCCAACTTAATGAACATAGTTTTCTCCTTAGAAGTTTCCATCGAGTGAATAGCTTCTGTAGCAATAACAACCCCATCCAGGATTTTCCAGCCAACAACAAACCCACCTTGCTCCTCAGAGATGATTTTGCTCAACCATATCTTCAACCTCTCAACAATAATTTTTGTGATGATCTTATACACAACATTGTAGAGAGCGATAGGCCTGAACATATCCAGGGAATTCGCTCCCTCTTTTTTGGGAATAAGCACCACAAAGGTAGCATTTAGGGCCCTTAGCATCTGTTTGTTCTTTTGGGACTCATGGACCACCTCCAGAAGATCAAATTTGATTAACTCCCAAAACTCCTGATAAAACTCAATCGGGAATCCATCCGAGCCTAGGGCTTTCCATTTTTTCATCTTGAATACAACATTTTCCAACTCCTCAAGGGAAATTGGACCCATCAAGTGCTCATTCATCTCTCTAGAAACAATCGAGGGAATACAGTTTAGAATAAGCTTTTCATCCTCATCATCTGAGAGGGAGTCCTCCTTGAAGAGAGAGGAAAAATACCTCCTAGTCTCTTCTAAAATATCCCTGAAAGAAGAGAGCAGGGCACCCTGAGAATTCACAAGAGAGGTAATCAGGTTACCATTACGGTGAGCCTTAACTGAGTTATAAAAGAAGGTCATGTTCCTATCCCCTTCCTGAAGCCAATCTACTCGAGATTTTTATTTCCAAAAAAATTCTTCCCTCAGTTCCCATTCAACAAGGTCTTTCGTAGCCTCAGATTCCTCAATGAGAAGCTCCTCCATGAGTCCCTGATCTCTAATCTTCCTTGAAGCTTCTTCCACCCTCCTAAGAGCCACCAACTTAGCCAAGGAAAGGTTCCCAAAATTTAGTCTATTCCATCTCTTCAATTTATGCTTAACAAATTGTAGTCGCTTCATAAAGGAATACATAGTGGTGCCATGAGGAGGTTTGCCATTGGTCCACCAGCCTCGCATGAAATCATGAAGCTTAGGATCTCGAAGCCACATAAGTTGAAACTTAAAGGAAGGATTCTTCTTTAGCCCTAACTCTAGAGTAGAGAGTTTGATAGGCCAATGATCGATCCCCTACCCTCCAGAATCATAGAACTAGCACTTCTGTTATTACCAATCCAAAAACTAGAGATCAAAAACCTATCCAGTCTCTCTGAGATGGAATCTTCCCCACATATTCTATTGTGCCAGGTAAATATCCCATTATCCGGCTTGATGTCAACCAAGTTCAAGGCCCGGATATGAGCACTGAAGATAGAAGAAAAAGGCTCGAGATGATCAACCCCACCATGTTTCTCCTCCAGACAAGTGATAGAGTTGAAGTCTCCAACCAAAATCCATGGGTACAGGGGAGCCAGACTTCTCACAAAGCCAATGTGCTCCCACAAATTCACTTTACCATTGTAATCAATAGGAGCATACACATTTGTAAGTAGGATGGTTTCACCAGATTCATTATCATGCCCGATCATCGAAATAGACCATCTGCTAGAAATCCAAGTAAGAGGAGAGATCTTAACTGGATCCCATAAACAAGCAATGCCACTAGCATATCCACATGCACCAATACACTGGCATTGACCCCTTCTCCACAACTTGGGAGTAATATTGAACATACTATCAGTAGCCAATTTAGTCTCCTGAATAAACACCACATCCGGAGAATGAACACGAACCAAATCATGAACAACTTTTTGTCTGGGGATGTTGTTCAACCCCCTTACATTCCATGAAAGGATAATCATTTTTGGGGGTTAGAAAAATGGGAGTCCAATGTTCTCACCAAGCCTGACTCCACCAAAGTCTCCCCCATTAACTTAATTTTATCCTGGTCTTTCTTTTGACCCACCTTCATATTCTTATCCGAAGCACATTTTTTAATTATTTTCTGTTGCAATCCCAACACCGTAGGAGTTTTGCAGTCCAAGGATGATTGCATCAGTGCCTGAGTAGGAGAGGGCATAACTAAATCTGTGCCACTTTCCAAAATAGTTTCCCTTCTAGGGCTAGAGCCAACCATATCACCTATACTCAGAACCAAAGCCCTTTGTTCTTCATTTAAACCCCCTAGATCTGATTCCTTAGGTTCCACCTCAAGAAGAGACATCTGATTCGGCCATGTTATATCTGCATTAGGTAGCGATATTTTAGGTATCTCCATGCACTGATCAAGATCATCTAGTATTTCAAAATGGTTGAGCAGAGCATCTGGTTGGCTATCCTTAAGGTCTCTTTTTGCCCTTCTTCCTCTATTTCGGGGTTTTACCGAAACAAAGCCTTCCTTATCCCGATCCCCTTCCTTTATCGAGGCTTTTCCTTTATCCAAATTTTGTGCAGACCGAGAGGGCCCAGGATTTGAAGCCACGGGTGGGACAAACTTAGGGTATTTTCTTTGCAGGTGGTCGTATTCATGGCAGATCCGACAACGAAATGGAAGAGCTTCATAGTCAAGTTGTTGAACCCATGTAGTCGATCCAAACTGTATTTCAATAGAATCTGGAATAGGATTGTTTAAATCAATTTCAACATAGATACGGAAACAGAGATTACCTTTTTATCCATCGTCTATTGTGATGGTCCAACCGACTTCCCAAGAAGAAGGGCAATCATATGCAAGATGTCATTTCTCTAGAATTCCAACGGGAGCCACGGAAGTCGAACCCACACTGGAACCCATGATGGCCGCTCCTCTGATGGGTTGAAACCCACATGCCAGGGTTTAAGAAAGAGTCCCGCTTGGTTACAAAAATAGGGCCCTCCTTCAAATGCTTTGTTACGATCCGCAAGACAAGAGAAAACCACCATAAAATAGCTATTCGCACTCAACATCACCTCCACGTCACCTTCAGGGTTCCAAGTCTTCCTAACCCAAGCCTCCACAAAGGGAAGAGAAATTTGGATGCCCATAAATTTACCAATAAGCGCATGTTTGGTTAAATACTCCACATCTTCCACCACCGAGTCTGGTTGAACCACTAGAACCGGCCTGGCTTCACATCGTTCCAAACATCCATTGTTCTTTAACAAGCGATTCCCGACATGCAATGGGAAATCTTGTTCCTTCCAATCATTTTTAGATGAAAAAACATCGCTAGCATGCACGCTCTGTGATGGGCCCGACGCCATCACAACATTCCTCCAATTGTTCAGACCTCCTCCAAAAACTGCTGCCATCCCCGCAGAGCAATTTTTCCTCTCATTAATGTTATAAATCTTGATATAAGATGAATTTTCAAGTTTTCTTGGTAGATTCAAATACCCATTTGGCTCATTTGAACACTTGAAAAGTTTTGCTCAATTCCGGGCACTTTCAATTTTCATCATATTTTTACACCACGTGAAACTAGCAACTTCTAGGAAATCTAAATTCATTTTCAGTATTTGAAGATCAATTATAAGCATGGAGGATCCTTCACAAATATTTAAAGTACCAAAATCTAGAAGGGCGGAATCATTAGAGTCCATGTACAATTTCCAAAAAAATTACTAAGTGTTGGAAGAAGTGGGCGGAAAAATAAAATTACCTAAGTGTGTTTGGGCAAAGGTTTTAGAGATTGGCCCACATCCCAATGAAAGTAAAGTGTCGCCCAACCTTTGGGTGGATATTTTAGACATTTGATGAAAAAGTAAGCACCTAAAGTGTCGCCCATACTTTGGGTGATACTTTGAACATTGCTTTGGGCGGAGAACAACCTAAAGTACCGCCCACTCTAAGGAAAGAAAAGCTTGATGGAGGTTTTAGAAATTGGCATGAAAAACGAGGTCCCAAAGTACCACCCAACCATTTTGGTGGATGTTTCAGACATTGGACTCCTGATGAAAGCAAAATGCCACCCAACCACTTTGGCGGAGGTTTTAGATATTGGCAAAAAAATTAAGACCTAAGGTGCCACCCATTGAATTCCAACCATGCAAATAAAAAAAGAAAGCTCTACCCATGGACATAAAGCTTGGAAAATGAGAAAATGGAGTCTGGCCATGGAATTTTTGCATCCAACCATTGAAGACCATTCAAATTGTTTCTCTGGCAATAAGCAATGATTAAATCCTGGAAAATTATTTTTATGAGAAACTTTGGAAAATAATTAAAAATTTAAAATTAAAGTTTTGACCTTAGCAAAATTAAAATTAATTAAATTAACTATTTTTCTAATGTTCTAACTTTTACTCCGTTTTAAATTTTTGCAGGAATTTACCGATGGCTGCATTTAATGGTAGAAGTGATGGCGAACAGAGAATTTTTGTGCGAATCAAGTAAAGGGGATTGTGTGAGGATAAAAGACACGAGAATTCAATGATATACCTAGATTTTATAGATAGAGAATTAATGAGGTGCATCCACAAGTGGTTGGAAAGTGAAAATGTCTACGCTTAGTATTTTGATGAAGATAAGATCAGATTTTATCTTCTCCATTTATGAGAGGATTTTTAGGGAGTTTTTTATAGTAGTTGGGATTGACTCCAAATCTTTTAAAAATGTTTTTATATTGTGTGAAGCCCTGGTGGGGGATTTTTAAATTATTTTTGTTGGATTGGGAGCTTGATATTTTTTGAAAAACATCAGGGCATGTCCTAAGTCTATAAATACTCCCATTGAATGTAAAAAGAGGGATGCAAGAATTTATAACAAAAGTTTTTATTAAAACTATTTTTTAACTCCTCTGTTATGGACGTGGGATTTTTGTGGTGTTGATTACTTTGAAGTGGTATGGCCAGGTACTTAATCTACTTCTCGAGTGTTGACGGTGCACTCTTATTTATTCTTGTTTTCATTGAAATTTTTACGATAATAATTGTTAAGAGTTTGATTGATTTTGGCATGTTGTTGATGTTATATGGAGAGCTTCATTGAGGTTTACTCATTCTAAAATTTAGTTCTTTTCCTACTGGCTCTGGTTTTGTTGCATGTGCTATGCTACTGGAAAAATCATCCCAAAAATATTGAATATTTAGAATGATTAAACTATCCTAAGAGAGTGTTTAAATCTATAGTTTAAGGATTTGGATCTGATAGCTCTGGTCTGTGTGCATTGGCATTTGCTATCCACAGATATATCATGTTAGTTACAAGAAAAATTATGATTTAAATAGATTGGTCTGTTTTATAAACTTGTTTCACCCCTTGCTAGATAATAAATTGATCTTAGAAAGTTGGACAATTTATTATTCTATTGGTTACGATTGGAAAACATAACAGTATGCCAAGTTGAAAGAATAATTAACAATTAAAGTTGTAGGATTTCACCCTTCTTTTCTGCCCTACCTTACCCTCTCTATTTTTATTTCAAATATGATCCATTTTTATGTTCTTTAAAATTCTTTATTCATTTAATCTGCTGAAATTCAAAGAGCTAGATCAAACAAATTGCAAACCTGATAAATGAACAACACAAACCACCACCAAAAACCAACGAACAAAGGTTGAACCCATTGTAAGATAAAACACAGTCTACTAAAACTATTCCAAAAGTGGAAAAGAGTGATAACATTCAACCCGACTCTATAACTCACACCTTGGATAACCAACAAGATCCTAAAGTGAGAGGGAATTTATTTCCATTAAATGTTACTTGTGTTTTCTATTTACTCTTCACAAGGTGTGCATGAAAGCTAAGCCAACAAGAATATTGCCCCTCCCCTTTTATTTATCTATTTGTATAGAAGGTGTAAAATTTCCTAACCCTAGATAACTACTATCCTTTGTTATTTTAAAATAAATCAGATCTAAAATTAATTAATTTAAACATGCAACAGTCATACAGATGGCTGGAAAAATAAATAGCGTGAATAGCGAAAGTTAAATATACTTCTAAACCTAAAATTTTACAAAATAAAGGAGGCTAAAACTACATCAGAACACCTTGCTCTCTTGCTACCTTTCTAGCTAGCAATTTCACTGTTCTCCTCCTAAGCTTACAGTTTTCCTTCAACACTCTATTCTCCTTCTCTTCTTTCTCTGTATGTAAAAAACTCTTGACCTTCTCCTTTTATCCTTGAAAAGGTAACCCTAATCTATCTAACCCTAAGATTAGATCTCATCTCATATTGAGATGTATGGTTAAAAATAGAAAATCACTTAAGTGAATTTAAAAATAAAAAATTACTTAAGTGAATTACAAAATAGAATTACTTAAGCGAATTTAAAAATAGAAAATCACTTAAGTAAATTTCAAAATAGAATCACTAAAGTGAATTTAAAAATATAATCACTTAAGTAAATTACAAAATAGAGTTCGAAATGTCTCAAACCACTTCTAGCATGTTCATACTAAAGCCTGTGCAAGAATTTCCTATACGAGCTACATTTCTCAACACTCCCTCTTAGCAAGGAAGGAATTATGGACCAATCCAAGTTTATCTCTAAATGATTCAAACTTCCCTTTCACTAAGGGCTTGGTCAGAATATCAGCTACTTGTTGATCTGTGGGAATATACTAGAGCTTTATGACTACCTTCTAAATCCTATCTCGTATGAAGTGATATTTGATGTTTATGTGTTTGGAATTATCATGAAATACTGGATTCTTAGAGAGTTTGATACAAATCTAATTATCACAGTAGATCACCGTGAGATCCAAATCTTGATCAATCAATATTGTAAGCAACTTGTGAAACCAAATGACCTCACAACTAGTAATATTGATTGCCATGTATTCGAACTATGTTGAGCTAAGTGCCACAGAATTTTACTTCCCGATAAAATAGGATATCATGCTTGATCCTAAGCTAAAGCAACACCCTAAGGTGCTATTTCTATCTACTACATTGCCTACCCAATCTGAGTCTGTATACCCCTACAACCTCACTTCACCATCTCCAAGATATGTTAGACCATATTCCACTGTACCCCTCAAGTATTTGAGCAAATTTTTTGCTACTATCCAATGTTCCTGCCTTGTCTGCACCATGAACTGATTCAAGATGTTCACTACAAAACATATATCTGGTCGAGTGTTGATCAAATATATCAAGGATCCTATCAACTTCCTGTATAATGTAGGGCCCACCAATTCTAAATTTGAAGTTGTCACCTTCTTGAGATTAGTGATCATGGGTGTGACAATAGATTTGCAGTCTTCCATCCAATACCTCTTCAAGATTTCAACTGCATACTTACCCTACCCAAGGAATATCTCCCCTGGTCTCTGCCAAACCTCCAAACCCAAGAAGTAATACATCATGCTAATATCCTTCATCTCAAACTCAACTACCATATTTTCTTTACACCATGCAATGAGCTTATCTACACCTGTAAGAAACAAGTCATCTACATATAGCACCAAAATGAGTAGATCAATCCCAAAAAATATGTAATATAGATTAGGATATACATCATTTTTGGTAAAGCCCACACTTTGCAAGTATCCATATATCCTAGAATACCATGCTCTTGATGTCTGTTTGAGTCCATATAAGGCTTTCTTCAGCCTACAAACATGGGATTCCTTCCCATTTACCTCAAAGCCTTGAGGTTGCTCTATGTACACTTCTTCCTCAATGATCCCATTAAGGAAAGTTGTCTTCACATCCATTTGATGAATTTGCCATCCCATAGATGAAGCTAAAGATATTACTGCTCTAATGGAAGTATATCTAGTGACTGGAGCAAAAGTCCCCTCATAGTCCACCCCCTCTTTTTGGGATAACCCTCTCACCACAAACCTTACCTTGAACTTCTTGATGTTGTCATCTACAACATGCTTAATTTTGTAGAGCCACCTGGAACTCAAATTTGATTTCCCCTTCGATCTTGGCACTATATCCCAAACATCATTCTTTATGATGGAGGTGTACTCCTCCACCATGGCATCCCACCAAACCTGTTGGTCTGTTGCCTCTTGAAAATTGGAAGGTTATGAATTTATGATGTTACTCATCGATGCCATGTAGTTTGAAAACTTCCTTGGAGGTATGCTCTCCCTAATCATGCTTCTAGGAGCCTCAACATACTCTCGAGCATCCCCCAATGTTTGTGTAAGCCATCGAGATCTTGTAACATCCCTCCCATTTTATTATCAGTTTACTTACTTTTATTTTTAGAATGTGATACTGCTGATTGAATCTATGAGCACATGAACAGATTGCTATCTTCAAACAGTAGATGAGTTAGGCTAAGTACCCTCCTTCAAGTGGAAAGAGAGAAATTGTTCGCACGAGGTAAGGAGAGATATGATGGATAACCATGGCCTCATGAGTACATGGAAGCTCACAGTTGGAGAAACTTCATGTAGTTGCATTCATCCTTTGCATTTAATATTTGTGAAATGCTGAAATTAATTTGACACATTTTATTTGATAAAACAATACATTAATTGAAATAAAATAATAAAAGGGATATATATATATATATATATATATATATATATATATATATATATATATATATATATGCATAATTAAAAATTAAAAAATAATAATAAAAAGAAATAATACATATTTATTTTACATAATGCAAATTTTAAATATTTAAAATTCAATCCATCTAGCAACTGCATGGACTAGATCTAGCATGAATAACCACCTGTCTAATGATGGATTGAATCAAAACTCTATAAATAAAGAGTTTGAGACCATGTGGAATGGTTCATCCTTGGGAAAAATTGGTCTGTGCTAACATACGGTGACCAAGAGGAAATTCGAAAAGTTGGTACATCAACTTCATTTCCAGGTTAGAATAATGCTCCAGCCAGTATTACAATAGATTGCTCCTAATTATAGTTGTTGTAATGGATGAATAAATCATTCTGCTGCAAGTTCTGTTTGGAAGTGATGAGTTATTCTAAATTGCTCGTAATGAAAATGTGTGTGTTGGATAAATGATTTGTTCTGCCTACAATTTCTAATTGGAAGCATTGTATTATTCTAAATTGTTTTTAATTACAATGGTTATGCTGGTTAAAGGATTCGTTCAGCCTGCAAGTTCTAACTTGAAAAGATGTTTTATTTTAGAACCTTCATCTTAAAAGAAAGAGTAAAATTTACTGTGTAACCGGTAAGAAAAAACAATATTAACACGGATATTAAATGGAGATGAATAAATTAATAAATATATGCACCATATCAAACTGGGTATATAAAGAAAATTTGTCTCCCTTGAAATAAGTTGGTTGTTTAATTTTGAACATCTGGGTATGCATTGCTTGATAGTGTGTATATAAAACATGTAGATTAGATGCATACTGTATTTCATGGAGGCCATGTATGATCATGCAATCTCCTACTCTTTCCATCTGAGTATCAAGCGAGGGCTCTAGGTGAGCTGTAGTGTGCTTGGAGGGATAGCCAGTGTTCAGTAGGTCCAGAGACTTACAATCATCTGACAAATGGAGGAGTCACCAAGCTATTGTAACCATCACTATTTTTTTTTTACCCTGTCAGGATGTGTCAGAAGCTCTCTATGCTAACCATAAGTGATCGTTGCAGATGCTGGTTCCAACCCTCTCTAATGAAATATAAGAGTTGAGTTTTGATGTTATTTCCAGTTTAGATGTCGTCTTCAGACGAGCAGATTTATCTTAAGAACTTCCTTAGTTTGTATATACAATTATGCTAATTTTTTTTTAATAAAATTGGAAGTGCTATGATTGTTTTCTACGGTAGATAAGCTCTTCCACTTTAAATTAAGCCCTTTCTTTGGACAATGTTTTATGGAAATGATTAATAACTGGTATAAACTTTGAGATGATTGTTTTCCAAGAACCATTTGATAAACTAGGTAGTTCATATTATATTTTTATGTCTATATGTAATTTAGGTTAACTGGAGACTTGTTTCCTTCACAATATTACCAAAGCATTAGGGATAAGCTATGTAATTGTTTTTCATTGCGCGTTTGTCTGCCGATAAAACAGATATCCCTTATATTAAATGGTGATGTCATTGACATGTTGAATGCTTGAATAAAATTTAATTACTCCTCTTAATTGTTCTAAGTTAGCGAGAATCAAAGAACAGATAGTTGTTTTAGTTATTGTGAATCTCGAAGAAAACAAATATTGATTCTAAAACAACGGTATATTTTAACTATGTGATTCAATACCCGAAAACAGAGTAAGACCACACATAAACTTTTGAAATCAATCTTAGGTATTTGATGTCACCTATAGTTCATTATGATGATGGAAGTTGCAGTGCAACGTATCCCCAAACGACCATCAATAAATTCTTATAAATATTACCTTCATTTTGTGATTTAAGTTTTAACAACAGTGAAATATGGATGTTTTACAAAATTTAGAGTCAATGATAATATTCTATTACCAATGTGTGGATATCTCAAAATTAGATTTAACCATTTCAATGTTATTAATTTTAGATAAGGCTAGTTAAACCAATAACCAAGATAGGAAGATCAATCAAATTGAAATTTTATAATATATAAAATATAGAGGGTTTATAAACTTAGGGTCCATAATTATTTTTTAGCTGCCAATGTATGGATGTCTCGAACGCAGATATATTCATAACAATGTTATTAATATTTATTTATTTATTATTATTATTTTTACATCGGGCAGGTTGTCGAGCTTTAATGACCGCCATAGTATTCTGCGCTGTCTGCCCCGGAGGCCGCCACATAAATCTTGGGAAGCCACCACACAAATCTTCGCGTAGTCCGTCCTTATAACCACCATGCCACAATCATGAAAAGTGTTCAGTTCGGGGAGGCCCAAAATTTGAACCTTGGACCTCCGCCCCCTTATAAGGTTTGGATGAACCAAACTCGGACCCAACAATGTTATTAATATTAGACTTTACCAGATTAATCCAATTGAAACCTTATAGATATGGGGGTATTTATAAATTTTAAATTCAATAATTGTTCTTGTAGTTACAAATGTGTGGGCCTTTCAAATTTAGGTATACTCATATCAATGTTATTAATTTATAACATTGCCAGTCAATCGATAACCAAGGCATGGAGTTTTGGAAACCTTATAAAGAAAAACCTAATGTTTCTTTAGATGGAAAAATCAACCCGGCTGGAATCTTTGTAAAACAAATGAGTTGTAAATTCTTTTGTGTTGCATGGGTTTTCCTAGCTTATATTTGCACGGTAATTGTGAATTGTATTAAAAGAAAAATCATACAACCTTTCTTTCGTAGGCTGGTTACACTACAAAATTTGTGGAGTTGGATCGGTACTCTTAAGGGTTTTTTTAATGGGATTTTAATATATAATATGCTTGTAGCTATGGGGAATTAAAAAAAACATGGTAGAGGCTTAGTTATTTTGAAATTTCTTTTTTTTATATATATATATATATCGCGGTAAAGAACGAAGGCATATTTATAGCTATAATAAATGAACAATTTCGATGAAGGTATTATTAACTAAATTTTAATAGTTTTCGATTAATTTGTGGTGAACCTAAAATCTAAATAAGTTAAGTAGCACATTAATTAATTTTAATATTTTCATATGCAATGTTTAAATATTAGATTAACATGTAGCTTCTTCTAATTTAGATTAATTCTAAAACAAAATTTTCAAATTATCTTTATGAACCAAAAGTTATTGTTTCAATAAATATTTTGGTTTAATTGGTTATCTTTGCTTTTTTAGATTTAATCTACGTTATATTGTAATAAATTATCTAATTTATAGTTGTTAAATTCTAGCAATCGACCTAAGGCTTAGAAAAATTAGTATTCATAATATATATATATATATATATATGGACATCACTTGTAATGCGTACTATAGCCTCCTTCTTTAAACATCAACCAAACCTAGATACAATTAGCTATAAAGTCCTTACCTTCAAGATAGAGGATGTATATCAAGTTGAATATAATCCCACTTAATTACAAACAATGATGATTCATCAAGCCGAATGAACTTCCACCCAGCGCTAGTGACTTGCAAGTGGCAGTCATTGTGAGTTGATAGTCATTTATCGAGTAGGATTACAAAAGGCGAAATGGGATGTCATTCAAGGCTATATACAAGAGGTACCATGAGGGGTCTCACATAAATAGTTCAATTGGGGAATGGCTAGTAGTAAGTCGTGGAAGCACGAGGATACGGAAACAAAAAGGGAAAAACTCCAAGTACGATGCAAGAACGAAACTAAACTTGATGCTACGAATTAAAAATGCGTAAAATGGAGAAAGCATAGACAAATTGGAACCCAAATGGAACGAAACAACCCTCTTCTTTTATTGATGTATTTCAAATTCGGTTACAATTCGCTTCCTCCCTTTTTAGGGGCGAGGAGCATCAAACTTGTCTCTTGGTCACATCAATGGAAAGCCATCCCTCTTCCGCGTGCCCACATGTAAGATGGGCGGACCAAACGTCGCCGCCGCTTGTGTATACGAGTGTTGATTCCTTGCTGCTCCTCCGATGTCTAGACCCTGCGTTCAAAGGAACAAGAAACCGTTAGTAGCACCTGCGAATAAGACAAAGCATGCGATCCTCAAGCCTACAATAAGCGGATGAGAAAATGAATTAAACTGTAACTAAAACTTATCCAAATGACATGAAAACTTGGCAAGGACATAGAAACATCACCAAGAAGGCATTGCAAAAGGAACAGTCAGGAAATTCCTCACCGATTTGAATTCGCTCTCGGGGAGGGACGGATTCGACTGTAATTCGCTCCGGGGTAGAACGAATTCACCTGCAACAAAGCGCCGAAGTGATACTGCCCCAAATGTCGCGTCTAGGGAGCTCCAAAAGACCTGCAAACTTGGGGTTAGCTAATTGGAGGCATTTTGGGAAGACCCAGATGGTCAGATTTCCCCAATTTGGCCTCCATCAATGGGAATTTGATGCTGCTACCTGCAAGTTAGTGAGGACAACAAAAGCGATAAAACATGATAAGATTTGATCAAAGCATTACGAAATCGGAATTACAAGCTATCTAAGCAGCATAAGATGGAATGCAAAATAAAAAAATGACAAAAAGAACAATCTGCCATGAATCCCCAATCATTCCTAAAAAGGAAGATTAGGCTCGCAGCAGTGCGGGGCGCCGGGTGGGCCGCCCACCGTTGGAACCTGATTTCGGCACCAATCCACTTGGGATGGGCCCAAAATCTCTTGTAATGTGTTGTCGGAAAATTGGGTGGGATAATGTGGCCAAATGTCGGGTTTGGTTCCGGATTTGTGCTTCCAATGACCACCCAATGACCTCTTCTCCAAAAGAGATCAAGGATGTGAAAGGCACAATTCAAAAGGGGAATAGGTGTGAAAGCAAAATGACAGCACTTCGTTGCTCCAAAATGCTCCTTCTCTGTATATTTTAGGGTGAGGAAACTCATCAATTTATAGACCTGGAGGTCTCTTGGGATGAGCATGCAGAGGTGCCACATGGCAGCCATGCCCTTCCCGGGGGAGGGAAGATTCCTCCCTGATTAGGGACTTCATGACTGCCCTTGTAACAACCTCTAACGCTCAAAAATGCTCACCCACACTCCCATGCTATGAAGGAAGCGTTAAGTGGCGGATCCGAGCTGCCATTTGTCAAGATTTGAATTTTTGCCCATCAAACCTGGAATTCGTCCCACCCTGGAGCGGATTCTGTATTCGTCCCAGGGGAGGACGGATCCCATTTTGAATTCGTCCCAGGGAGGGACGGATTCTGAGCAAAGTGCCTAGAAGGTGCCAAATTGATCTCTGACCTCCCAAAACTATTGTGAGAGTGGTTAGGACCACTGTTTAACCTCTGGGGGCTGCCCTTGGGGCTGTGTGTGTCAATGCGATCAGTGTTTGCAGTCACATAATCGGATTGGTGCTGTTTTGGTGTCTACAGATGCCCCTTTTTGGGATGCGCTGTGCATGGCGCAGTGCCGAGCAAAAATAGATAACCAAAGCACTAATGATTAGGGTTTCTTAGTAACCTAACCAACTCTTGATGCCCCAAGCATGGAAAGGGCATGCATTCTTGAATCCTTGCTTCTGACGAGCGAAGGAACTCAATTCAAGTGTTAACCTTTTTCGGTGAGGTGTTACTTGAGCTTGGACATTGATCAGTCATGAATAGGCAAAGGGCGCAACCTTTTGTCTGTGGTAACCTAGAGTTCATGATTCATGAATGCCAAGTGATTTGATCAGCTTGTGACTATTGCTTGTTTACTGCCCCAAGCAGGGGCGTGATTGTCTTTGTCAATGATCCTTTGAATGCATGCCATTTTCCATGATTGGGTGTGTGTGTGTTGATTAGTGACTAAGTGTGACTACCCCCTCAAGCGACGAATCGATGAGGGAATGACCTTCATGAGAAAAGCGACGAGTCGCTTGACCCAAGATGACTTAGGTAAGGGTGCCGTCAGATGTTTAGCATTGAATGTGTGTGCAGTTTTCCGACATTTAGACCTATTTTTGGTGGGTGTTAACCCTTTTGGCGACGCCGTTTGGGGATGAAATTCTCGAAGATCCATCTTCCCGTGGAGCGGTCCGGCTATGGTAGCCTTCTTAGGGAGTAGGATAGTGAGGATTTGTAACCCCGACGTCGGTTTTGCATACCCGAGATGTCAAATGCAAAAGCACTTTCATCGGGCAAGCTTTATTGCTTGTTTTGGGTCATTTTGTTCATTTTTTTGTTATTTTTGAAATTTGTGTGCTGAATTCGTTCCAGGGTGGGACGAATTCCTGTGTAGTATTCGTTCCAGGGTGGGACGAGCGCTAACTAGAGTGCTCGTTCCAGGGAGGAACGATTACAGGCTCAAAAAGCCTATTTAAAGGCCAAAACTAGGTTTTGGGCTCATTTGCACTTGCTTTTTTTGGCGATTTGGAGCTCTGAGGAGGAGGAGGTGAATTCTACGAAGCGAAGCGCTACCAAATTTCTCTCGACACCATGAGTGCACAAACCGGATCGAGCGACGGAGCCGAAGCGAGACCAGTAAGTGGTCCTCCTCATTTATTTGCTTTATATTTTCAAGTTATTTGTTTATTTTGCTTTGTTATGCTTGAAAATGAAATCCGAGTGGAACTTTATTTTGACAAGATGTAATTAACGTCTAAAATTTGCATTCCATTTTACACTAAGGTAAACCCTAGGTAAGAGAAAAATTTTGTATTATGTGATGCTTTTGTTACACGAAAACCCTAGGAACGCAAAACCCTAGTTTTTTAGGTTTAAATCTGTTAGTTTTAAAACGTAGGTGAAAACCCTAGGCTAAAAAACTGTTATTAAAATTTTGTTTTGCTTTTGCAGACTTTGTCAGTTTTAAACTTAGAGTACATAAACCCTAGGACTGACAAACTGTATTTTGAAAATTGTTTGTATTTTTATTTTTTTTTTTTTTTTTGAGCTATACACTTTCATGTAGTGTTGTATATTGATGTTTTTGTGTTGTTTCTTGTGTAGGTTGTGAAGAGCCGGTATCGTGTGCCTACTGCTTTTGCCGAAGCGCGTGGGGCGCTAACTATGGCTGACTGGGAATGGCTTGATGCTCTTGGGCTCAAGCAGGTGACTCGACTGGAGCCTGTGGTCGGGGATCGAGCCTATCTGATGGCCTTGATCAACCTATGGGATCCTCGGACCAACACCTTCCATCTCCCAACAGGGGAGATGACAGTGACACTAGACGACGTCTATCGAATTCTACGGATTTCGATAGATGGACTGCCGATCAGGACGTCATCGCGTGACCAACGGATGTACTGATACGGTGCTTTGGGCACGGGGAGGAGTTGGGCGTAGAGAGCCCAGTGGAGAGGGCAGAGCTTGACTGCCAGATTGGCGGCATTCTAGTTCGATGGTGGCTGGAGAGGGGGGTGTTGGGAGTGAGGCACGCAGTACTTATGGGCCTCATTTCCAACATGCTGCTGCCTGACTCGTCAGGTGCGAGGTTCCCGTGGAACCTGCTGGATGTGGTTCACCGGTTGGTTGAGTGCCCGACGGAGGCACCATTGATCATGAGGTGGGGACAGACGCTACTGGCATAGCTCTATGGGGAGCTGTACGAGGTCCGCTATCGGAAGTGAAAGGGGATCAGCTGTAGTTATCTATTGCAGAGCTGGGCCTGGCAGCACATAGTAGTTGAGAGGCCGATGGGGCTACCATGGATGACTCAGGGGGAGATGGAGGATAAGGATATAGGCTACGTGGTGCTATGGCGGTGATCTGAGGAGCAAGGACAGAGTCGATGATGGGCAGGTGTTGTAGGGCACTATGTCGATGCCTTCGCTCGGCTCGCTTCGGGGGAGGTGTTCTGGCGCCCCTACCGAGACTGTCCAGCCTGGCCTGAGGCTGGAGAGTGGCTCCGATGGGTACGTAGGGGGCGGTGGCTGATTGGGCGGCATGGGACCGAGCATGAGTTCTTCCCATACAGCCGGGTGACATGATAGTTTGGGGTGCGCCAAGGGTTTCCTGGTGAACCCGTGGTCTATCGACGTCGAGGGGATGAGAGGACTCTGGATCGGCCAGTCATCATGCCACTTGGCGAGGATTCAGACATGGTGATTGACATCCCGGACGTGGACGACATCGGGACTACTACAGAGTATGACCAGTGGTGGACCCTACGATGATGGCGAGGCGAGGGGCCACTGGGAGGTGGGGGGGGGAGGGGCGAGGCACCAGGTGATGACTAGGGAGCTCCGCTGGAGGATGCAAAGATGGTGGAGGTGGATGGTATGGATGCGGATCTTGGGGCTCCGGATCAGCCGAAGATGCAGGACATCGCGGAGTAGTGGGAGCCAGAGTAGGCTGCTATTCCAGAGATGCCCATGCCTCGGGCAGATGCGGAGGACATGGATGCAGGGTTACACGCTGAGAATGCACGGTTGGAGGAGTTACTACGGAGGCACGATGAGGAGCTGGGGGATGCGCTACGAGAGAGGGATCTCCTACGGGCTCAGCTAGTGGAGTGAGAGAGCGCATGGGTTGTGCACCATCGATAGGAGGGGGAGACCGACACTGCTCAGGAGAGAGATCTCCTACGGATTAGCTAGCGTAGCGTGATGATGTAGTCATGATGTACCATCGATGGGAGGTAGAGTGGTGCCGACATCAGATGGATTTGGAGGGGGAGATCATCCACCTTGGGGGGCGGGTACCTGAGCCCTCTAGAGGTGGCTCATCACGTCGGACGAGGGGCAGTGATACTGAGCAGTCAGCATCATCTCATCGTAGGTGATTGGATGAGGGGGGCTAGTGGGCATGGTGCGGGGGCGAGCAGCAGTCACCCTGAGAGGTCCCATAGGACCCACACCACGGGGGGTAGTTCCCGTCGCACCGATCCTGCGTGATCATGGTGGTCGATGCCCTAGGCTTTGGGGGTTTTTGAGTTTTTGCTTTATTTTTGTGGGGTCAGATGACCGGTTATTGTAGCCTGTGGGCCATTTTGATGATATATATATAGATGATTTTATTTGTGTTATACATGTGTCATGATTTGATGTTATGCATAATGATTGATGAATGTGTATGTATGTATGTTAATTTATATGAATGGATGCATGTGTTCTGATGAATGCAAATGTTTCTAACTTATATGAGATGCGAGTGGAAATGATGATTGTGATTTGACTTTGTGATTTTTTTTTTTGGCGGTGGCACCATAGACTGTCTATAACTTATAACTGTTTGTCGTAGGCGATTGCTGCGGTGAATAGCTTTGTATGCATACATGTCTTTTCTTGTATGTTATTTTTGTATTTTTTGATGGTGAAGTAAAGCTGAAAAGATATTACAGTTGGTTTAGAATGTAGTTAGGTTTTCTGAGATTCAGATGTTTTAACTAACTAGCCAAGGTTGTACTTTTATCTGACAAGACTTTGAACAAGGTATGAATCGGACTTGTCTTTGACCAAGTTATTTCACATCCCTGTGTGTGCAATTGAGTTCGTTTGATGTGGCATTTGTCAGGATACCGCCAGTGCCAGATAGGCTGTCAACCAAACCTGTACTGAGGATCACCTAATTAGCTCCACTAACTCCTTTGTTGTATTTAGTCAGATTAATCTATGGTGCAATCTAGGATACCATAAGCTAGCTCATCCACATGCAAACATTGATCTGCACACAAGTTAATGCGGCAGATATATCGTCATGCGGGAGGTTTGCCACGAGTGACCGATAGGCTATCAACCAAACCGGTACTGAGGTTTATCTCATGACCTTCTGAATGCTGAGAGTTCCAGGGATTCAAGTTCAACTCCCTTCTTTTCTTCAATTGTATTGGGATACTTGCTCTTTATAGTGATAATAATCACTGTTTATTTTTGTTATATTTTTTTTTTTTTCTTTTGAGCAAGGGATTTGGATTTCGAGTGATGAGAATCACTATTGTATGTGCCTTTTGATGTATGCACTTTGAGGGTGATGTCAAATTTTTGGAGTTTTGACATGTGCAAATTTTGATGTTTTGCAACTTTTGAGAACTTGGGATTCATGGGGAATTGGGTAGGGAGGATGCTTGTCCTTTTGCCAACTCTCAGCATTCTTTGGGGTCATTCGCACAGGGGGATGAGCAAGATAACCATTTCGCTTATGGTGACCTGGATTGCTTTGCAGGTTTCATCTTTCGTTCACACAACTTGGGAATGTTTATGTGTTTTAATTTGTGCTGGGATGCTACGTAACAAGGTGTGATCCAAGTAAAATTCTACCTTCGTAAAAGCTATCTGACTTTGTACAGTTTTGGTTAGAAAGCTATTGGCAGCTGAATGACAAAAACTCTTGATACATTAGAAGACAACTGACTATAGTATGGCGGAAATATGGATAGCATTTTATTTTTGATGGATTGTTTATACAACGGAGAGATATGGAATGAAGATGGACTTTGCCAAGTAATTACAGTCTATGGTGCCTTGACCTGTATGACCACAAATATGCAAATGTATGGATGCGATGCTTAATGCAGCTATTATTTTTGTGTTTTTGATGGATTGATCTTGGTGAGTATGAAAATGAGATGTAAAAAGAGATTTTTAATTTTGTGATGATTTTGAGCATGCATGGAGATGAGATGCAAGTTTTTGTTATTTTTGATGATTTTATTGTTTTTGATATTTCTTATTTTTCTTTTGACCAAGCGATTGGGGGAACCCTTGGAGCTTTTTGGTTTGACCAAGCGATTGCGGGAATCCTTGGAGCTTTTTGGGATTGACCAAGCGATTACGGGAATCCTTGGAGCATTTTGGGATTGACCAAGCGATTGCGGGAATCCTTGGAGCATTTTGGGATTGACCAAGCGATTACAGGAATCCTTGGAGCATTTTGGGATTGACCAAGCGATTAGGAATCCTTGGAGCATTTTGGGATTGACCAAGCGTGAATCCTTGGAGCATTTTGGGATTGACCAAGCGATTGGAATCCTTGGAGCATTTTGGGATTGACCAAGCGATTGCGGGAATCCTTGGAGCATTTTGGGATTGACCAAAGATTGCCCTTGGATTAGTATCAACATTTTGGGATTGACCAAGCGATTGCGGGAATCCTTGGAGCATTTTGGGATTGGCTGCTTTAGATATGGAATGGTCGCAAATGACTGATGTTCAAGGGTTCGAGTTCTTTGACTCCATCAAGGGAAGCTAGCCGGTACGTCTCGGGTCCTATCTTGCTATCAATTACATATGGACCTAACCAATTTGCCATGAACTTGTCCCTGAGATGGGACGACAAACTAGAGTTCTACTAGTTTTCCTTCAAGACCAAGTCACCAACCTGAAAGTCCCTCAGGTGAACTCTCATGTTGTATGCTTTCTTCAGCCGCTCTTGATAGATACGTAAATGCTCAAGAGCATTAACGCGTCGTTCATCGAGCAACGTAAGCTGGTCTAACCGGGCCTGCCATGCAGTGTCATCATCGATGAACTCTTGCATTGATATGCGTAGGGAAGGAATTTCCAACTCAAGAGGCATGACAGCCTCGGAGCCATACACAAGCAAAAATGGAGTTGCCCCAGTGGGTGTCCGAATGCTAGTGCGGTAAGCCCACAGGGCAAGTGGGATCTGAATGTGCCAATCCTTATGACTGTCGGTGACTATCTTTTTAAGGATGGCAACTAGCATTTTGTTTGACGCCTCTGCTTGCCCATTTGCCTGTGGATAATAGGGTGTCAAAAAACTATGCTGAATTTTGTACTTTGTGGTCAAAGCACGCACGTCTTTGTTCTTGAATGACGTCCCATTATCCGAGATTATCTTGGATGGAATACCAAAATGACATATGATGTTATGCAAAATGAACTCCACAATGCGGGGTCCAGTCGTAGAGGTTAGCGAAACCGCTTCCACCCACTTGGTGAAGTACTCTGTGGCCGTTATGATAAATGTATGATGACCTGACGATGCAGGGGAGATCTTTCCGATTAGATCTAAGCCCCACTATAAAAATGGCCAAGCCGACTGGATCGGCTGCAAGGCCTGGGAAGGTACGTGTGTCAAATTGGCATGATGTTGACACTTCACGCACTTCCTCACATATGCGCAACAATCTCGCTCTAAATATGGCCAATAGTAGCCCATGCGAAGAATGCGCTTGGCGATGGCCATACCACTGAAGTGGCCACCACACGTACCATCGTGCGCTTGGGCGATCGCCCAAGTGGACTCTTGCTGGTCCAAGCACCGAAGGAGGATTCCTTCATAGCTACGATGGTACAAAATGTCTCCTAACAAGACATGCTTTGCCACTTTCTGCTTGAATGCTCATTTGGTGGCATGCGTCAATCCAAGTGGGAGGTTACCTAGCTTGAGGTAGTCCCTTAGGGGTGAATACCAATCCTGCTGATCAGAAGCCTCGACGGTATGAACAACCAATCCCTCTTGAAGTTCATCCCTAGCAAAAGTTGAGCGGGAAAGAACTTGTAAGAATAGCATGGTGTTGCTATTAAGGGGAGTAGGGGAGAACAAGGCCCCCCAGTTGGCATGCTTCAAATAGTCATGGATTCGAGAGAACCGATCCTGAGGTGGTTCAATCTGGATCATGTGGATTCCTGGCATTAAATCAGAGCTTGCACGCTCCATCATGGATTGTGATAATGTTTTGACTTGAATGGTTGTCATATCACCAGAAAGGTCTTACGGGATTAGTGACCCCAAAGAGGCCATAGTGTCCACAAAATGATTCGATGATCGAGGGAGTGCCTCGATGTCGTACCATTCAAGCTTTGCCAAGAATTTGTCCACAAGGGCTTTGTAGGCCTATAGAACTGGGCATTTACATTGGAATACCCCTTTGACTTGATTGACGATTAACAACGAATCACCAAAGATGTTCAATCATTTAATGTTCATGGTGATTGTTGTTTGAAGACCTATGAGCAAGGCTTCATACTCTGCATTATTGTTGGTGCACGGGAAGTCTAATTTAAATGACAAGGGTATTGGAGCCCCTTGCGGTGTGAAGAATACAATTCCTGCACCACCCCCTTGCTCACATTTAGAACCATCAAAAAATAGGGTTATGTCGGCTTGTGACTCAGGCTCATCAGAATCAGGCGATTCCGAGACATGGAAGACCCCGTCATCGGGTAGTTCTATGACCAGAGGCTGATCGTCTTCGATAGGAGCCTCTGCTAGTTGATCGGCTATGACCTGTCCTTTGATGGATTTCTGTCCAATAAACTCTATGTCAAATTTTGTCAACAACATGATCCATTTTGCCGTGCGACTACTATGATAAGTATGACTCATCATGTATCGCAATGGATTCTCCTTAGACACAACATACGTAGTGTTGCTCAGCATGTAGTGGCATAGCTTTTTGGTAGCAAACACCACTGCCAAGCAGAGTTTCTCGACGTATGCATAGTTAAGTTCATAGCTGACCAGGGTGCGGCTAAGATAGTAAGTAGCCTGCTCTTTGTGAAGTTCATTCTTCTGGGCGAGCATGGCGCCCAGTGCCACCTCAGTAGCTGAGATGTATAAGTAGAATGACACTCCTGGTCTAGGTGGTGCCAATACTGGTGGCGAAGCCAAGTATTGTTTAATGTCATCAAAGGCTGACTGGCACTCGTCATCCCAGTGAAATGCTACCCCTTTATGCAATAATTTGTTCATGGGTCGGCACTTGTCAGATAACTGTGCTATGAAGCGCTTGATCGACGCGACCTTACCCTGCAGACTTCTGAGCTGCTTGATGGTAGTTGGGGGAAGCATTTCAAGGATTGCCTTGACTTTGTTTGGGTCCACCTCGATGCCTCACTTTGAGACTATGAAACCCAAGAGTTTTCCAGATGTGACGCCAAAAATGCACTTCTTGGGATTCGATCTGACTTTATGCTCCATGAGGCGATCGAGGATCTTGCTTAAGTCACCGAGATGATTTGGGCGTAAGAGAGACTTGGCCAACAAATCATCCATGTAATCTTCCAAAGTTTTATGCATGTAATCATGGAAGATGTACGTCATGGCACGTTGGTAGGTGGCGCCAGCATTTTTAAGGCCAAAAGGCATGACCTTGTAACAAAATGTCCCCTAGGGCATTGTGAACGCCATTTTTAGTTGGTCCTCGAGATTGATACGAATCTGATTGTATCCCGAGAAACCATCCATGAGGGATAGCATTTCGTGGCCCACTGTAGCATCTACCAATGCGTCGATGCTAGGCAAGGGAAAATCATCCTTAGGACTCGCTTTGTTTAGATCACGAAAATCAGTGCATATGCGAATCCTCCCATCAAGCTTCTTGATGGGCACCATGTTGGACAGCCATGGCGGATAATCCACGTAGATGACAAACTGTGCATCCAATAGTTTTTGCAATTCATCTTTGACCATCAAGGCCACTGTTGGGTGCATCTTGCATAGTTTTTGCTTAACAGGCTTGACTGTCGGATCAAGCGTTAAATTATGCGTGACTAGCTACGGATCTAGCCCCGACATATCTCTGTATGACCATGCAAAAACCTCCTTCTTCTCTTTGAGAAGGGCAATGTAGTCGGCTTGCTCTTTGGGGGATAAGCTTACCCCCAGCTTGAGAATCTATGGATTCATTGGATCTGAGCCGATGTCTACGTCAGTCGTCTCCTCGACCGACATGTGGGATCCGTCCTCCAACTGGTGTGGAGTCGGGATCAAATGGATATCATTTGCTGAGTTTAGATCATCGTTAGGAACCTCGGGTTCCTCTTCAGCATGGAAGATATCCTGAGTTGGCCTAGGGGTAAAATGAAGCATTTCACCGAACGGCCAGTACTCAGATGGGGATGGAGGGGAATCGACGTGATCCCAGTCTATGGCATCTATGTCTAGATACAATGACTATGTCGGATCGGCCGGATTGTGGATGGGGGTGGTTAAATCAATGGAGATCATGTTGATGGAATGATTTTGGTCTCCATTACCGTAGGTGTGGTTACTCGGACATCTTGGATGCTCTTTATGCTCTGGATCTGGCTCTAGAGGGATGGGCATGAATGGATCGGCCCTATGTGCGGATAGGAAGACAGGGTCTACCCTCGGCACTGATGTCACTATAGGGTCTCTGGGTGGAAGGTGCTCTTCGTAAGCCTGGAGCAGCGGATCCAACACTTGGTCCCACCCTGCTGGGTCTACGTACCACTCATGCCCTGGAAGTATGTTCATCTATTCAAATATGTCATTAATCTCCAAGGGGCACCGATGTTGCATCTGTCGCATGTGATTAAGATATGCCATTTCTGTTTCATCTTCATAATCACTATCGGAGATCCAAAGGCCTTCATTGGCTCCGACTGCTTGCGGCATTAAAGGCTCGCCTTGCTCAAGAAAATTTATCTGGCCCCACTATGGTTGTTCCACTCTCTGTGGGGGGACCTGATTCTCTTGACGTATCAATGGCTCGGTTGGAGCCTCTAGAGGAAACATTGTCAAAATATTCTCGTGATAGTCGTCCATAGGAATCACTTGCGAGTGATTGCTATCTGATTCGAAGGGGTCATATGATGCTGGCTCATAGTCTGACTCATCCTTCGAAGATCCTTCTTGACACTATTTATATCCGCCCTAAAAGTGGGTCCCCAAACTTTTGCCTCTCTCTAGCAAAGGGGAAGGGCGATTGAGGTTACCAAGGGTGGTTGTTGACCATGGGAGATAATCCCCCAATGTGTATGTTGTGTTAGGGTTGGCATATGGATCTGATGCCAATCCACCCTTGTGGCCTATCCTCAGGCCTTGCATGTCTTCGACCAAGATGTCTAAGGGCAGGGGGTGGTTGAACCCTACGCCTGACTTGTCATAAGGCATTTGGTATCTTGGTTGGCAAAGGACACGCACTCCTTGCTCATACCGGCCTAACCCGTATCCATGCCAATTGCATTGGCCAAGATATCTCAGAGTGAAGTCCGGGTTGGACAGATAGTTTACATCCTCTACGAAAGGCTCTTCATCTTCGTCCTCTTGCATGCATGGCTCAGTGCCATGATCAAGGCCCCCATACACAAAGTTTGTCTGGTTTGGCGGGTAGCCTAGAGGAACAATTGTACCAATGGGGAGGCGAGGTCTCCCCATGTCTTGCATGGACTCTAGTGCGGGCGTTGCTACAACATTCCACACCAGATACTCCCCCAAGCCCGTATTGGCCATTTCAACAGTGATTGTTGGTGACTGAGGGGGAGGGAACGAAAGCTCTTTCGGACTCCACTCCATGTCGGGTGGGCTAGGAGCCTCCACTTCCATTTTACTAGGCATCTCTTCGGTAGAGATGTTTGAGACTGATTGTGGCACCTCTTCCAGAGGTCGTGCCTCCTCCAGGGGTTTCTTCCCTTTGTCCTTCTATTTGGCCATGATAGGTGGCATCGTTGATGAAGGACCAACTGATGAAGATGGACCTGGCTAGGGTTTTGGTGGATCTGCCTTTGGGGATGCTTGCAAAATTGGACCCTGTCGAGATGGATTCAATTGGAAATCCAAATGCATTGATGGAAGGGTCGATTGTGGCATCAGCTACACCGCATTGTAGTACTTGAAGGGTTCTAAGTCTATCGAGACCACATGTACCTCCCCTTCAAATGTATACTTCAGACATTGATGAGCTATTGATGGGACACACTTCATGTCCCTGATCCATGGCCGGCCCAACAAGATGTTGTAAGCCATCTCACCTTCCAAAATATGGCACAATGTAGGTATCGTCTTTTGTCCTACTTGAATGGGTAGGACGATTGTGCCGACTGTCGAGCATATTGCATCGTTAAATGCTCGCAGTGTATATGTGGAGGCCGTGATGTGAGATGCCGACAGCTTCAGATGTTTCAATGCCGCTGTAGTAATGATGTTACTAGACGAGCCAGTGTCTACCAACACCCTCTTATAGGGGATCCCGTTGACCCATGTGATAACGTGCAGGGGTGGATCCGCTATGTCATCAGCCACTAACTTCACTTCATCTTCTCAAAAAGTGATGACTGGCTCGGTGCATCTTTTGACATGCCCCACAAAGTTGTTGAAGGAATTCGATTCCTGGGGCTGCAACTCGATAGCCTTCAATATCTCCATAAGAGCCTCCCGATGGGGCGTTGATTGTTGAATAAGCTCATATATGGAGAGCCTAGCCGACGTGGTCCGTAGACTTTGGGTAAGTCTAGTCCGAATCATGGCCGCGGGTCTAGGCGGGGGCAGCTGCGTAGGGTTCTGTTGAGGCTGTGACGTTGATGGAACTTCTCTTGTGGCTACCGTGGGAGCAGCTCCTGGGTATTTCTTGTTCCTAGTCACTATACTTATCATCCCTACATACCCCTGCATGGGGCAATTCTGTTGCACCTCATTGATTTGAAGGGGTTTTGCCTGCGCCTCATGGGCAGGCAAGGGGTCTCTAAAAACTCCCATTTGCTGGTTGTTTGGTGCTACGGGGTTGTCTACAACCAATGTCTTGTTGTCAATCAGGTCTTGTATCAAGCCTTTGAATTTCCAACATGCATTAAGGTCATGTCCCTTTCGTCGATGGAATTTACAATACAAGTCCTCCCGGTACCCCTTAGGCTTCGGTGCATTGGGATCTATGGTTTGAATCTTCGGGAGGTTGATCAAATTTGCCATTGACAAGTGGTCAAATAGGGAGTCCCTAGACTCCGTGTAGGGTGTAAACTATCGCCTAGGGCGACGCTACTGATTTTGCCCCTATTTCTGGTTTTCTCTTTCATAATTGTTAGGGGGCACTGCCTGATAGTTAGCCTTTTGAGGCTGTATTTCTTGTGCAGGCTTAGGAACATTTATAGCAACTTGGTTGACCGTGGCGGGTTTCTGTTGCGTAGTCCCTATTTTGGTGTTTTTGTTCCATTATTTTTTCTTAGGTTTGGTGATCTCGCCATCCTGTATCTTGATCTCTTCGATGATTCTGGCTTGCGCCAGAGCCTCTTCTAAGGTGGCATATTGCTGTAGCTACAATAGCATAGAGATCGATCTCAAACAACTTCTTGAAAACATCTGTGTAAGGTCGGACATAGGGGGAAGGTAGGGTAGCTTGGAAAGTAGAGTCCTCCATCGATTCCCGTAGGCCGCCATAGTCTCTTCCTCATACTGCCTGAGGCTGGCCAAATCACTTAGTGATGCCTTCTTCTTGGTGTTGAAGGTGAAGCGTTCGAGGAACGCATCCACTAACTGATCCAAGTTGTTGATGTTGTGCTTTGGTAATTGGGTGAACCAATCCGAGGCAGGGCCTACGAATGTGGTTATAAAGGTTCTCAGCAACAAAGCATCATTGTCCTGAATGCCAAAGCATTGGCTCAGGAACCTCGTCACATGCTCTTGGGCATCCTCCTCACCTTTAAAGATTGCCAGCTGAGGCAACTTAAAGTGCTCAGGATAAGGGGGTGCGGCACGGACGGATGCATCGGATGACTACGGAGTTGACGTAACGTGGGCTTTTGGGGCCCAGTAGCTTTGGTTTCCATAGACTCCAAATGCTCTAGCAGCGCTTTATATGCATCAGAAGACTTAATCTCTTCCTCTCTAACTTGCTCCCATTGTGGGTTGTGGGAGACTTGAGGCCTGTGGAGAGGTGGCCGGATAGCAACCCCTCCGCCTTGATAGGGCATTTCGGCCCGCTCTTCTTCTTGTTCATACTCCTCATAGGCTTCTTGAGGAGTCTCTGGGTGAGACCTATGACCATGAGTGGGTCCCCACGGAGGGAGCCCATCATTGTTTCGGGGAGTGGCCTCCCGTTCAGGTCTAGGAGGTCTTGGAGGCAGCGCTTGGTTAGGTCACGGGGACCTGTCTCGTACCAAGGGGTTACGCCTCTCATATGGTTCTGCCCTTTGGGTGCGAGGGGTCGAAACCCTCTCCGGCATAGTGTTATGCAACAGCTCATCTGTTTGGCGCCTAATGCGCTCTTTACTGAGGCGATATAAATGCTCTAGTTGTTGTTGATCTTGCTCAAGCTGCGTAATCTGCGCTTGGCGGGTGGCATGTCTGGTGACTTCCAGGTCAATCTGTTCCACCATCTTGAGTCTCGGAGGCCTAGATGCCTCTCCCATGCACTTATCTCGGTCACGGTGATCCGAGATCTCTATAGGTCACTTCCCCCTATCGAGGTTGGCGGCATTTACTCGAGGCTCTGGCCTCGAAGGATGGTTTTGGTAAATAGCAGGTGTGGAGGCGCATTGCTCCCATGTTGTATATTGCTCTTGAGGAAGATAGGGGTCTTCCTCATTCTCCCTTTCATAAGTGTGAAAGGGGCGGGCGGAGTTGGCTCGCCCTGCCAGAGGAGCCTTGTGCTCCGGATTTGTCCTATTGTTTCTGACAGTGAGAGGAGGCAATGAAGGGATGATATAATCTTGAGGCCTCTCCTCATGGACCCTCTGCCATTCCAGCGCTTCATCGCGTGGTGGCCACTCATATCGAGCTTCTAAGGGAGCCCTTTTATCTATGTTGAGTGCCACGTGTAAGGACTCTTCCCGAAAGGGGCTATGATGGACGGGCGTGTCCCCCAAAGGGGTGTCCCTATAATTCCATCTTGACATGGACTGACGTGGACTCTCTTGCGGGTTAGGCCACCAAGGCGGTATGACTAAGTCCTTAGGGCTATAGCGGAGGTGACTTGTGCCCCCTTGTACACTTTCTGTAGCTTCCGCCCTTGATTGGGCTTGGCTACGTGTGTACACCATGGTGGTGCTTTCCTACAAGCTATGTAGATTTTTATCTCTTTTATGATTTTTTATGCTACACTAAACAGAAATGAGCACACACATACACAAACGGTGATTATCTCGTTTAAATATTGAGAGTGTGTCCTAAACCTGGTTTAGTGTGTTTTTTATTTTTTTTGTTTTTGAAGGTTTTTGTAAAGAACGTTTAAATGCATAATGATGGCTCTTATGACTCCCATAAATGGTCGCCCCTTCGATATACCATTGCCAGGCCGATATACCAACCTCTCTATATACCCGCCCTTACGTGAGGGAAACTGTAGGTACGTGAGAGCAGATGGTACATGGAACGTAGGTGGTACGAAAGGGGGATTGTCCTGTTTATGACACCTACCATAGAAGACTTATCCTCGTGCATTGGGAATCACCCCAACTACACTCGGTCAGCTTTCATCAGGATTTACGTCGAGCAACAGTGACAATCGGGGTAAATGGATGCAAAAATCAAGCCAAGGTGGTGATGAAATCCACCGTTGGTCTTGATCAAGGGCTGGGGTTTTACGACCAGCTCCTTGGTTTTTATGATGCCACGTGATGTGTGGGGTTCTTTTTATTTTTGCAAAATGAAACAAGCAAACAACAAAGGAGAACTACTTTCCCTAAGCAAACAAGTAATCTACGAAAAACAGAAAACTGAAAACAGAAAAAGATAGGAAAAGTTTAGAGTTCTTACCTCGCCTCTGCCCAAATCTGTTGGTTCTGAGTTTCTGTCCTGAAACCACGTAGACAGAAATTCATCCCGGGGAGGAACGAATTACAGTACTGAATTCGTCACAGGGTCAGGCGGATTCCAATTCGTCCCTGGGAAGGACGAATTACAGACTGTATCCGCCTCAGGCTGGAACGAACAGCAGTCCCGCATCCAAAAACTTGGTACCTACAAGAAAAACCACCAAATTTTGATCAGATCTCAGATATTAAAAATAGAGGACTAGGTCCCACCGTGATCGCCACTGAAAGCACGAGGATACGGAAACAAAAAGGGAAAAACTCCAAGTACGATGCAAGAACGAAACTAAACTTGATGCTACGAATTAAAAATGCATAAAATGGAGAAAGCATAGACAAATTGGAACCCAAATGGAATGAAACAACCCTCTTCTTTTATTGATGTATTTCAAATTTGGTTACAATTCGCTTCCTCCCTTTTTAGGGGCGAGGAGCATCAAACTTGTCTCTTGGTCACATCAATGGAAAGCCATCCCTCTTTCGCGTGCCCACATGTAAGATGGGCGGACCAAACGTCGCCGCCGCTTGTGTATACGAGTGTTGATTCCTTGCTGCTCCTCCGATGTCTAGACCCTACGTTCAAAGGAACAAGAAACCGTTAGTAGCACCTACGAATAAGACAAAGCATGCGATCCTCAAGCCTACAATAAGCGGATGAGAAAATGAATTAAACTGTAACTAAAACTTATCCAAATGACATGAAAACTTGGCAAGGACATAGAAACATCACCAAGAAGGCATTGCAAAAGGAACAGTCAAGAAATTCCTCACCGATTTGAATTCGCTCCGGGGAGGGACGGATTCGACTGTAATTCGCTCCGGGGTAGAACGAATTCACCTGCAACAAAGCGCCGAAGTGATATTGCCCAAAATGTCGCATCTAGGGAGCTCCAAAAGACCTACAAACTTGGGGTTAGCTAATTGGAGGCATTTTGGGAAGACCCAGATGGTCAGATTTCCCCAATTTGGCCTCCATCAACGGGAATTTGATGCTGCTACCTACAAGTTAGTGAGGACAACAAAAGCGATAAAACATGATAAGATTTGATCAAAGCATTACGAAATCGGAATTACAAGCTATCTAAGCAGCATAAGATGGAATGCAAAATAAACAAATGACAAAAAGAACAATCTGCCATGAATCCCCAATCGTTCCTAAAAAGGAAGATTAGGCTCGCAGCAGTGCGGGGCGCCCGAGCGGGCCGCCCACCGTTGGAACCTGATTTCGGCACCAATCCACTTGGGATGGGCCCAAAATCTCTTGTAATGTGTTGTCGGAAAATTGGGTGGGATACTGTGGCCAAATGTCGGGTTTGGTTCCGGATTTGTGCTTCCAATGACCACCCAATGACCTCTTCTCCAAAAGAGATCAAGGATGTGAAAGGCACAATTCAAAAGGGGAATAGGTGTGAAAGCAAAATGACAGCACTTCGTTGCTCCAAAATGCTCCTTCTCTGTATCTTTTAGGGTGAGGAAACTCACCAATTTATAGACCTGGAGGTCTCTTGAATTGGGCATGCAGAGGTGCCACTTGGCAATCATGCCTTTCCCGGGGGAAGGGAGATTCCTCCCTGATTAGGGACTTCATGACTGCCCTTGTAACAGCCTCTAACGCTCGAAAATGCTCACCCATGCTCCCATGAAATGAAGGAGGCGTTAAGTGGCGGATCCGAGCTGCCATTTGTCAAGATTTGACTTTTTGCCCGTCAAACCTGGAATTCGTCCCACCCTGGAGCGGATTTGTATTCGTCCCAGGGGAGGACGGATCCCATTTTGAATTCATCCCAGGGAGGGACGGATTCTGAGCAAAGTGCCTAGAAGGTGCCAAATTGATCTCTGACCTCCCAAAACTGCTGTGAGAGTGGTTAGGACCACTGTTTAACCTCCGGGGGCTGCCCTTGGGGCTGTGTGTGTCAATGCGATCAACGTTTGTCATCACATAATCGGATTGGTGCTGTTTTGGTGTCTACAAGTCGACTCTAGAAGTTGCTAGAATTCGAGTTTGGAAGGTCCAATGGTGAGATGGTATGGGATGTCTCATCGTTAGTTGTAAGTATGACCTGGGATACCCGAACCCGAACCAGATAATTGGTGGGCCTTAACTGACTACATAAGGTGATCAATTTTAGTTAGACATTAGACATACTAATGCTATACCCTAGCATGACATATGCACAAGCAATGATGGAAATTAAAGACACCTCTTAGGTTAGATAGAACCTATATCTTCCATGCTCTAGGGCGGAGAACTATGCGTCCACCTTCCTAGGTGATATGAGCCCTAGAAGGACAACCCCATGCTATGAATATAGAACTCTAGTGAAGGATAAGAAGGTTTTTAATAATGACAACTTTTGTAGGATCTGGCCAATTTCGACCACTCGAGAGACTATCTGCAGTGGTCAAAAATCTCGAAGTGAGAAAATTATACCTATGCACTAGTTAAAAGTTGGGTGTATAATAATTAGATTATGTCTTTAACATTTTATTTGGGTTGAATTGTTTTATTAGTGATTCTAGGGAGATAGAATGTAATGGACAACCAGGTGAGATATGCTTGGGTTGTTACATATATCTTGATAGTATTGGAAGGGGCTAATGTCTCCTCCTCACCTGAAGGTTGTTTTCCTAAACTAGAAACCACTGGTGTCTTTGGTGAACCTGGCTCAACCTTCGAAGATTCCTGCTCCTCATTATTTATTAAACAATGAAGGTATATTTATAGATATAATTAATATACAATTTGGATGAAGGTATCATTAGCTAAATTTTAATAGTTTTCGATTAATGTGTGGTGGACCTAAAATCTAAATAAGTTAAGTAACACCTTAATTAATTTTATTATGTCCATATGCAATGTTTAAATATTAGATTAACATGTAGCTTCTTCTATTTTAGATTAATTCTAAAACAAAATGTTCAAATTATCTTTATGAACCAATAGTTATTGTTTCAATTAACATTTTGGTTTTATTGGTTATCATTGTTTTTTCAGATTTAATCTACATTATATTGTAATGAATTATCTAATTTATAGTTGTTACATTCTAGAAATTGACCTAAGGCTTATAGAAATTAGTATGCGTAATATATATATATATATATATATATATATATCACTTGTAATGCGTATTATAGCCTCCTTTAAACATCAACCAAACCTGGATAAAATCAGTTATGAAGTCTTTACCTACAAGATAGAGGATGTATATCAAGTCAAATATACTCCCACTATTACAAACAATTCATCAAGCCAGATGAACTTCCACCCAGTGCTAGTGACTTGCAAGTGGCAGTCATTGCGAGTCGATGATAGTCATTTATCGAGCAGGATTGTGAAAGGCAAAATGGGATCCCATTCGAGGCTATAATACAAGAGGTAATGTGAGGGGTCTCACATACATAGTTCAATTGGGGAATGTCTAGCAATAAGTCAGCTCTAGAAGTTGCTAGAATATAAGGCTGGAAGGTCCAATGATGAGATGGTATGGAACGTCTCATCGTCAGTTGCAAGTATGACCTAGGATACCTAGACCCGAACTAGAGAATTTATGGGCCCTAACTGACTACATAAGGTGATGGATTTCAGTTAGGCATTAGGCATACTAACGCTATACCCTATCATGGTATATGCATAAGCAGTGATGGAAATTAAGAACACCTCTTAGGTTAAATAGAACTTATGTATTCCATGCTCTGGGCCGAGAAACTATCATCCACCTTCCTAGATGATATGGGCCCTAGGAGGACAACCCCATACCATGAATATTAAACTCTAGTAAAGGAGAAGAAGATGTTTACTAAATGGAAACTTTTTCAGGATCTGGACAGTCTTGACTACTCGAGATATCATTTACAGCAGTTAAAAATCTCAGAGCGAGTAAATTATGCCTACGTGTTAGTTAAAAATTGGGTGTGTAATGATTTAACTATCTTTAACATATTATTTGAGTTGAATTTTTCTTAGTGATTCTAGGGAGATAGACTAGAATGGACAACCATGTGAGATATGCTTGGGTTGTTACAGATCTCTTGATATAATTGAAAGGGGCTAATGTCTCCTCCTCACCTAAAGGTTGTTATCCTAAATTGAAAACCTATGGTATCTTTGGTGACTTGGCTCAACCTTCAGAGCTTCCTGCTCCTCATTTTCTATTCACTGGAATAGGCTCATGAGACTTCCTGGATGCAACGTCCTCCTCAAATTTTATATCCTTGCTCACTACTGTATTTCTCTTCTCTAGAATATAAAACCTATAAGCTTTTGAAGTCTCACTATAACCTATAAATAAACCCTTCCTACTAGAGGGCTCCAACTTGACCCTCTTCTCTATCGAAACATGAATATAAACTGGACATCCAAAGATGCAAAAATGATTCACCTTTGGTTTCACACCAATGGATGCCTCCTCCGATGTCTTGTCCTCCATGATCTTATGAGGATACCTATTCTAGACGTAGACTGTTGTGTTGCATGCTTCTTCCCAAAGAAACATCGACAAGACCTAGTTATGAATCATGATCTTAGAAACCCCTATGATGGATCGATTGTTTTGCTCTGCAACACCATTCTACTATAGGTTGTATGGAATAGTCAACTCCCTCTTATGTTGAGCAAGGTACAGAAATAGTATTGTCATTGTTGTCAACACAGTCAGACTGATCGGTTGATGCAGTGGACAGGAGTTAAGAGGTTCTTCAGAGTATGTACAGTGGTTTTCTAAAAGATAGAAGTGGACCATATATTAAAAATCAAAAGAAAAATCACAAGGAAGAAAACTATCGTGATATCGCGACATGTTGAGAAGAAAGAAAACTATCGCGATATCGCGACATGTTGGCAAGAAAGAAAAACTATCGCGATATCGCGACATGTTGAGAAGAAAAAAAACTATCGCGATATCGCGACATGTTTGGAGAGAAAGCGCAAGCAAGAAAAACTGTCACGATTTCGTGACATGTTCGAAGAGGAAGCGCAAACAAGAAAAACTGTCGTGATTTCGTGACATGTTCGAAGAGAAAGCGCAAGCAAGAAAAATTGTCATGATTTTGCGACATGTTCGGAGAGAGATAGTACGGAAGAAAAACTGTCATGATTTCGCAACATGTTGGAAGAGAAAAAGACAAGTAGAAAAAGTGTCACGATTTCACGACATATTGCAAGAGAAAGAGGAGAGAGAAAAAGGTGTCGCGATTTCGCGACATGTTTCATTTTTGCGATCCAAAGCGAAGAGAAAGAGGAGAGAGAAAAAGGTGTCGCGATTTCGTGACATGTTTCATTTTCGCGATCCAAAGCGAAGAGAAAGAGGAGAGATAAAAAGGTGTCATGATTTCGTGACATGTTTCATTTTCGTGATCCAAAGCGAAGAGAAAGAGGAGAGAGAAAAAGGTGTCGCGATTTCGTGACATGTTTCATTTTCACGATCCAAAGCGAAGAGAAAGAGGAGAGAGAAAAAGGTGTCGCGATTTCGTGACATGTTTCATTTTCATGATCCAAAGCGAAGAGAAATAGGAGAGAGAAAAAGGTGTCACGATTTCGTGACATGTTTCATTTTCGCGGTCCAAAGCAAAGAAAGATTGTACAGACGAAAAAGTGTCTCGATTTCGCGACATATTGCAAGGAAGGTTGTACGGACGAAAAAGTGTCACGATTTCGCGACAATTTGCAAGGAAGGTTGTACGGACAAAAAAGTATCACGATTTCGTGACATATTGCAAGGAAGATTGTACGGATGAAAAAGTGTCACGATTTCGTGACATGTTGCAGGAGAGAGAGTCCGAAAGAAAAAGTGTCATGATTTCGCGACATGTTGCAGGAGAAAGAGCTAAGGAGAAAAAGTGTCGCGATATCGCGACATGTCGGGTTTTCATGACCCGAAGGCAAGAGAGAGATTCAAGGAGAAAAAGTGTCACGATATCGCGACATGTCGGGTTTTCGCGACCCGAAGGCAAAGAGGAAGCGCAAGGAGAAAAAGTGTCACGATATCGCGACATGTCGGGTTTTTGCGACCCGAAGGCAAAGAGAAAGCGCAAGAGAGAAAAAGTGTCGTGATATCGCGACATGTCGCATTTTTGCGACTTAAGGAGGAGAGAGAAAGTAAGAAGGCAGAAGTGTCGCGATATCGCGACATGTTGTGTTTTCACGGGTGCAAAGCCGAGAAGAGGACAAAGAGGCAGAAGTGTCGCGATTTCACGACAGGTCACTTTGGCATGAGCAAAGAAGAGAACCCAACCGAAATAAGATATGTAATAGTTAACTGGAGTTATACAGTAGTTACAGGTGCAGTTGGAAAAGAAATTCATGCAGATAAAATAAGAAGAGTTAACTGAAGTCGTTACGTCAGTTATAGGTGCGATTACAGTGAAAATGCATGCATGCACAGAAAAGAATACGAACAGTCATGAACAAGAAGACGAACAGTCATGGTAAAGGTATATGTGTCAATACATTGCATGTAACATGTTTAACGAAATGCCCACTCTAAATACACAAAAGGAGTGATTAACAAGTGGAAGATGAGAATATGAAAGAAATAGTTACAATTGACAAGTGGCGTATGAGAAATGAAAGAAGACGTTATAACTGGAGTTACAAAGTGAAAGGATTGTTATAAAAGGAGGTATGCGCAGAGAATTACATGCTTGCTAAATAGAGAGAAAAAGTGCTGCAAGAAGAGGGTTGAAGAGTGTCGTAAGAAAGAGTTGAGCAGAGCTGTGAGAGCCGTAAAAGTGCAGTAAGTAGAGCTTTTAGTGTGTGTGGCAATTTGGTGAATAGTGAGAGAGGTTGGGTAAGCAATAGACCGGTCGGGGTCTTGAATAAGTGAAGGCATTTTTATGTCGGTCTTATAGCTTAAAATTTGCGGTCCAAGTAGGTGCTTGGAATTAGGGGTTGGTGCTCCTTTCCGTGGGTGCGGATAAATCAGGGGTTGGTGCTCCTTCCAGTTGGTGTTGGTAAAGTGATTGTAAAATTGATATTTTGCAAAGGCTGGATTTGGACGTTAATCCAAGTAGTCAGTTTTGAGGAGTAGCCAAATTGGTGAACCTCGTTACATCATGTGTTGTGGAATGCTCTCTTGTGATACTTGCTTTATTTGACTTAAATATTCATTGTTTCATTATTAAGAGTTGTAGATTTGAATTTAAATAGCTACACTGATTCATCCGCCCCTCTCAGTGTCATTGTGAGACTAATAATTGGTATCAGAGCCAAGTTCCTGAACAAGCTTAATCAGCTAAGGTGATCTTGGAAGTGAGACAATGGCAGGTGGTGAAGGATTCTCATCAAACAAAGCACCATTGTTTGATGGAACTAACTACGCATTCTGGAGACTCAAGATGCAGACATATTTGTGTTCTCTGGGATATGACATTTGGGAATCAGTAGACAGTGGATACACCGTACCCACCACTCCTCCAACCGATGTTGTCGGTAAGAAACTGTTTGAGAATAATTCTAAAGCAAAGAATGCTATCATGTGCGGTTTGGTGGACAGCGAACTGATAAAGATTATGAGTTGTAAAATGGCAAAAGATATGTGGGACAAACTAAAGAGCATTCATGAAGGAGATGGCAAGATCAAGGAGGCCAAGTTACAAACGCATCGAGCTCAGTTTGAAGCATTAAATATGAATGAGGATGAGAACATAGAGGCATACATGCTGAGAGTGAATGGAATCATTAATGCAATTAGAGGACTCGGCGAGGACATGGAAGATGCTGTCGTCGTAAAAAAGGTACTAAGATCTCTTACCCAAAGATTTGATTCCAAAGTTTCTGCAATAGAAGAAGCTAAAGATCTTAATACTTTTAGTATGGATGAGATGCATGGTTCCTTGACTGCATATGAGATGAGAATAGGAAAAACTAAACCCACAGACAGAGAAGCTGCTTTTAAAGCACATAAAAATATAAAAGCAAAACAAGAATCCGAGGAAGAAGAGACATCAGATGAAATAGAAGCAAACTTTGTTCGAAAACTAATCAGGGGAAAAGGAAAATATAGAGGAAAGCTACCATTTAAGTGTTTCAACTGTGGAGGCGTTGGGCACTTTGCAGCTAAATGTCCTCTTAATGAGAAAAGCAAAAGTGATGAAGGTTCACACCAAGAAAGAGGTGACTAGAAGAAGAAACAAAATTTTAGAAAATGAAACTTCAAGAAGAAAAGTTTCATATCCAAGAATGTCAGTCCTTCAGAAGACAGCTCTGGTGAGGATTCTGAAGAAGAAAAAGGTGAAGCTCTTTTCATGGCATTCGAAGAAGAAAAATCAGAAGAAAAACAGGAAGGTGATGAAAAATTTGAGGCTGAGGCTGAAGTAGATCTGGAAGGTGAGTTGGTCGTTGCACTTCAAGAGCTGAGTATAGAAAGGAAAAAGAATAAGAAAACTTCAAGAAAGCTTGAGGATGCCAATGAAATCATAACCAACTTGAAAGTATAGATAGACAAATTTAAGAAAATATCTGAAGATATCGAAGTTCAATTAACCATGAAAATAGATGAGTGCAG
Organism: Wollemia nobilis; assembly: GCA_028583015.1. NCBI lineage: Eukaryota > Viridiplantae > Streptophyta > Pinopsida > Araucariales > Araucariaceae > Wollemia > Wollemia nobilis. The sequence continues at coordinate 3,663,635 of JAQPPZ010000521.1, forward strand.
CAAGCTAGAAGAAGAGATTGTTGGTTTAAGGATGCAACTAGAAGAGATGAATCAAAAAATGACTTGCTATCACAAACTTGAAGGAAGTTCTGTGAAGCTGGATAAGATTATAAATAACCAAAGGCCTACAGGCATCAAATTTGGGTTAGGCTTCATCGAAGCAGAATCATCGAATGGATCAAAGGCCATAACTATAGAACCCATAAAGAATGAAGACAAGATCAGGGTTGATCAAGAAAAAATGAAACATTCTAAAGAAAGCAATAATGCCAGGCACGAGAAGAGTATTGACAGTGATGGATTCACCAAAGTCACTCATCAAAGGAGAAGAAGATTTATGGCACCTACTACAAAATGGCAAAGACCATCACCCAGGTTCACTCATTCCTTTTTTGGTTATTGTTTTAAATGCAATGGTTATGGACATAAGATTTTTGAATGCAAGTACAAAGTAGCACAAAGGAACTTTTCCAGTAGAAATGTTTTTTCACCATTGATGGATTATGTAGTAGAATGTTATAACTGTCATAATTTTGGGCACATTGCAAGAAATTGTCGAAGCACATTTGCAGCAAATAAACATCGAGGAAGAAAATTTCAACCAAATGGTTGGAAACAAAATAGAAAATTTCTCAAAAAATAGGTACAGGCCACTAACAAAGAAAAGTCAAAACAAGTGACCAAACCTGCAATCAAACCAGAGTGGAAACAAAAGGAGAAACCCAAGGAAGAAAATGAATCCTTGATTGTACAAACAACATTTAAAGCACAGAACAAATCTGCACCATGGATACTGGATAGTGGATGCTCCAGTCATATGACAGGGGATAAACAAAAATTTGAAAAATTACAAAAATATGAAGGTGGTTCTGTAAAATTTGGAAATAATGATGGAGCTAAGATAGTTGGCAAAGGATCAATTAAGATCAGTGACGAAAAAATCAAGTCGAAAGAAGTCCTGTTTGTGATTGGTCTGAAGCATAACTTATTAAGCGTAAGCCAGATTTGTGACAGAGGTCATGAAGTAATTTTCAAGAAGCAGGGTTGTGAAGTCAGAACAAAAAATTGTGGAAAGTTGATAGCAACTGGATCAAGGACATCTAGAAATATGTATACTCTCTCAGAGACTTCAGAAAGAGCATGCTTGATTGGACAGGCAGAAGAAAATTGGCTGTGGCACAAGAGGCTCGGTCATATTAGCTTTGACAATATAATAAAGATTAGCTCAAAAAGGGCAGTGAGAGATATTCCCACCATTGGTAAACCTTTAAATAGCATTTGTGCTTCATGCCAAAAGGGGAAGCAAACTAGAGCCACATTTAAAACAAAAGAATACTTCACAAGCAAACCTTTAGAACTAATACATACTGATTTATGTGGACCCATGAGAACACAAAGCATAAATGGTGACAAATACTTTATGTTGTGCATAGATGACTATTCTAGGATGACATGGGTACTATTTTTGAAGCTTAAATCAGATGCCTTTGAAATGTTCAAGATTTTCAAAAAACAAGTTGAGAATCAAACAGGAAAAAGGATTAAATGCTTAAGATCAGATAGAGGAGGAGAGTTCATTTTAGAAGAGTTTGTAGAGTACTATGAAGAACATGGGATTAGGAGACAATTTTTAGCAGCAAGGACACCTCAACAGAATGGAGTGGTAGAAAGAAAGAACAAGACAGTGCAGGAAATGGCATGGACTATGCTGACTGAGAGCAAAATAGCAGACAAATTTTGGAAAGAGGCAGTCCACACTACGGTTTACATCCAAAATAGGTGCATGTTGAGGACGCATGAAAGCAAAACTCCGTATGAACTGTGGTTCGGTAAAAAGGCAACAACAAGATACTTTAAAGTTTTTGGAAGCAAGTGTTATATCAAAAGAACTGAAGATAATCTTGGAAAATTTGAAGATAGAGCTGATGAAGGTATTTTCCTAGGCTATTCAACAAAAAGCAAAGCCTACACTTGCTACAACAAGAGGCTAAAGAAAATTGTGGAGAGTGCCGATGTTAAAGTTGATGAAGGTAGGGAACAAGAAAGAAGCTATAAAGAAAACTACCCAATATATGAAGAAGTTATTGAAGGAGATGATGAAAAGGAAACCGAAAAGAAATAGAAAACTGACTCGGATGAGTTAAGTAGTGATTCAGAAGAGGAAGAAAACAAGAAATTCAAAACAAGTGATTGCGAGAAAAATCATCCTACAGAGCAAATAATTGGAGATCCCACGGTTGGTGTTCAGACAAGGAGAAGAGTAGTAAGTAACTACTCTCTATTATCCAGCATTGAGCCCAAAAATATTGTTGAAGCAAGCAAAGATGAAAGTTGGATGACGGCTATAAATGAAGAATTAGATCAGATCGAGAAAAACAAAACCTGGGAGTTAGTACCAAGACCTGCAAATAAAAATATAATCGGTACTAAATGGATTTTTCAAAACAAATTGAATGAAGATGGACAAGTAGTAAGGAATAAAGCAAGATTGGTCTATAAAGGCTATGCACAAGTTGAAGGCATTGACTTTGAGGAAACCTTTGCACCTGTGGCTAGACTAGAGGCAATCAGAATGTTTTTGGCTTTAGCAGTTCACAAGAATTTCAAAGTTTATCAAATGGACATGAAATCAGCATTTTTGAATGGAAAACTTGAAGAAGAGGTCTATATTGAGCAACCTGATGGTTTCCAACTTGGTGATAATCCCAACTTCATCTGCAAGTTGAAGAAAGCATTGTATGGCTTGAAACAGGCACCCAGAGCATGGTATGCAAGGCTAGACAACTATCTTACTCAACAAGGGTTCAAAAAGGGTATGGTAGATAGCAATTTGTATGTCAAAAAGGAAGATGGCCATCTCATTGTCCTTGTTGTATATGTAGATGATATCATCTTTGGCAGCAGCAATGATAAGTCATGTAAGGATTTAGCAAAGCAGATGCAAAAAGAATTTGAAATGTCCATGATTGGTGAACTTTCGTATTTTCTCGGACTGCAAGTTAATCAAAATGAGAAGGGCATATTTATTTCTCAAGTTAAATATGTGAAAGAAATGCTAAAGAAGTTCACAATGGAGGATTGTAAGCCTGTTAGCACTCCCATGATGACAGGTTGCAAGTTGAGCAAGGATGACAAATCTCCCGAAGTTGATCAAACCATGTACGGATCTATGATTGGGAGCCTACTGTATTTGACAGCTACCAGACCAGATATCTTGCAGGCAGTGTGCATGGTAGCACGATTTTAGGCGAATCCCAAGGAGACTCATGTGACATTAGTGAAGAGGATTCTTCGATATCTGAAGGGTACTATGGAGTATGGGTTATGGTATCCGAAAGGAAAGGACTTCACCCTTATTGCGTATTTAGATGCAGATTGGGCAGGATGTGTCGATGACAGAAAGAGTACCAGTGGAGGGGCATTTTATCTTGGAGACAGGTTGGTTGCATGGCATAGTAAGAAACAAGAGTCAGTTTCTTTATCTATAGCAGAGGTAGAATATATTGCAGCAACTACGTGTTGTACGTAGGTTTTATGGATGAAACAAACCCTGAAAGATCTTGGTATTAACTTCGGTGAGCCAATTTCGGTTAAGTGTGATAACACCAGTGCCATAAATATCTCAAAGAATCCAGTTATGCATTCTCGCACAAAACATATTGCTATCCGATATCACTTTTTGAAGGAGAAAGTTGCGGAAGAAGAGGTAAAGTTGGATTTTGTCCCAACTACAGAGCAAGTAGCGGATATCTTCACAAAACCGTTGCCCAAAGAAACTTTTGAGTACCTTCGCAATAAATTGGGAGTGGTCATGCTTCCCAAGTACTGACTAGCTATCGGGATCACATTCTCAGGGGGAGCATTTATATATTTGATTATATTTTTGCTCATATTTGTAATTTTTGCTAACTGTCATAACGTGTGCCTGAGAATGATGTGCATGGACTCAGGGGGAGTCTGCAATAGCCCTTTGGTATTATTGTCAAAGGGGGAGAAGAATTACAGGAAATTGCATGTGTGTTGCCAACAATTCCAAAGGGGGAGATTGTTGAGCAAGATGCAGAAACAATATTGTCATTGTTGTCAACACAGTCAAACTGATCGGTTGATGCGAGTGGACGGGGAGTTAAGAGATTCTTCAGAATATGTATAGTTATTATCCAAAAGATAGAAGTGGCCCTTATGCTAAAAATCAAAAGAAATCAAAAGAAAATCACAAGGAAGAAAACTATCGCGATATCGCGACATGTTGAGAAGAAAGAAAACTGTCACGATATCGCGACATGTTGGAAGAAAGAAAAAGCGTCACGATATCGTGACATGTTGAGAAGAGAGAAAACCATCGCGATATCGCGACATGTTTGGAGAGAAAGCGCAAGCAAGCAAAACTATCGCGATATCGCGACATGTTCGAAGAGGAAGCGCAAGCAAGAAAAACTGTCACGATTTTTTGACATGTTCAAAGAGAAAGCGCAAGCAAGAAAAACTGTCACGATTTTGCGACATGTTCGGAGAGAGATAGTATGAAAGAAAAACTGTCGCGATTTCATGACATGTTGGAAGAGAAAAATACAAGTAGAAAAAGTGTCACGATTTCGCGACATATTGCAAGAGAAAGAGGAGAGAGAAAAAGGTGTCACGATTTCGTGACATGTTTCATTTTCGCGATCCAAAGCGAAGAGAAAGAGGAGAGAGAAAAAGGTGTCGCGATTTCGCGACATGTTTCATTTTCGTGGTCCAAAGCGAAGAGAAATAGGAGAGAGAAAAAGGTGTCATGATTTCGCGACATGTTTCATTTTCGCGGTCCAAAGCGAAGAGAAAGAGGAGAGAGAAAAAGTGTCACGATTTCGCGACATGTTTCATTTTCGTGGTCCAAAGCGAAGAGAAAGAGGAGAGAGAAAAAGGTGTCATGATTTTGTGACATGTTTCATTTTCACGGTCCAAAGCGAAGAGAAAGAGGAGAGAGAAAAAGGTGTCACGATTTCGCGACATGTTTCATTTTCGCGGTCCAAAGCAAAGAAATATTGTACGGACGAAAAAGTGTCATGATTTCGTGACATATTGCAAGGAAGGTTGTACGGACAAAAAAGTGTCACGATTTCATGACATATTGCAAGGAAGGTTGTACGGATGAAAAAGTGTCACGATTTCGTGACATATTGCAAGGAAGATTGTACGGACAAAAAAGTGTCGCGATTTCACGACATGTTGTAGGAGAGAGAGTCCGAAAGAAAAAGTGTCACGATTTCGCGACATGTTGCAAGAGAAAGATCTAAGGAGAAAAAGTGTCACGATATCACGACATGTCGGATTTTTGCGACCCGAAGGCAAGAGAGAGAGCCAAGGAGAAAAAGTGTCGCGATATCGCGACATGTCGGGTTTTCACGACCCGAAGGCAAAGAGGAAGCGCAAGGAGAAAAAGTGTCGCGATATCGCGACATGTCGAGTTTTCGCGACCCGAAGGCAAAGAGAAAGTGCAAGGAGAAAAAGTGTCGCGATATCGCGACATGTCGCATTTTCGCAACTTAAGGAGGAGAGAGAAAGTAAGAAGGCAGAAGTGTCGCGATATCGTGACATGTGTTTTCGCGGGTGCAAAGCCGAGAAGAGGACAAAGAGGCAGAAGTGTCATGATTTCACGACAGGTCACTTTGACACGAGCAAAGAAGAGAACCCAGCAGAAATAAGATATGTAATAGTTAACTGGAGTTATACGACAGTTACAGGTGTAGTTGGAGAAGAAATTCATGTAGATAAAATAAGAAGAGTTAACTGAAGTCGTTACGTCAGTTACAGGTGTAGTTATAGTGAAAACGCATGCATGCACAGAAAATAATACGAATAGTCATGAACAAGAAGATGAACAGTCATGGTAAAGGTATATGTGTCAATACGTTGCATGTAATGTGTTTAACGAAATGCCCACTCTAAAGACACAAAAGGAGTGATTAACAAGTGGCAGATGAGAATATGAAAGAAACAGTTACAATTGACAAGTGGCGTATGAGAAATGAAAGAAGGCGTTATAACTGGAGTTACAAAGTGAAAGGATTGTTATAAAAGGAGGTCTGCACGGAGAATTACATGTTGCTAAAAAGAGAGAAAAAGTGCTGCAAGAAGAGGGTTGAAGAGTGTCGTAAGAAAGAGTTGAGCAGAGCCGTGAGAGCCGTAAAAGTGCAGTAAGCAGAGCTTTTAGTGTGTGTGGCAGTCTGGTGAATAGTGAGAGAGGTTGGGTAAGCAATAGACCAGTCGGGGTCTTGAATAAGTGAAGACATTTTTATGTCGGTCTTATAGCTTAAAATTTGCAGTCCAAGTAGGTGCTTGGAATTAGGGGTTGGTGCTCCTTTCTGTGGGTGCAGATAAATCAGGGGTTGGTGCTCCTTTCTATGGGTGCAGATAAATCATGGGTTGGTGCTCCTTCCAGTTGGTGTTGGTAAAGTGATTGTAAAATTGATATTTTGCAAAGGCTGGATTTGGACGTTAATCCAAGTAGTCAATTTTGAGGAGTAGCCAAATTGGTGAACCTCGTTACATCGTGTGTTGTGGAATGCTCTCTTGTGATACTTGCTTTATCTGACTTAAATATTCATTGTTTCATTATTAAAAGTTGTAGATTTGAATTTAAATAGCTACACTGATTCACCCCCCCCTCTCAGTGTCATTGTGAGACTAACATCTTGAATCATGTCTACTTGTAAAAACCATAAAACTCCTTAGAGGTATATTCACCCCCATTATCTGATCTCAAGACCTTGATCTTATTCTTTGTCTGGTTCTCAACTAGATCTTTGAACTCCTAAAACCTACTAAATACTTCATCCTTCATCTTTAAGAAGTATATCCATATCTTGCGAGAGAAATCATCAATAAAGAAAATATAATACATGTTATCTAAAATTTATGCTACTGAAATCGATCCATAAACATTTGAATGTACTAGATCTAGTATCTCCTTAGACCTATACTCATTTTTTGGGAAAATAGCCTTGGCATGCTTTCCAAGCATGCATCCTCTACATACTCTCTATTGCTCAATGTTGAACTCTAGAAGACCTATGACTATCTTCCTTAGAATAGGTAACGCTCTATGATATAGGTTTTCCATCCTCTTGTGCCATAAATCACACAAGTTGTTACTACTATGAACTAGGGTTTGAACAGGTTCACCCTGCAACCTGTATAGACTACCTTCTCTAACCCCTATCACTTGTGTTATTTATGGGCTAGATTATTTTGGTCTAATAAGGACATCTTGGTTCTTGAACTCCACTGCATAATCCTTATCCTCCATAACAAAAATTGAAAGCAAGTTCTTCCCGAGACCTCGAATAGATGAAACATCATCAAAGTCTAAAGAGTTCCTTGAATGAAGTCAAAAAAGAATGGTACCAATTCCTTCAACTAGATATTTGGTATCATCACCAAGCTCAACCTGAACCCCTGAGTCCTGCTCTTGTAGACTAGTAAAACACTATCGAGATGATGTCATGTGTTGATATGCCCCACTATCCATATACCAAGTATCTCTTATAACTGTGTTGGTAGAAATGCAAGAGACCAATGAGAAATCCTTCTCAAATTTGGAAGTAAACTTGATCATATGAGTTTTTGTAGAGACTGCTACTTGTGTCTGTTGTTGCTTCCCTTTGCTCTTCTTATCTAGACACTATGATGCATAATGGTCATGCTTATGACAAATGAAGTACTTGATCTTTCTCAAGTCCTTCTTTCCTAAACGTGAGGTTGGCTCCTCACTCTTTACCTTACCCTTACTGGGTCCTTTACCTTTGCCTTTCTTGGTTTACCCAAAGAGAGCTAGGTTATTATCACCATATTTCTTGCTGGTCTTTGAATCCATTCGAGTCTCCTCATGGATGAAATCATTCCATAGTTTTTCAAAAGTGGAAAGGTGCTCACAAGCACAAATGCCTTTGAAAAATGGTTCCCACGAAGCCAAGGAACCATTCAGTGCCATGTTTACCAATTTTATGTCTTCAATATTCTCCTTAACTATTGTCAGTTGATCATGAATATGTGTGATATTTATTAGGTAACTAGTAACAATGTCAGATATGCTCATATCCATAGATCTGAGTTTGTTCTGTAATATCATCTTCCTGTTTATATTCTCACTCTAGTAGAGGCTAACCAGGGTATAAAAAATCTCCTTTGTCTTTTTCTTCTTGGATATGTGAGGAATCAGGTGATCCTTCACTGCATCCAAGATCATCTGCTTAGTATTTACTTTCTTCTTTCTATGAGATACCAATTGTTGCATATCTGTAGGCAGAGTCACATCATCCTTGAAAATATCACATAGATCATTATATTCCAATAAGAACATTACCCTAACTTTCCAGGGTAAAAAATTTGAGGTACCTTCCAATCTATCCTCAAATTTGAGGCTAGCTACTACTATATATGAGATCTGTTGTATAAACTTTAAGATCTGATATGAATGACTAAAAAAAATTGTCATGCAAATAAGCTTAGTCTTTCAAGCAAAAAAATATGAAACCCTCTAATTGCTAGTTTTTTTTTTAATATCCAATAGTGATCTACTACTATAAATTCTTGAGGATCTCAATCACATAACCTAGTTTTAATACCATGTAAATTTTCTTAACCCTAGATAACTACTATCGTATGTTATTTTAAAATAAATCAAATCCAAAATTAAATTATTTAAACATGCAATAGTCACACAAATGGCTGGAAAAATAAATAGTGTGAAAAATGAAAGTTAAATATATTTCTGAACCTAAAATATTACAAAATAAAGGAGGCTACAACTACAACAAAACACCCTGCTCTCTTTCTGCCTTTATGGCCAACAATTTTACCATTCTTCTCCTCCTAATATTGTAGTTTTACTTTAGCAATATGTTCTCCTTCTCTTCATTCTTTGTGTGTAAAACACTCTTGACCTTCTCCTTTTATCCTTGAAAAGGTAACGCTAATATTAGATCTCATATCATCTTGAAATGTATGGTTAAAAATATAAAATCACTTAAGTGAATTACAAAATAGAATCACTTAAGTGAAATTAAAAATAGAAAATCACTTAAGTGAATTTAAAAATAGAATCACTTAAGTGAATTTCAAAATAGAATCACTTAAGTGAATTGAAAAATAGAATCACTTAAGTGAATTACAAAATAGAATTTGAAATGTCTGGAACCACTTCTAGCACATTCATACTAAAGCCTGTGCAATAAATTCTTGTCTAAGCTACATTTCTCAACAGAAGGTTGGGTATTGCACAATTGTATTATAGATCTAAGAGCCAATATCATAGTTATGCCATTGAATATATACAATAATATGGGATTGGATTACCTCTAATGGGATATCAGGTTGCTATGTTTCAATGGAATACAAATTATAGCAATTGGCTTCATTAGAAGCATTTCAATATTATTACAATTATATCAAGTTCTTACCGCTCTCCAAAATGTGGTGATTGCAGATATACCATCCTTATTTGGGATGTGTTTATCCAAATAATTTACCAAGCAATTAGGAGGGTATCTACTCAGACCATAGCCACGTAGTCATCCCTTGCACCCAAAAAATTATTCAAATATTCAATGGAGGGTTTTAACCATACCGTTTGGAAAGATATGAGGAATAAATGATAATTCTAATTAAAAAGGGTTTCTACATATACATTTACAAAAATATTTGATTGGCTATAAGAAGAGCAAAACATGACATGGCATAATTTAGCATCGAGTAACCATAATTCCAAAAAGAATTGTCAAGACTGGGGGTCCAAGTAAATCTAAAATTTGATCACGAGCTACCACTAAGCCCAAAAAATCATGGGTTGCAGTAGGTTTGGTTGGATAATCGAGAAGATCTAATTGATAATTGGTATACAAAAAAAAACATGGTGGAGTTAGAAATGGTGATAAACATGCCCCTCAAAACTCTGTAGACAACCATGGTTAGTTTGACATATTGGAAAGTGGAGCCTCGAGAATCATTCCATTTGGAACAATTATCCATGTTAAGCTCTAATATTCTATGCCAACAAATTTTTAAAAATGAGCAATCCCTTAGGCCAGGTCAAAGTCAAGAACTAGTGGATTTAAGTTATGAACTCCAAGACACTTACCAAAGTGAAAAGCACAAATTTAAAACTATCTAGTTAGGTCATTGTAGATTTTGATGTGAGGGCTAAAAAACAAGTGTCACCAACATGTAGGAACACACCACAATTTTGTGTATAATAGTATGACAAGTAAATAAAGAGTTATATTCATCCAAGAAATAAGATAATTATTCAGAATTCCTTATAAGTTGCATAAACTATAACAAATTATGATGATTGGCAATTCAATGACACAAAAAATACCTTGAAAACTAGACGTTTGAAGAAAAAGAGAATCAACAGGGTAAATCACATGACAACACATCATAAGAAAATGAGCCTATATAAAGGGATTCTTCTACCTCTCAACATAAAATCACTTCTAAGAAAGAGTTTTGTCTTAAGGGTGTATGGTGGATAGGCATTAGTAAAAGATGAAGATGGTGACAAGGAATACCCCTAAGAGAGAGCTACAAATAAGTCTAAAAATACCTACACCCAAAGGAATTGCTAGAACATTGAAGGTAAAAGATGAAAAATCTTAGCCTTCTCAATGTTAGCTAAGGTAGGCATTCTAATTTATGGTAGCCCAATAACAATCTTAGTCTTAGCTAAAATTATCCTAGGATTTTCTAAAGGTGCTCCTCCATTGAAAATGCCTACACCCCTCTCAACACACAATAAATTCTAGTAGAAACTACCACAACCTTTTGTTAATTGGATTTTGCTCTTTCTCAAGAATACCAAAAGTATATCGAGAAAGCAAATCCCAAGAACAAAATAATGAGAAAATAAGAGGTACAATCTGAGAGGTCGATAAGCTTGGTAAATCATAGAGTGTTGAGTTTTGGGTAAGCTTTTCAATCAAGGATGTATGCTTGTAGTCTTCTCTTCAATTCGTGGAATATGTTAAGATAGAATAGGGGCAAGAAAGAGCAAAAATATATGAGTCCCCTTAGTTAAGAGAAATATTATATCTAATTAAAGACAATGTAACAAACAACAAGAAGGATAAAGGAGCAAGTTCTAAAGTGCATAACTAAGCAACATAAAAAAAAACTAGAGATAACTATTTTGCAGGTACTATTTCACTCATTATTTCTCTTCCTCTCCCCATATTTTCTTGCCACTTTTTATGTTCCATTATTATCCTTGATTAATCACCTCATTTCCCTTGATATTTATAGTACATTTCCATTTATCCTTCATTTGTATTCCTCCATTAACCCCTCTTTATTCTTTCTGTATCGCTCCAAATTTTTCACACCCTTACCTTCAGGCTATAGGATCCGTGCCCGGAAGGGGGATGTGAAAAGGATGGCATGGTACCTCGGACTGAGAGGCCTTGCGAAGGTCCCGCCTCTCGGGGGAGGTGTATTATGGTGATTTTTTGATGGATGGTGGGTTCACCAGGAAACGTTTGAATGGCAGTTTCCACGCCTAGGTTGGGAATGTGTTTAATGTGTTCAGTTTTATCTTTAAACATTCGAGTCCTAGGTTTGGCCAAATGAATCTAAGTTGTACTATTATGAAAATGCAGGCTAAATGAAATACAGAAAACATATTTTAAATAGAAAATAGAGGGAAAAAGCTAAATTACATAGCCATACCTGATCCGGATGTCTGATGGAGATTCTGATTTTTGAAGCAGTCCAGATCGTCTGGAATTTGACGAAATCTTCTCCGACCTACAGGATCGTCTGAGATCTGACGAATTCGTCAGAGACCTGCAAATAGAGAAATAGACACAAAATACAAAAAATACAGCAATGCTAATAGAGGATAAAGATGTAAAATGGCAATAAAGATGTTAACAGATAATCCTGAATAGAAATGCCAGTAAATTACAATGTTTTAATAGTTAATCATGATTTCATTATGCAATTAAACTACATGGGTGAACTCCAAGATGTAGAATAGAAAAAAATAATAAATAAACTAACTAAATGCAGAATAGAACAGGAGCTGAAAAGAGAAAAATGCAAACTCTAGGCACTGATTGCCCCCAATGCAGATTACAGTCGAAATCATCTCGGATTGGTATGAAATTGTCTCGAATTGAACAGGATCATCCACGATGAACTGAGCTTGCTCCGGCTAAAAAATACTAAGGTTCCTACAACAAAATTTGGATAGGACAAGTGCAGATGGTAATTCAGAATGTTTTAATGCGTGTAAAGTCAAGTTACAGGAAATATCACCCAGGGTAGGTTAAGGGGAGGGCCTAAGTTTAAATAGGCTTAGGAGGGAGGTTATGAGGTTGGAGATCATCCCAATTTGGGATATCTCCAACGGGGAGGGTCTCTAACAGCGCAGACACGCTTCTGGCTGGATTAGAGACGTCGTTGGAACAGAGGCTAATTGAGAAAAATCAATTTTGAGACAAGATCGTCTGGACGTCCTAGTCCAGACGAAATCGTCCGATCTGAGGTGATATCATCTGATCGGTGACGATATCGTCAAACGGTCAAAACAAACTCTAAAAATGGCACGGGAAAGGAGGAAACGGGTTAAACGACGGTTTGGGAGCGGTTTTGGAGGTTGAAATTTGAATTTGAATATTTACTAGAGTAATTGTAATTATTAAGGTTTTACTGCGCCATTTTTAGGGTGCTACATTTTTCCCCCTATTTAGCAAATTTTTTGAAGAAAATGCGTTAAAGATGAGTTCTTCCCGATCTACGAGAAAGCAAAAATTATTCCCATTTTTAGGCGACGATTCTTGGTCGAATCGTACGACAGCTTACTATGGTGCCCCCTCCGTGTTTTTACCCAAATCGAAGGTTTGAGGTAAAAATGCGAAAAAGCAAAATTTTAAAATGTTTTTAATTGTTTTTTGAATAAAATTAAGAAAAATAGGGTAAAACCCTAATTCATTGTTACTGTTCATTTTCCTAGTTTTTTGGTTTTTAGAGCTCTAGAGACAAAAATGGTCGAGACAGTGCACATATCGACAGAGGTCCAACGCGGGCTACGGGTAAGGGTCTAAACTTTGTTTAAGATGCTTTACTATAGAATTTAATGCTTTTTAGACTAGATTTGCTTAAGTTTTGAGCATCATGGCCGTTTTTGGGTCGTCGACGTCGTCGAGACAAAATCGTCTCGATTTGTCGAAATCGTCTTGATAACGCCGATTTCGTCCAGAGGAAAAATCGATGAAATAGGGACGATTTCGTCAAAAAGGGGATGATTTCAGCAGGCGAAATCAGAGACGAATTTTCTCAAATTGGGGACGATATCGTCCAATTATGGACGATATCATCAGTTATAAAATTGAACTTATTTTAACTTGAATTTTTTTTTTTATGAATGATTTATTAATGATTTTTATTGTTGATTTTGTTTATGTTGCAGAGAGGATTACTAAAGAGCAAAGAATGGAAATATGGCGGGTTGAGGGATGACTTGGCCGCCCTGTCGTAGGTAGAGCGAGATTAGCTGGCACAGGTCATCTTGCAGCATGTGGCAGACATGCCACAAGTTTCTATAGATATGGGGCTATTGACAGCCCTAGCAGAGAGGTGGTATCCGAGTTCTTCTTGTTTTCGGTTATCGACAAGGGAGATGACTCCCACACTAGAGGATGTACGGAGGATTTTGAGGATCCCCATACAAGGATGACTGATCACTCCCGCGACCAATCAAGGCCATGCGATGATATGACTATGTGGCGATCCGAGCTTCACCCTGGAGAAGGGTGGAGTGAACATCGAGTCACTATGCCAGATGCCCGAGGCATCTAGACTCACACGGGTTTTGGCTGGGGTGGTAGGTGGATTTCTGTTGTGCCACCAGAGTGGATGTAGGGTATCATGGGTACTGACAGATGTGGTCTATGACATGAGAGACCATGGATACAGATTTTCTTGGGGGAGCTTTGTACTATGTCGACTGTATAGGATCCTTCATGGGGTCATGTATAAGGGCGATCAATGTCTGGTTATGACATCGCTACTACAGGTTTGGTGCTGGGAGCACATTGCGATGCAAAGGCCGGTAGGGCTCCCACTGATAGGGATTGACAGGGAGAGGCCCCGAGTTTTCTACTGGTGGCTCCGGAGAGGGGCACAGCGGCGGATAGATCTACCAGTGTCCCGAAGACTACTAGATGACCTCGTCTCCGACCAGATCACCTAGAGGCCTTGGAGAGATCATCCAGGATGGGCCGAGGACGGATAGGAGCTGGCTCGCATCAGGTGAGTTTGTTGGCTGAGGATGGAGAGAGGAGAGGTGGAGCTCCACCAGTATGACCGAGTTTTGAGGCAGTTCGGTCTATAGCAAGGGATTCCATCTCTGAGAGACTATGAGTTTTTTTGAACTGTTCAGGATAACACTACAGTTAGAGGGGCTTCAGATATGCAGTGATTTTGGATTCAGGACGTAGATGATGCCTCCATTCGGCCAGTGGATGGGGACGACGTTGGGGTAGTTGATGGCTATGATGCCTGGTACACAGGCATCTGCCATCCTCAGATGACGAGGGCTCAGGGTCTGATTCACGTAGTTGTGCATCGGATGGGGAGGCAACACCAGGCGGCCATTGAGGCGACATAGGGTCACGACGGGAGAGAGCAGAGGAGACCACAGGTGCAACAGAGGCCACGATAGTGAGAGAGGAGGGACGAGAGACCCCCTTCTCCATAGAGAGAGAGGCCACCATCGCCCGATAAGGGCAAGGGTGTTGACACTGGGTAGAGCAATGAGACAGCGACTCTCTGAGCGGAGACAGTCCATCTCCAGGCATAGGTGCAGACATTGCAGGATGAGGCTGCACGCCACCGAGCTAAGGTGACATAGCTCAGAGATGAGATTGTACGCCTCAGAGCATGGGGTGGAGGAGCGAGCACTCAGGAGCTGGCACGATCGATTTCTCAGACCATGTTCTACCAGGATATCTACTTCTATATGGTGCTAGAAGGTCAAAGGGTACAGCTGCTAGCCGGCATTACTGACCCGATCAGGATTGGGTCATCGAGGACTTCATCTCGATTGACAACTAGGACTCGCAGTACCACACATACTGCGATGGGGCCACCTCGTCCACCTTAGGGCGGGGGAGGAGATGAGGCTAAGAGCTCAAGGGGTTCTCGAGGCTAGGCTACTGCACTGTACGACTGATTATATGATTTGAGATGATTGAGTATGCCAAGATGTAGATTGTGGCATACCAATCTATTTTTGAGATGATGTACATATATTTGATATAGATATAGATGAGATATTTTTTGATCATATGACTTGTCTTATGCGTTTGTATAATGCTTTAATGTTTGAAGTGTGATTGATTTGATAATTCATGTAATTACGTCGTTTGGAAGTATTATGGTTGAAATGTCATGCTTGAAAAATTTAAATGAAATAATTTGATGTAACAAATTGGTTGTTTGTGATGTGGTGATTTGATAAAAATAAAAAGACTTTTAACAATAATTTCAAAGGACATTGTTGCTATTATAGACCATTTCATGGAGTCGCCACTCACTCGGTCGTCAAGATAATCCCAGTATAGAAATATTGGTAAAAAGTAAGGAGTGCTTAAGAGACTGTCTTAAGAATTTGGTGTGATGATGCAAATGATGATGATGATTTGTTTTTCAGACTTCCATGAAAATATTATTCATGAAATAATGTTAAAATGATTTTTGCTAGGCATAAATTCCTAAGTGTGATAAAATTTTTGGATAATTCCCTAGGAATTATACCATCATTGCAAAAGTGAAGGTTGACATAATGACATGAAATAGTGATAATGTGCATGCTTTTTGTTTAAAAACATAATTGTATAACATAATGATTTAAGTCATGTTTTTGATGAATTGATTTGAAATAAATGGAGAATAAAAATTGGTACAATGGTTTGCGCTAGGCATAGAATATGTAGGTATAGACTTATACCATCATCGCGAAAATCAAAGAAGAAAATAGATTGTTTTATTGCATGGTTGATTTTTTAATTTTTGAAAATATGAAGATGAGGACTTGCACTAGGCATAAAATTCCAATTTTGGTTTTGGAACTATACCATCATCGCGAAAGTCGACAATATATAAATATGTTTTTTATTGTATGGTTTTGAAAGAAATTTTGATTTTTTCTATTATGTATGTAGTTGTCTTTATACTAAACAACTATTCTCAAATAAGAAAATGAAATTATTCCAAACGGTTTGCAAAAATATTTCAAAGTATCTTAAAGACAAAAGTTAGATTTATAAGGAATCCCATGTGCATTTGTGAGTTCATTTCCAATCTTGATTTATCATAATGATACACAAAATATCTCAAATACAAATGTGTGTGCAATTGCTATGTTCGTTTACTAGTTTTGAGCAAGATAATTTGATACAAGCTATTTGAATTAACCAAATAAGTGTTCATTAACCATGATTTAGATGCATATAACCATACCAGACTACTATGTAAGTCGGATTATCAAGAGCTAGCTAATCCATAAGCAGACATAGGTCTGTACAAAATAAGGTCGCTAATGTGATAGACATATCGCCACACTAGGAGTTACCCAAGGCCAAGCAAGTTGGGCACAAACCACCTGTTATGGGGCTTACTTCACAGTTTTCGAATAATTGAGAATTCCAGGGATTCAAGCTCATCAACCCTTCTTTTCTTTTCAAAGGGTAGGGAAAGGGATTTTATTGCTTTTGCTTTTGCTTTCTTTTCGTTTATTTTCTTTTCTTTTGTATTTCTTTTGTATTTTTGCTTGATAATGCTTGGAACATTGCTGTAATGATATAAAATAATATTTTTCTTTTTCTCTTTTTCTTGAACTTTGCTTTTTTTTTTTTTTTTTCTATGCTAGGGATACTTGCTCGAATTAGCTGTAGAGCAAGGGATTTTTATTCTGGGTAGGGGTGAGCTTGTCCTTTTGCCAATTCTCAAATATTCTAGACCATGTGCATGATAGGATAGCAGGGGAAAATTTTCGCTCAAGAAACCACTTCTACTATGTAGCATAGCATGGACATTACAAATATAATCATTTTATTGTGAAAGGATGTGTTTGGTTTAAGTAAATAACAAGATCAATTCTCTGTGCTCAAACTTTATTTAATTGAATTTTGTGGACTTTGATATAAGAGAGATTAGTAATCATGCCAGATAAAAATCAAGATATTTATTTTGTGTTTGTGAAAGTGAGGGATTCCAAATAAATGCTAATTTATCCAAAATAATTTGAAACATATAACTGCAACATTTGTAAGAAGAAATATATATAAATACTTTTTGAGAAGTTTGAGAATGTTGACCCTCTCTTTCTTCTTTATTTTGTTTTGGTTTCGAAAGAGTCGAGAATATCGCTGTTTTTATTTTTGTTTGTTTTTTTTTGTTTGTTGAAAGATTTAACAAGTGCCATAAATACAAAAAATAGTTTTGAATATTTTGATGATTTTAAATGTTTTTGGTATTTTTGAATTTATAAATTGAAAGAAATACAAGATAGTGATTTTGAAATATTTTAAACAAATATATACAAGGATGAAATGACCAAATTTATACATAGTAACGTTTAAGATGCATAATATTCATAGGTTCTTTAAGTTCTTTACCATCCAAGGTAGATAATTTATATGCTCCTGATTCAAATTTAGCAGTGATAATGTATGGTCCAAGCCAGTTGGGCTCAAATTTAACTTTAAGGTCTTTAGTTGCATTAGTAATTTTTTGATTTTCTTTTAAAACAAGGTCGCCAATCTCAAAGGATCAATGACGAACTTTCTTAGCATATGATCTTTTAAGCTTTTTTTGATAGGCACGGAGATGCTCCAAAGCATTGATACGTTTTTCATCTAGGAGTTCCAGCTGACTGAGTCTGCCAGCTCAATATTCATCTCCTACTTCGGTATCTTGAAGTAGTAGAGCCAAAGAAGGAACTTCTAATTCAAAGGGAAAAACGACTTCAACACCATAAACCAAAACAAAAGGTGAAGTTCCAGTGGGAGTTCGAACACTAGTTCGATAGGCCCACAAGGCTGGATATAACTAAATGTGCCAGTCGTGGCCAATTTTATTGACCATTATTTTGAGAATTTTGATTAAGGTTTTGTTAGATGCTTCTGCTTGACCATTACCCTAAGGATAATAGGGAGTGGACCAGCGATGTTGAATCTTATATTTTTGGCATAATTTCTTGACATCTTTATTTTTGAAACAAGTTCCATTATCAGAGATGAGATTTGCAAGAATTCCAAACCTACAAATGATTTGATTAAAAATAAATTTAGAGACTTGTGTGCCAGTGAAGGAAGCTAAAGGTATAGCTTCAACCCACTTCGTGAAATACTCTATGGCGATTATGATGAATTTGTGTCCATCAGGTGATACAGGATTGATTTTGCCAATAATGTCTAAGCCCCATTTGAAAAAGGGCCAAGGATATGAAATAGCATGTAGTTCTTGTGCAGGCGCATGGACAAGGTCAGCATGTTTCTGGCACTTGTCGCAATGGCGCACATACTCATGTGCATCATTTTCCATGGTAGGCCAAAAGTATCCTATCCTAAGGAGCTTTTTAGCAATGACACTACCATTGAAGTGTCCTCCACAAGATCCATCGTGGACTTCACTCAAGGCTAATTTGGATTCTTCTAAATTCAAACATCTTAATAGGATACCTTCAAAAGATCTCCTATACAAAGTATTACCGATTATTACAAATCGACTTGCTCGTCTAAGTAATAACCGATGCTGGTTTCTATTAGAATTGGCAGGGGAAGTCCCATTTTGAAGAAAATCAAATATATCTCGTATACCAAGGTGCGGGAGTAGTTTCATTGATTAGAAACACATCCAAAGGTTCTAAGCATGACTTATTTGAAGCGGGTTCCTAGAGTCGACGAATAATGATAGTGGCATATTTGTCATCTAACTCCAAGGGCAGGAGAGATGTAGCTGCGGCCATAGCATCAACTGCACGGTTGCAAGTTCGAGGAATAGTTTCCAAGGAAACTTGATCAAATAGAGACATTAATTGTAAAACATAGGCTTTATATGGGCACAGTTTATCATCTCTGGTCTGATAAACTTCATTAATTTTGTTTATGACAAGTTGAGAATCACCCAAAACTAAGAGATGTTTAATTTTTAGCGCCAAGGCAGCTCGTAATCCAAGAATTAGAGCTTCATATTCAGCAGTATTGTTGGTGCAAGCAAATGTTAATTTGAAGGACAGAGGAATAAGATGTTTTTGCGAGGATATTAAAATAATACCCACACCAGCCCCACTCATGCATCGGGCTCCATCAAAGTATAAGGACCATTGTTCAATATGGTCTGCCTATAATTGAAGGCATTCATTAGGAAACTCAATGATGAGGGGATGGGTAGACTCTAAGGGTGCAGCGACTAATTGATATGCTATGATTTGACCCTTAACGGACTTCGTCCTATGAACGTGAGGTCAAACTCGCTTAGAGCAAGAACCCACTTGGCTATACGACTCAATAAATAAGGTCGACTCATGAGATACCTCAAGGGATCATATTTAGCAATGACATAGGTTTTCTGACTAAGCATATAATGGCATAATTTTTGCGTAGCAAACACGATTGCTAGACACAGTTTTTCCAACGTTGTGTAGCGGGTTTCATAACTGATGAAGGTTCGGCTAATATAATAATTAGCACATTCTCTCTTTTCATCATCACGCTGAGCTAACATAGCTCCTAAGGTAGAATCTGAAGTTGAAATATACAGGAGAAACAGGCGATCGAATTTAGGTGGTGAAAGCATAGGTGGGTTAAGGAGGTATTGTTTGAGAAGTTCAAAAGCTTCTTTACATTCGTCGTCCCAATTAAAAGGGGCATCCTTCTTAAGGAGCTTAAGAAAGGGACCGGTTTTGTCCGCCAACTTATCGATGAAGCAACGGATAGCTTGAAGCTTACCTTGTAAACTTCGTAACTCAGATATATTGGTAGGTGCGGACATATCAGTGATAGCCAAAATCTTAAGAGGGTCAATTTTAATACCACGTAAAGAAACTATAACCCCTAATAGTTTATCGGACTTAACTTCGAATATGCATTTAGCTAGATTTAATCGAATAAGATATTCTCTTAACTGATTAAAAAAATTTCTCAAATCATCTAAATGATTATCTTCATTAATAGAGCGAGCTATAATATCATCTACATAATCATGTAGGATATCATGCATCATATCATGAAAAATATAAGTCATAGCTCGTTGATAGGTTGCACCTGCGTTCTTTAAGCCGAATGGCATCACTTTCCAACAAAAGGTACCCTAGGGGGTAATAAAGGCTATTTTAGCCTAATCTTTAGGAGCTATCCTGATATGATTATAACCAGAGAATCCATCCATTAAGGACATCATCCCACTCCCGGAAGTAAAATCAATGATTTGATCCATGTCTGGAAGAGGAAAATCATCTTTAGGGCATGCAGCGTTAATATATCTAAAATCTATGCAAACCCTGACTTTGGTGGCTTCTTTCTTGGTGACCGGAACTACATTTGAGATCCAGTCAGCATAATCAATAGCTTGTATAAAAACAACATTCAAGAGTTTTTCTAACTCCCCTTTGACTAGCAGGGGCCACTTTGGGATGCATTTTTCTAAGTTTTTGTTTAACAGGTTTAGCATCCGGATGGACTACTAGATGATGCATGACTACGGAAGGGTCCAAACCTGGCATATATTCGTATGTCCAAGCGAAGACATCTTCATATTCTTTAAGGAATGCAATGTATTGCTCTTGTTTTTCTTGACTTAATTCTGACCCAATATTGATTATGTGAGGATTATCCTCAGTTCCAATGTTAACTTTAATGACGTTTTCTACTTCCATGTGTAGATCTCTTTCAAAATTAGGTGGGGCGGGTGAGACGCCCAATTCTTGTAATTCTTTTAAGGTTAAGTTGGATAATTAATCTTGAGGAGTTGTGGCCTCAAGTTGGGCTATAGTAGGTATAGAACCATCAAAATAAAAACCATTGTGTAACATCTCTTCAACGGAGACATCGTGGAAGATATCTCCTTCCAACTCCTCATCGAAGTTAGCAATCATTTCAGGGTAAGCTATGGATAACATATTGCAGGTAAATGGCTGATTTTTTAGAGGCAAATCATCATGCCTATCCAAATAATCTTGATAACATATGAGTTGATCATCATCTTCAAAAGAAAAGGGTTAACCCTTACTAGGAAATAGGCCCACACCACAGCGGGCAGGCCATGGTTCTACCTCAATAGGTTCTTTCATGCCATTTTGGAAAGGTCCCAAGCCTTTCCCTTTATATCCCATTTTAAGCATTATGGGTTTAGCTTTAATATACTCATTAGTAAAATAACATTGAGCATATCCATCATGATGAGTTTTAATATTTCGAGGTATTCTTCCCCAGTCATATCCTTTATAAATGAAGGCACAACTCCCGACTTGGTAAGTACTTCCCATAGGTTGTGGGAGGCCCAAGGTACGAGGAGATGGCGGTAAGTTATTTAAAAGAATTGAATCTTGCATGAAAGCATTTATTTTTTCCGATATTAAGATTATGGATAAATCTGGTAAAAGTTCATCAGAAAGAGCATAAGATGTGGAAGGATCATTCCCTATATCTTTAGATGTGGAAGGTATGATAGATGTTGATAATGTGGAGGTATTAATAGATGGGTCTATAGGTTTTGAAATTATAAGGATAGAACATGAAGGATTTGTCGTGGATTGAAGATCTTTTTGAGGTTCTAGAGTGGTTTGTTTAGAAGATTGTTGATCTATATATGAGGATGAAATTAATGGAGGGGAAATAGGTGAAGCTATGGGTGTGTGTTTCACAGTTTTAGATGAAAAATAAGAATTAGGATGTGTGGATGACGAGAGCGGGGCAAAATTGCACTCCAACAGGTTTTGCTAAAGCACACATATCAAAGGGTCTAGGATCACCATGGATAGTGACCAAATGATTTTTAAATTCGAATTTAACACATTGGTGTAAAGTTGATGGGACAACCCGAATTGCATTGATCCAAGGATGACCCAAGAGTATATTGTACGATGCGAGGCAATGTACAATAAACACGGTCGTATCTAAGGTTCTAGGACCAACTTGCAATGGGATGGTAATAACTCCACACGTTTCTTGTGTTTTGTCATTGAAAGCTTTGATAATCATGTCAGTTTTCTTCATTTCATCACTTCTAAAGCCAAACCATTGGTAGAAATCAAAAGTGCAAATGTTTAGAGATGAACCATTATCAATCGGGACTCTTTTAACAACTATATCTCCAATTAGTGCTATGATATATAAGGGATTATCCTTATGTAAACGTGTTGTGGGATATCTTTATCCCGGAAGTCAATACAATTGACTTCTCTAGTGATGATAGTATTGGCCATGGCTTCAGGTTGAATATTTTGAGGTACCATCATTTGGCTTAATGTAAGCATCAACTCATCCCTATGGGTAGGAGAAGATCTTAATAAATCCAAAAGGGAAATTCTGGCTATAGTATTAGATAATTGCTCATTAATATTGTAAGGGGGTTTAGGTTGAACATTGGGAGCATGATTACCTTTATTGGGATTTTTCAAAACAAATGGAGCTGATCCATCATTCTGGTTTGGTTCTTGTTGAGAATTTTGAGCCTGTTTTTGGGTAACGACTCCAATGGTACCTACAATGTTATATTGAAGACGCTGAACTAGTCTCGGTTGAGCATTTATGGCTTGTTCATTTGGGAGGAATTGATTAGAAGAGGGTCGAGTAGTAACTCTTCTAGGAAATGGTTCTTCTGGAACCATAGCATCTGTGATGGGTTGAATAGGCTCTGATTCATTTTCAAAACTATTCGATTGGTTTGAAGTGATTTCCATGTCACTTTCAGTATCTAATTCTATATCACTAGGATCTGGAGTTTGAATATTATGTAGGGGCCTGGTTGTGACCATGGATAATTTTGTGTCAAATTTTTGTAAATCATGATTAGGTAAATGTCTGCTAATAGTTCCTACATATCGGGTAGGAGGAGGAACATTATGATGTTCAATTTGATTGGCCACCTCTTTACCATGTCTTGGTAAAGGGTGTTGAAATATGTCTAATGATTGATTAGCATTTTGATTTTGATTTTGGGGAATGTTCTTTTGAGGATTATTAGGAGCATTTTGTTTAGGTTGGAAGGCTTGCACCTCCATTTCATTATTATCAATCAGATCCTGTATTTTATGTTTCAACCTTTTACAAGCGTTGGTAGAGTGTCTAGGTCCTCTATGGAAATCACAGTGTAAGTCAACTTTGTATCCGGGTATAGTTGGATCAGCTTCCCGGATAGCTGGTAATTGGATCAAACCTCTTTCGAGTAATTGAGGTAAAATAGTTGATAATGGTTGGTTCAATCTAGTAAATTCTCGAGGAGGTTTATCAGGCGATTTCAATATAAATTTTTTTGTTGTTTTCATCGCATTGATATTAACAACATTTCTGCTGTCAGTGACTCCGTCACCTACGACTTGTTTATTTTTATATTGATTTTTGGAGGTTTTCTCATCATCCTTCTTCCTAAGTTGGACTCTCCTAATGAGGGCATCTTCTACTCTTCGAGCTAAATCTATAGCTTGATCGAAGGTAGTTAAAGTAGCAGTTGATAACTCATAAGATATTTGTTCTTGCAAATTATTGATAAAAATGTCCAACATTTCCCTATAAGGTAGCACAAAGTGTAGTTTTCCTGTCAATTGCCTCCATCTAGCTAAGAAATCAGCAAAACATTCATCCTTGTCTTGTTTTAAGTTGTATAAATCTTTAATGGTTACATGCCTCTCGATGTAGGCACTAAATTGATGGACAAAAGATTCAGCTGTTTCTTCAAATTTTCTCAAAGAATGAGTGGACAATTGATAGTACCACTCTAATGCCATTCCACCTAAACTTTTCGAGAACATTTTTAGTAATAGCAAGTCATCATGTGATATATCATGACATGCTATCCTAAACATGCAAAGATGCTCTATGGGATCTTCGATTCCTTTATATATAGGTAGGATGGGCATGGGAAAATGCTTAGGGTACGGTTGTGCTACAACTATGGGATCCAAAGGTTGACTACATATCTCTCGATAATTGTATGAGGGACGGTAGGGATCTATCTGGTCCATACGTGAAGCTAACTGTTTCACCATGGCTTCCAGATTACTAGTTTGCCCACCATATTGGTTCGGTAGGGCATTGATATGGGATTTGTGAGCATATGATGGAGGGACATGGAGATTAGATGCTATATTGCTATTGTGTAAATTGTTGGTAGGAAAGGTGTTATGAAGGAATTTTGAAATTGTATTATGTTGTATTCCAGATTGTTGAAAATTGGTGTTTGGCTTCATTTTAGGTTTTTGTTTACTTGAAGCATATTGATCAATAGTTTGGTGAATTAAAGCGATGAAGGAAGTTTTCTTTTGTGTGGGAATGATTTTAGGCTCAATAACGGGTTCCTTAGGAGGTTGGGTAACCTGTTGTTTTGGCATGTTTTGAATCATAGTGACCATATCTCTATTGGATGGTCCAGCCTTATCACTTTCTTATTCAATAAAAGACAAGGGATTAGTGTGCACATCAAACATATGTTCCATGGCTACTTGAGTGTCACTAATTTGCCCTTTATCAATATGAACTGCCATATTAAGAGCGCCAATGTTATTATTGAGAAATTTCCAGAAATGATCTAAGTTATCAAAAGCAATAGTTCCATCTGGAGCTACTCTAGGGGATGAGGATCCATCCTCTTTAACATTTTCTTCTTGTTCATTATCTTCATTAGGTCATCTTCTGGTTGATCTAGAGTTTCTCCTTCCAGAATTGGATCCTCAGGAAGGACATTTGGGTTTCTAGTTTTATCTTCTAACCAATCTTCTTCTTCTCCTTCAGTTTGTTTACCATTCCTAAGTTTAGGCATTGTGCTTAATTTAGATTTCAGCAAATATATATATATATATATATATATATATATATATATATATATGCAACAAGCTTAAGAGGTATATATTAATTATATACCTACTACAATATTAAAAATGAAATGTTTTGATTTTATTATGTTTTTTTTTTTTTAGTTTTTCTTGTTTTTGTAATAATATTGTAAAGATAACAAACAACACAATAAATGCAAGAAATAATACTAAAAGTAATGATCTAGTTTTCTATAAATAATTTATAAATGTCATTAATGGGCTCAAGTTCTTCAGGAGTCATGAAGTGTTCTTCTTCAAATTGGAAATTTTCTTTCAAAAATTTAATGAAAAGGGCTATAGTGATATTATCTGTCTCGGATTCCGGTTGATAGAAGTAAAGCTTGTGGCAATACTCTTGATATAACATAGCTCGAGGAACTCTATTCCATATTTCCCTATCCGTAAGAACGACCTCTTGGTCTTCTACACGACCTAGGAACTGGTGTATAGTGGCTGCGTTCTCGAGGTATTCCTCGAAGGTGAACAATTTTGAAGACACAAGAGCTCTCCTATAAGCTAACCATCTATGGCAGGCTCTCTGAAGTTCATGATAAAATACGAGTTGATGAGGATCCAGGATTCTATCTAGGACAAGCCTCTTGATTTTTTTAAGTTTTACTGACCTATATGAAATGGCACCTAGTATTCTATCAAGTTCATCCCACAAAAGTTGATTTTTATCTGTTTCAGACACACTAAGCACAGAATTGATTTCTATGGCTGCCAATTGGTTTTCAACATTTATAGTAACTGCTAATATTTTCTTAGGAGCTACCATCTAAACATGATATGCAACTTATTAATTTTAAATGATTTTAAATGCATCTATGTTTTTTAGTTTTATGTTTTGTTTTGTTTTTAAAAGGTTTTAAATGCATTCACATCGGGTTCACCAAAATGTATCGCTCCAAATTTTTCACACCCTTACCTTCAAGCTATAGGATCTGTGCCCGAAATGGGGATGTGAAAAGTATGGCGCGGTACCTCGGACTGAGAGGCCTTGCGAAGGTCTCGCCTCTTGGGGGAGGTGTATTATGGTGATTTTTTGATGGATGGTGGGTTCACCAGGAAACGTTTGAATGGCAGTTTCCATGCCTAGGTTGGGAATGTGTTTAATGTGTTCAGTTTTATCTTTAAACATTCGAGTCCTAGGTTTGACCAAATGAATCTAAGTTGTACTATTATGAAAATGCAGGCTAAATGAAATACAGAAAATAGATTTTAAATAGAAAACAGAGGGAAAAAGCTAAATTACAGAGCCATACCTAATCCGGATGTCTGATGGAGATTCTGATTTTTGAAGCAGTCCAGATCTTCTAGAATTTGACGAAATCGTCTCCGACTTGCAGGATCGTCTGAGATCTGACGAATTCGTCAGACGAATTCATCAGAGACCTGCAAACAGAGAAATAGACACAAAATACAAAAAAATACAGCAATGCTAATAGAGGATAAAGATGTAAAATAGCAATAAAGATGTTAACAGATAATCCTAAATAGAAATGCAAGTAAATTACGATGTTTTAATAGTTAATCATGATTTCATTATGCAATTAAACGACATGGGTGAACTCCAAGATGCAGAATAGCAGAAAATAATAAATAAACTAACTAAATGTAGAATAGAATAGGAGCTAAAAAGAGAAAAATGTAAACTCTGGGCACTGATTGCCCCCAATGCAGACTGCAGTTGAAATCGTCTCGGATTGGTATGAAATCGTCTCGAATTGAACAGGATCGTCCACGATGAACTGAGCTTGCTTCGGCTAAAAAATACTAAGGTTCCTACAACAAAATTTGGATAAGACAAGTGCATATGGTAATTCAGAATGTTTTAATGCGTGTAAAGTCAAGTTACAGGAAATATCAGCCAGGGTAGGTTAAGGGGAGGGCCTAAGTTTAAATAGGCTTAGGAGGGAGGTTAGGAGGTTGGAGATCATCCCAATTTGGGAGATCTCCAATGGGAAGGGTCTCTAACGGCACAGACACGCTTATGCCTGGATTAGAGACGTCATTGGAACAGAGGCTAATTAAGAAAAATTAGTTTTGGGACAAGATCGTCTGGACGTCCTAGTCTAGACGAAATTGTCTTATCGGAGGCGATATCGTCTGATCGGCAACGATATCGTCAAACGGTCAAAACAAACTCTAAAAATGGCGCAGGAAAGGAGGAAACGGGTTAAACGACGGTTTGGGAGCGATTTTGGAGGTTGAAATTTGAATTTGAATATTTACTAGAGTAATTGTAATTATTAAGGACTGCGCCAATTTTAGGGTGCTACACCTTCACCTGCTTATGACTCAGCCCAATGGATAAGATAAATAAAGTTGGTAAACAAAAAAAATATACATAGAGGCCATGACATGACACATGCCATATCAAGAGATAACATATAGAATATGTCACATGACATATTTTTCTCTTGATGATAAAGAAAAACGTAAGGTGATGACTTCAAGAGAACTTAATTGGAAGTAAGCTATTAATTTCATAAAAGAAAATTCATGCAAGTAAACCTTTCACACAAGCTTTGGAGTTTTAAAAAAAGGGTCAACTCAAAAGAGGATGCCTAGTAATTACTGCACTACATAGCTGGTATATCCCCGTAGTTCTATATAAGCTATGAAGGGCCAAGCCACTCCAAGCACAATGACTTACAATACAATTATGGATATTTTTGAAAGCTAAAGAAGCTATGCAAGCACTTACAACATTGAAGACAAATTCCTATGCAATTTTATTAAGAAAAGAAGAATGTAAAGTAATGAAAGGTTCTAGCCCATGAATGCCTAGAACATTTACCTAAAGTAGCTTGCTTGGATATAAAACAACTCTTAAGTATGACAAAGTATGCTCATGGAGGTACCATTTTTGTAAGAGATACTGATATTTAGGTGTCCCCATTCATTATCCATTCTTATTTTATTTTCATATTTCCTTTTGTTCCACTTCTTCATACTCTATCTGTCTGTATACCTCTCCACTAACTCCAATCACTCCATTTTAGAATGCCCCTACCTTTTTGTATTCTTGTAGTAATTATCTCATGCATTATGGTGTTTCTCCCTTTAATTTTTGCTAGCTTATCTTGTATCTCATTTTCCTCTTCATGAATCTATAACCCAAGAATAAGGCTATCTGGGTTTATATTTTCCACAAGCAAAAATCCCCTAGAGGTGCTAATAATGTAGGTCAAAATGTTTCCCACATGATTTTGATTCGTTAAATCCTACCTTAAATTCACTAGACAATCCATTTTAGTCTGCCTAGGTTGCATAATGAAAGAAGTTAGAATATATTTCATAATAGGCCAAAATATCATGCAGGATCAAGATCACTAGCATCAAATGTGATTTAAGGCTTGAATAGACAAAGTCTAAAAAATCTCTGGAAATGAACAAATTCAAAAATAATTGGATCCAAACTTTTGCAGGAAATGAGCACCAATTACATGAGGCTAAACCGATGCATAAGGTAGGATATGACTGATTATGAAAGTTTATAAGTGATGACGTCAATGTGATATCTCAAAATCCCAAATATGTAGAAAGAACATCAAGAAAAAATGAAATCAAAATTATAAAATATGGGACAACACATCTCCAACATTGAGCAACTACACAATACCGAAATGGAACGAAGCCAAAAAATTTTGGGCAATAATGTTAGTACTTTTGCAAGTAAAGTTTGGTATCATGCAAGAGATAACAATTGAAAAAAACTAGAGATATTAATGCCAAGAGCACTAACCAAAAAATGCACAAGTTAAAAAGCAACAAAATAAAAAATTTTCTAGAAACGACATCATCAAAGCATCTTTGAAGTCTAGATTTATTCCAATAGATTTTTCAAGAAGAATGAAATATTGACTTCGATACATGGCACCATAGAATGTCACTTTTAGAGCCTCAACTACCTCAACGCCTTCCAACTATTCAAACTAATGCCATCAAGGCATGAGAATTATATCTTTGAAAAATTAGTTAAATTAGTTTGGCCATTTGCAAAGGATAGTTGGAGATCAATGGAGTAAATTGTAAACAAGTTCAAATTTCAAGCACTAGATGAAAGCAGAGCAAGCCATGTTAGAAAAAAATCAACATGATATGAAAATAACAAACTCCCTAGAGAATTCTTGCCAGGTTGTTTTGCATAGAATATCTATAACTGTATTGTAAAAATATTCAAGAGCATATTATAAATAGAGAGATAGAACTCTAAATGATGGTCGACTCTATAGCATTTTCCTAGGTGTATGTTGTATTCTTTTTGTTGCTAATTAATAAGAAGTGATAGCTATTTGGCCTCCATTACTGGTGTTATTGTAGGTTTTTATGAATGATTTTTATGCTTTAATTTATTTATGTTACACTTTGTGATTAGTTTATTCTATAAAAGTGAATTTTGCTATTTGGATCATTGTTGGATTACTTTTCATTAAAGTCTTTGGAATGGTTAAAATGTTAGCTAACTCTATTATGCACTTTAAAATGATTGGTTTTTTAAGTATCATTGTTAGTTTATTATAGTAGGCTCTTATAGGTGCATCCAATGCTATTATGCTATACCCTATCCACCATTTACTCATTTTTCTAAACCCTTACTCTCTCTTAACCCTCTCTTTTCTTACCCTCAACTTAAACCCCTATTTTAATTTTATAAGTATACCAAGGAGTTGACCTTCTTCGGAGGTTGAATTGAGAGAAATATCATTCATCCAAAATGTTGGCTAAAGTCTAGGACACATTCCATAGACTAGGCATATTTTATGCCAACAATGTCCACAAACCAACTCTCCTTACATGGTGACACTCCTAAGGCAAATCACGCCTTTTATTTCTTTTCATTTCTAATTACCGCTTTACTAGCTCCACCATAAAGTAGTAATGCCCCTAATACATTCTATATTCAAGACAAATATGACATGCTAAAAGAGTGAATGATGGATATGAGTGAAAATTATAGTAAATAAAATCAACATGGAGAAAAGACAAAGTGGGTAGAAACTAAATAGATGGCAATCACAAATTTGGTAGCAAAGGAAAATTTATATCTCATAAAAAATAGGTTTCTTGATAGAATGTTAGCCAACAAGGTAATCAGGTGCAAAATAATAGGGTTAATATGAATTCAAAATTTAATGCCTTATGGGGTTTTGCTTTCAATGTTGGACAAACCCCATAGAATGTATCATGGCAATGAGACATAAATAAATTGAGTAGTATAATCAACAATATTATGCATAAAAAGTTATAACTCTAAGGTAAATTATTTCGGTAGCAAACTAATTGCTTGTAATGAACCAACCAATTTATCAACACCTTATCCCCATACAACAAGTAATCCCAACAATGCCAAGTCTAAATAATGCATTTTTATGAAATTTGGTATGTTTTAAGATGA
Organism: Wollemia nobilis; assembly: GCA_028583015.1. Lineage (NCBI taxonomy): Eukaryota > Viridiplantae > Streptophyta > Pinopsida > Araucariales > Araucariaceae > Wollemia > Wollemia nobilis. The sequence continues at coordinate 3,694,111 of JAQPPZ010000521.1, forward strand.
TGAAGACTCCTTTTTTGAGGATTGTGTTTTATGCACTAATCAACAAAGTGTTTGGACTAGGAGTAAAAGGAAGACGACTAAAGATCAAGAACCAACCAAGAAGCAAGCTAAAATTTATACTAGTCCTATAGTACCAAGAAGAGGAAAGCCACCATTGCATGTGAAAGGTAAATGGCTAATAGCATTTGGACAACAATATGCATAAAATGAAGATATGAAAAATCATCAATTATAACATCAACTAGTTAATTAGTTGAAAAGGAAAAATAAATTGAAAAGGGGAAATAAGTTGAGAGAGGATAAGAAGTAGAAGAGGTAGATAAGCAAAAGGATAAAAATTAAAAAATAAAATAATTTATAACATAAAGAAGCCAAAAATTGTTTAAGGTATCCATCAATGAAAAGTGAAGTATGTGTGATTGCTATAAAGCAACATATCAAGTTCACTACACAACAAAAATAACACCATCGAATTTAGGTTTGACATCACATAAGAGATGAAGAAGACATTAGCAAAAGTTAGAATGTTGGAAGCTTTAGCTCTATCTATTCAAAGGGATTTATTGCAAGAGGCTCTTAAAGAGCAAGAAAGAAGCTATTCTAAATATGGACCACCAAAGAAAACACAACCTAGTCTAGTAGATTATCAAAATTTAATAGTAGAATATTAATTGGATATCCAACTCAATTTTGGAGATATTTTGAATGCTCCAAATCCAAAGACTCTAGAACCATTGTCATCCCATGTGAATTTAAAGATTAAGAATTACAAATTAAGGAGTTTCATAGTGGATTTAGGGATCATTGTAATGGTGATGCTAAAGGATATGTGCAAGGATATGGGGTTTCCATACACCAATACTATAAAAAACCCTATTCAAATGGATGGAACCAAACTGAATGGAATAAGGGTCTTAAAATATTTTATTATGATAATAGCAAAATACTTAAACTAGTAATTATATAAGAAGTCATTATGGTCAACTTACTCCCTTATTTCAGGATGTTGCTCTCAAGGGAATTAACTACAAATTTATCTAGATATAGATACTTGACAATGGACGATATACACATGAAGGTGCCTAATATAGGAAGAGCATCAAGATGGAGAATGAGCCTCCATGCAACGACCTTCTACAAAATATTTATGATGATGGTATGATAAACTATAATAAAATATCCAAGTATACATATGAAGATCCAAGAGCAATCACATGTTAGAGATTGGCATGATCATAAGTGTGCTTTAGAAATAATATGATCTAGGGATGAGTTTTAAAGGAAATATCTTGGTAATTATGAAGGACTCGCAAATATCCCAACATTGAATATTAAACGAGAAAAAGTATCAAATGGTACATGACCACATATTTTGGTGGTACAGGGACCATGAATGGACCAGGTGTTGAAAATTAATTCATCGATCCTCAAGGTACCTAATTAAACCATGCTTTTAGATTGTTATTCAATTGTATAAATAATGTAGTAAAATATGAAGCACTTTGTATAAACATAATAAAAGTAAAAAATATGGGCATTAAAAATATTGTAGTTTTTTTGTGACTCTAATATTGTCATAAAACAAGTTATTTCAAAGTGTGCAATTAAAAACAAACACCTCAAGTCCTATAAGCAAAAAGTTTTGGATTTATTAGACAAATTTTGTACCTATGAAATTATGGTTGTTCCTTGGGAGTTAAATACCAAAAAAAATGAACTAGCCTCCATGGAGGCTAAATTTGATCATACTATAGATATGTGGAATAGGCCAAAAGAGATCAAAGTAGTTTTTATATCCATTGTCCCTAATAATTATAACCATTGACAAGTATTTAACAATTAAAACCATATTATAGAATTTCTCATAAGGGAACTGTTGGTGACCAGATCCGCACAGGAAAGGACTTTCGGTGATTTGTGCGCCCAGGACCTGCGACCAACATTGAAATGCCGAGAGGAAGAGATGCCCCTCGTGCCAATATTCGGAGAAAGGCCGGCTCCTATACTAATCTACTTTTGGGGTTTGAGATAAGAGTGCAGGAAAGAAATAAAAGGAGTTCGGGTTAGAGAAAGAAATAAAAAAGGATAAGGGTTAGAGATTGATGATTTAAGGTGGGGAAGAACAGGAAGCACAATCACTCACTAATAACTCAAATAGCAGCAAAAAACACCAAAAACAGATGAAATAAATGAAGTGTTGAACTTCCTATGTATCCTCTGGACGGGTTTGCAGGGTTCTCCTTTCTCTCTCGCTGGAATTCAGGGTTCAGAGTAGCAACGATTAAGATAAGGGAATAACAGAAACCACAATCCACCAGGCAGCATAAAAGAAAGTGACAAAGCGTTTTTCCTCTCCTATGTATCCTTCAGGGCAAATTTTAGGGTAAATTTCCCAATCGCACACTGGATTCAGGATTTAGAGTCTTAGTATGCGAGTGCAAACAGACAAAAGAATTAAGCACAGAAGGCAGCATAAAAGAGAGAAATGGAGCATAAAAATCTTTAGTATTAGACGCAGGACATTAAGTTACAGTAGCTTTCTAGCAGAAATTTCCCCCCCTTTTTACATTGCATGCCTGGATTTTTATAGAGGACCCGACCCTCTGAGTCATTATTACAAAAAATGGCGGAGTACACTCTCGGGCTCTGAAAAATCGGCTCCTCGCGGCTGCTGTGACTGAGTTTTCAAATCGGTTGCCGAAACTGGAAACTGTGGCCGAGTCAATCGTGAAAACACTTATTTAATGCACCGTCTGAGTGTCCTTGGATTTTGGGTGCTGTGCTTGATTGATCGTTACGTTCGTCGGGTTTTAATCTGAGGACTGTTACATCCCTTTCGTTTGCCAGAATTGGTCAGCGAACTTATCGAGCAAGAAAGGGGGTACTTGTAAGGGGCCTTTGATCACCTTGGGAAGCTGCCCGCCTTGGAACGTGGGCCCGAAAGTGCTTCGCTACATATCCGCCTCGCCAAGGTCTTGGGCCGAAGTAGATTCTCCTTAATTTGTTCTTCACAAAATAATGCTTCGCAGAAACTCCTTCGGGGATGATGATTGCCGATCGGGTTCCATATTTGAAATGGGCCTTTTGTCCTTCGTTGGCGAAACTGCTTCGGCTAGAAAATGTTTCAGCCTGATTCTCTCTCAAAACTGTGGTTCGGGGCATATCCTCCCAAAGCACTCTTCTGCTTCTAACACATTGTCATTTTGCTTCGGGCGCCACTGCTTCGGGTGAAAACTAGCCAAAGTAGGTGTCGGAAATACTTCGGGCCCGAAGTAGTTTCCTTGCCTTGGATGATTTGGATTATGTTCTCCTCCTTCGGCGAAGTCGCTTGGATGCTGCTTCGCAAAACTTTTGCCCGAAGTGGCTACTGAAAATGCTTCGGGTGCGAAGCGTTATCTTTGTATTTTCTTCGACAAAATTACTTCGCAAGATTTTCGCCCGAAGCAGTGGTTTGAAGTGCTTCGGGCCTGAAGCTCTATCCATATTCTTCTCCTTTTCCTTTGGCGAAGCGATTTTCCTCGGCCTGTTTGGTAGCGAAGCTCTTTCTTCTTCATTTTATAAAAGGGGCGGTAGGGAGAGTCAAAATTGCTGCAACTTAAAATAAAAGAAAAACTTTTAACAAGGAAATATTATACAAAATTCTACTATCTTCTACCCCTTGTATAATGTGACAAAAAGTGTCAACATTCTTGGCGGCTCGCGGGGTGACGAGCTCGTCTCGGCAAAAGAACCCTTTAGCCCTAATCCATTGGGCTATGGAGTCACTGATCTCCCCCAGATCTTGCTTCTGCGGTCTGTCCCTCTTCTTGCTTCTCCTCTCCTTCTTCCTCTTCTGCTTCTTCTTCCTCCTTTGACGTGGCTTCTGGCTATGGTGATGGTTCGAGGCAATCACGAATACGTTTCATTGTTCAGCGAACATGATTCCAGGCACTCTTTTGAAATGGATCTTGATCATGTAGTGCCTCATCCAAAACATGAAACCGATCAATTTTCTCGATGTCAGCATGCTTGGCCCTGATGAATAAATCGTTTATGCATGCTACCATCTTGCAGTATCTCAGGATGAAGTCGGTCACCTGCCCTTCTGAGATCGGCTCCGCTCATTCGTCTATCTCTGAGACATCGCCCTCAAACTGGAACCATACTGGCTTGAGGTCACCTTTAGTCAAAAGGTTCCCGTCATCGTCTATGAAACTCAGTAAACCCAAGGAGGAGAGGTCCTAAAAATAATTCATCGAGGCATGCTGCTCATTGTCAAAAATGTCTTGGAGTCTTCTCGCCTCCTGATCTTTTCGCACCTTAGAAAAGAAGGCGCGAACTGTGGCCTGAGCCATGGACCAATCCCTACCCGTTCGAGTCATTGTAGTGACCTGCAAGTCCTGATATTTCACACTCTGGACGTCGAAGGCTAACTTGAGTCGACGTCTGGCTTTCTATGTGACCTCATCAATGATTGGCCCTCCCTCGGCGATGGCCTATTGGGCTTCAGTGATGAAGGTTAGTATTGTGAGGGCACTGGAACACTGAGACCTGAAATTCTTGAGCAAGTGGGCACGAATCTCCTTGATTCTGCTCCTATCGAACACCGTCAGGTCTTCCTTCTCGTGTAGCTGGGCTTGCATTTGTGTAATTATGTCTTCCAGCTCTTTGGCCTTTAGATCGCTCTCTACCTGTTTTTGCGTTTGACTCTCGACTGTAGACTGGAGCTGTTGAACCTATTGTTTTAGTGCACGCGTTTCCTTTTTCATGGCCTTGCACTTCTCCTCGGCCTTCACCAACTTGGAGCGAACCACTTTGCATGCACTACTTCGCAAGCCAAGTTCTCGAAGGAGTTTTTTTTTTTTTTGGATATAGCTGTTGAGGCAAAACTCAACCTGAGTCTCTGAGCAGCATTTTATTTAATAACCAAACTTTTTACAATATTCACATAGGCTTGCGGCATAATGGGCATGCTGCCACCACAAAATCAGCTTCAGATGTTTATCCGGTGAATCTGCAATGCCCAAACCAGATCAAATTGAACTTTAGTTGACCCTTGAAGTCCGGATGGCTCCTCTTTGAAGTTCTCCATGCTACAAATAGGAAGCAATGCAGTAGGTTGTTACTCCTGCCAGTATCCGCGCTACTGATGTAGGATGTGGCAGAGAAATTTGCCACACGAGGACCTCCTTGGGGTACTAGTTGTAGTGATGGATGGAACCAGGATACCGAAGAGTCTAGTAACTGTGGACTGGGTACAGGTTCTTCCATCTCCTTGATGCTGTAACAGGATCCTTCCAGCAACGAGCAATCTTCTATGATCTCTTCAGGCTTAGCTCTTTGATGAGACGCACTTTATGGGTTCTGGCTGAGTACTTGCGTGCTATGCTCAGGGATACAAAAAGGGTGCAAAAATGGGCCTTCTTCATTTTTGGTTTCTACCACTTGAGCCTGTTCATTTTCTTGGCCAGTCCTCTGATGGAGATCGTGAGCACCCATATTGTTCATCTTCAGGGCAAAGCTCGCAAATTGCCATGGTTGGACTTGGATGGGATCTGTCTCTCGAGCTCCACATGATTGCATCTCAGGCTTCTGCTCAGTGTGAGGAGTCTGCCATGAAGAATATTGTGTTGGACAGATGGGAGAAGTGACTATCAAAGAAAGTGATGGGGCTTCTCCCCATTGCCACTTTCTCGATAGAAACTGCTCTGCTCGTACTACTTCCTCAAAAACCTGAGGGAATCTTTGTTTGCCTGATTGCAGCAAGAGGAGGCCTATGTCCGGTTGAAAAGCTTGAACATAGTAGAGGTGAGCTTGGGCGGGCGTTGGTTGAATCTCTCCTGGAACTTTCTTCCAAGTTCTGGAGAATCGAACATTGAAGTCTGTGACACTCTCCAAGGGTGTTATCTTGATGGTGGAGAAGTATGTCAGAAGTTGGAAGGGATCCTGAAAGCCATCAAATGTTTTGAATAGTGCTCCCGCCAAGTCATCCCATGAACAGATGCTTTTAGACCCGAGCAGCCTATACCACCGTAGCGCCTTTCCTTCCAGAGACACAGCCAGAAGTTAGACCATGACATCTTCATGGATTATGTCATAGAGGAACGCTAAAGCAGCAATAGCTTCAAGGTGTTCTCGGGCCATCCCCATGGTTCCATCATATATTGTCAATGCTTTCAAGGTGATCTCAGGGATCTTATGGTAGCTTTGAAGATTTAAGGGGCCTCGGTCATCCCAGCTAGGAAAACTTACCCTTAACATTATAGCAGTGGTCTGCAGAGATCACGGTTATCGCTGTTGAATCGGAGTCGCCAGATGAACATTATTTCTCCGCTTGTGAGGTCAAGGCTATTCACCAAACCTTGATTCCTCTGGGATATCTTCTTTTAGATTTGATAGGCGCCTATGACCAGGAAATTTGGATATTCATCTCAACTGAGTCGCCAGGTGATTTTATCATATGAAGACAGGCCAGAGATTCACCAAACTCAGACCTTCTTAAGACACGGGGAGTCCTGGTTATGAAAACTAGGTTTAGGCATTGGTCTTTACGACTTTAGAGATTCTTTGGGTAAAATAGAGTCACCAGATGCTAAGAGTATTTCAATAATGAGAGCATCGATTCTCACTACTACTCAGGGGATGAGACTGACTAGGTCTCACCGAAAACTTGTTAGAACTCCTGGCTCTGGTGAAGACGGGCTAGGGATTTTCTCAAATATGGGACTTTGTGTCCCACCAGGCGTGCCAGAACTGTTGGTGACCAGATCCACATAGGAAATGACTTTCGGTGATTTGTGCGCCCTGGACCTACGACCAACATTGAAAGGCCGAGAGGAAGAGATGCCCCTCGTGCCAATCTTCGAAGAAAGGTCAGCTCCTATACTAATCTACTTTTGGGGTTTGAGATAAGAGTGCAGGAAAGAAATAAAAGGAGTTCGGGTTAGAGAAAGAAATAAAAAAGGATAAGGGTTAGAGATTGATGATTTAAGGTGGGTAAGAATAGGAAGCACGATCACTCACTAATAACTCAAATAGCAGCAAAAAACACCAAGAACAGATGAAAGAAACGAAGTGCCAAACTTCCTATGTATCCTCTGGACGGGTTCGTAGGGTTCTCCTTTCTCTCTCGCTGGAATTCAGGGTTCAGAGTAGCAGCGATTAAGATAAGGGAATAACAAAAACCACAATCCACCAGGCAGCATAAAAGAAAGCGACAAAGCGTTTTTCCTCTCCTATGTATCCTTCAGGGCGAATTTTAGGGTACAGTTCCTAATCGCACATCGAATTCAGGATTCATAGTCTCAGTATGCGAGTGCAAACAGACAAAAGAATTAAGCACAGAAGGCAGCATAAAAGAGAGAAATGGAGCATAAAAATCTTTAGTATTAGACACAGGACATTAAGTTACAACAACTTTCTAGCAGAAAGTTCCCCCCCCCTTTTTACATTGCATGCATGTGTTTTTATAGAGGACCCGACCCTCTGAGTCATTATTATAAAAAATGGCGGAGTACACTCTCGGGCTCTGAAAAATCGGCTCCTCACGGCTGCTGCAATTGAGTTTTCAAATTGATTTCCAAAACTGGCAACTGTGGCCGAGTCAATCACGAAAACACTCATTTAATGCGCCGCCCGAGTGTCCCTGGCTTCTGGGTGTTGTGCTTGATTGATCGTTACGTCCGTCGAGTTTTACTCTGAGGACTATTACATCCCTTTCGTTTTCCAGAATTGGTCAGTGGACTTATCGGGCAAGAAAGGGGGTACTTGTAAGGGGCCTTTGATCACCTTAGGAAGCTGCTCGCCTTGGAATGTGGGCCCGAAAGTGCTTCGCTACATATCCGCCTCACCAAGGTCTTGGGATGAAGTAGATTCTCCTTAATTTGTTCTTCACAAAATAATGCTTCGCAAAAACTCCTTCGGGGATGATGATTGCCGATCGAGTTCCATATTTGAAATGGGCCTTTTGTCCTTCGCTGGCGAAACTGCTTCGACTGGAAAATGTTTTGGCCTGATTCTCTCTCAAAACTGTGGTTCAGGGCATATCCTCCCGAAGCACTCTTCTGCTTCTGACACATTGTCATTTTGCTTCGGGCACCACTACTTCGGGTGAAAACTGGCCGAAGTAGGTGTCGGAAATACTTTGGGCCTGAAGTAGTTTCCTTGCCTTGGCTGATTTGGATTATGTTCTCCTCCTTCGGCAAAGTCGCTTGGATGCTGCTTCGCAAAACTTCTGCCTAAAGCGGCTACTGAAAATGCTTCGGTTGCGAAGCGTTATCTTTGTATTTTCTTCAACGAAATTACTTCGCAAGATTTTCGCCCGAAGCAGTGGTTTGAAGTGCTTCGGGCCCGAAGATCTATCCATATTCTTCTCCTTTTCCTTTGGCGAAGCGATTTTCCTCGGCCTGTTTGGTAGCGAAGCTCTTTCTTCTTCATTTTATAAAAGGGGCGGTAGGGAGAGTCAAAATTGCTGCAACTTAAAATAAAAGAAAAACTTTTAACAAGGAAATATTATACAAAATTCTACTATCTTCTACCCCTTGTATAATGTGACAAAAAGTGTCAACAGGAACCTTAACATGCCAAAGATAAAAATAAATATATGAATGACATAAAATATGGAGTGATTCAACTAAAGAAAAATTATTTACCAAGGGGATTAACTGTATTGGAGAGTTTAATCAATCCCAGTGATGTCTCCAACAAGTCTATCATCAAGGTTAAGGCATCTTCTTATTGTCCAATTGAGGTAGTTGATGGAAAGAATATGCTTTTAGGGAAAAAATGTACTAAAGAAGAAGTAAGCCTATTTAGAGAGCTTTGTGGGAAAATAATGATATCATTATTTGATCTTATGAATATTTAAAATTTTATGATAGAAGTATCATTTAACACACCATAAATTTAAAGCCTAGAGCAAAGCCTTTTTAGCAAAAATAGAGGTCAATTAATCATAAGATTGAAGTGATAATGAAGAAGGAACTCCTCAAGCTGTTTTGAGCCCAAATAATATTCCCCTTTAAGCACTTCACATGGGTGGCTAACTTGGTTCTCATACACAAAAAGAATGAATATATTATACTATTCATTTATTTCAAAATATTGAACAATATATCATTAAAGGGACCATTATCCACCACCAACCATAGATCAAATTTTGTAAAAAGTGATGGGATCTCATAATTGTCGCTATTATATGAATTTTTAGGGTAATACCAGATCTAGATAAAGGATGATGACAAATATAAAATAAATTTCTTGACAAAATATAATTTTTTTGCATATTAGATAATGCCTTTTGACCTATCAAACATTGGAGCCTAATTTGACAGAGCTGTGGACATCACCTTTACAAGTTGTTAGATGAAATCATACTCATAATTATATGATCTATTTTCCTTTTATAAATAAAGGAATATGCATATTGAACATTTGAAATCCATATTAAATAGGTTTATAGAGTATGGAATATTATTAAATCCAAAAAATTCTATATTCATGGTACAAGAAGGAAAGCTCTTAAGTTAGTGGTATCCAAGGATGGCCTTGTAATAGATCCCTATATGATTAAAGTAATTTAAAAATTAACTTTGCCTGCATAAATTAAGGGAATTATATCATTCCTTGGGTAGATCCAATTCATGCTTAAATTTGTAACAAAATTTGCATAGTTGGTCAAGCTCATAACCAAAATGCTGAAAAAGATGTCACCTTTTTCAATACCAAGAAGGAAAATAAACTTTCAAAGACATAAAGGATGCGATCATGAAGGATTAGGTTCTCATTAATCTTGATTTTTTTAAGGATTTTAATTTTTTATGTGTTTGGTACTAATGAAATCATTGTTGCTATTTTGATTCAAACAAACAATTAAGATGAAGAGAATTTGATCTCCTTTTTGAGTTTAAGTACTCATTAATTGCAAAAATAAGTATACATTTGTGGAAAAGTAGGTGTTTGATATGATCAAGGCTTTAATACAATTTATGTATTACTTACCCCAAATTAAGACTACTATTTTTATAGTACATCCCAATGTGAGGTTTGTCATATTACACAATGAATTGGGAGAGAAGAGAGTAGGTTATGAAAATAAGATTCAATAATTTGAAATTGAAATCAAACCAGCCAAACTAGTCATAGGTAGGGATCTATGCAAGAATATAGCTATATTAACTCCCAAGGAATATGTAATATTAGTAGAATAATTGAATCTAATGATCAACTAGGAGGGATTGGAGACAAATAGATATATGGTATTAGCATAGGTTCCAAAGGGCTTAACACCAAAGGAAAAGGCTAGATTTAGGCAAAAAGCAATGCAAAAAATGTGTTTTTTGAAAAGAATATGACATGGTACTATTATGATGTGTGGTTGAAGAAAGTACAAAGGCCTTATAGTATCTTAGCTACTACCTTCTAATTCTAAGGAATTATCCATAGAAAATGGATTTTGCAACCCTAGGATCACTATTGTAAAACAACGATAGTTTGTAAAATTATAAAATTTGGCTAAGTATCCAAAGCAAGTCATTTTTTCAAGGGTCGATTCACTCACAAAATATGGGCTGATTGGCTTGCAAGAGCAATTTGCTGGTAAAATAGACCAACTAGCTTGTAGGAGCAGTTTGCTTAGAAAATGGATAGATTGGCGTGCAGGAGTGATTCACTTGCAAAAACGGCCGATCGGCTTAGGGGAGTGATTTTCTCAACAAAATATATTAAACCACTTACAAATGTGAGTGTTTTTCTCACAAAATGAAAGCAATTTTCTCGTACACCCAAAGTAAACCATTTGGACATCCACAAAGTTAAAATAAGGCATAGATCTTGAGGTGAATCTTTTGGAAAGTGACATTTTGGCATGTAGTAGCACGCTAAGTCATTTTTTAAGCCTTCTAAGACTATTAGAAGCATAATTGGAGGTATGCAATATTTGGTTGTGCATCATTTTGCTAAATATGCCCCCAAATATTTACTTTTACTAGGAGTAATTACTTTTCCCCCAAGTAGCTCAGGGGTAAAATTTCACTATAAATAGGGGCCTAGGGACCTTATTGTATTCATATTTTGTCCATGAGAATTTAGAGATGCACTTTCTGAAACCCATATTGTAATTCATACTCATGAGTTTGTAAGAAATTGACAAGCCCTTAAGCATTTCATTAGTGACACTGCACTTTTGATTTGTCAAGTGCACAGTGGTTGTGGCATGCCCCTTCTAGCTAAGCTTGTCATTCACTTATCAAATTTTTAATCAAATTATTGGGTAGTTATTGATGTTATTCAACTTCTCATGTGTTTATTTATCACAAAAATTTCTTGGCTATGGTGTAAAATTCATATTTGCTTAAATATTTCACACTCTTAAACTTCCAAGATATTTTATTTTCACATTTGTTTTATACTTTATTTTCTTGCAATTTAGTTTAGGTAAGTATAGAAGTTTTTTGCAAGGATAATGGGTGGTTGGACCAAATCCAAAGGTCAAGAAAAGACATTAGCAATCATGTCCAACCTTGTTTAAATTTATATTGAGGGTGCAAAACCTTGATTAGAAGTTGAGATAATTCCTTAGTTAAAAAAGTTTCTAGCATGCCCAGTGGGGCCCAAACCCTCACTTTATAACATTATTGCTTGGATTTGGAAAAGTTCCTCAATTTTTGCATCAAAATTATATGCATTACTGATAGAGTGATTGGCTTGAAATTGGATTTTTTTACTAAGTAAAAAATTGGTAGCATTTCACTCTAAAATTCAAAGTGATTCACTTTATTTTGGATCAAAATACTTGAAAATCATTAAAATGTTAAAAGTGAATGATTTGCTTGTAATTTCCATGCAGTTTGCCCTATTTTACAAAGTGATTCCCTTGAGAAGGTCTACATTTCATAGATGAAATCTAGAGAAATTTTTCAAGGCCATATACTGGGTTTTTTATTTCTAGTCTCAAATTAATTTTTAAAATTGATCAATTTTTTTACTTGTGATTGATTTTTGCAAGTAATTTGTGAATGGTGACTCTAATACAAACTTCAAAATTCTAAATTTTTTACAAATATGATGACTTCAATGACACTCGAGCAATATCAAAATTATAACCTAACCTCATACGTACATCTTCCATAGGTAGAAAGCACTTAGGGTAGAATTCAAACTTTTTTTTTATGAAATTTACTCTTTTACACAACACAAAAAAGTTTTAAACAATAATTTACAAAACCACATTTTTTAAGCTAAACACACATTTATGCTATTGTTATTATAATTTTTTTTGTTGAATATGTGCAACTATAGTTTTTTACTTCCATTTAATTACAAATACCACTACCTAACTAACATGACAAAGAATATGCATAGCTATAGTTTTTACATCTCTGCAGTTATAAAATCCACTACCTAGCTAACATGATAAAGAATATGCACAATTATATTTTTTACTTCCCTTTAGTTACAAATTATACTACCTAATTGACATGATACATAATATGCACATATATAGTTTTTTTCTCAAAATCACATTTCCAACATTATTGTTGGGCAAAACATTGGTTAATTCCTACAATTTAATTCATTACCTCCATTTAATTGTCAACCCAAGATAACTCGTAAACTTGTGAAAAGTCGTGCATAATGTATGTCTGTAATTCCTAATGAGATGAGTCCTCCAAATTCTATGGTTTTGGGAAGTGCGTTGTTGTGGTGGTGTTCTTGTTCTTCATCCAAACCATCAATATATTTTATATTATCAAAGACATGACTGAAATAAACTATAAAAGTAAAAATCGACACTTGCTAGAAAAGTTTAGAAAATAGGGGAAAGCTACAAAACTAAAATAATTTGCAAAAAAAAATAGAAAATAGGAAATAAATAAAACAACAGAAAGAAAAGAAAAATATGGAGGGAATACTATTGAGAGTGGGCCCAGGCTTTCAACAAATTTCACCCAGATCAATTCATTCACTGGATGCTAGTTTGAGACTGATAAAATACTCAAATGAATTGTATTGTATTGCAGCTTCAAAAACATTACATAGATAATCCGAGATTCCATTTTAGTGGTGGTTTATGCATTTATATAGTGCACGACCATCCCTGATTACAAGCTCAGACAAGTCATTTTTAGACTTGTGGTTACAAAAAACACACATAAAATAATCACAGACAATGAACGTGTGCTAATTTTATCCTTCGTAGGATAAATTAGGCGTGTTCTATTTATTGATAGAATATGCCTATAATTATATCGTAAATCAATATTAATATAATTGATTTGGTGTTTGCTCTATTTACATGTTTTTCTAGCCATTAATGAGAAATGGATAATTTATTCCTGTTCACACTGTTGTCTTTCATCCGCATATATCGTTGAAAACCGCTATTTTGTTTTTTCTGAAAACATGGTTCTTGTTATACTTCTGATCAATGGGATTCAGGTGTTGTCTAGCCTATCATTGGGAAAGGTTTTGTTGACTTTGAAGTTGGGAGTCAGGTGTCGTCGATCTCAAAGCTAGAATTCAAGCACCTTTGGTCCCGAAGTCGAGAGTTAGGCACCTTTGACCTTGAAGCTAGGATTCAGGCACCTCTGATCTTGAAGTTGTTGGAAATTTTGAGTAGTTTTGTTGTCATTGATGTCAAAAGAATATTGGTTTAATTTCATCGTCATTAAGGACATCAAGTGGTTTTTCCAAAAGCAAGAAGGTCTTGAAAAGGAATAGGATATAATATTTATTTTTAATATTATATGCCTAAAAAGGGCCCAAAGGATGAAGACCCAAGGAAGGATGATAATATTATAATATTTTATATTATAATATTGCGGGCCAAATATCAAGACAAAGAAAAACAAAGTTCAAATTGAAAAGACCCATGAGCAATTTACAAAAGGTTTAATTTAAATTAAAATATTTTAATCTTTGATTAAAATTTTAATTTAAATTAATAATGAAGGCAAAGGTTTTTAAATTTAATATTTAAAAACTAAATTCGAATGTTTAAATTCGAATTCAAATTTTTAAATTCAAAATGGACCGACGTGAGAAGTCAAAAGATAATGTGCATTTATATAGGAAATAAATTCCATTTCCTAAAGTTTTGAATTAACACCTTCGAATGCAAGAAAGAGGAGAATATTGAGCGTTGCATCCTAGGAAGAAGCAAGATTCACATTTCAAAGATATTAGAGGGAAACGAGGCAATAAAGGTAGCGAAGTGATTTGACATCCCACCGATGGTGGTAGCACAGGCAATAGTTGGGAGAGTGCTAAGGCTTGCGAGGAGGAGATCGTGGTTCGATTCATGCGATCAATGTTTTGCATGAGGGAGAAGTTTTCATTTGATTTGCTTGGTGGTTTTTGTGAGGAGTATTTTAGGATAGCGTGCACCGCTTGTCTCATGTGGGCATGCAGCCCACTTGGTGGCCTAGCTTGAGCTAGGGTGTTGGGGAGTGCAAGGTCACATGGTCAAATTCACCAAAAATGTTTTGTGGGCAGAATAAATTAAAGGTATGCTATTAAATTTTTATTCTCCAAGGTGTTGAAAATTGGAATTGCTTAGAGATTGTCATGAGTTCTAAGTGCTTGGGGGAGTTATAAGGTAAAGAAAAAATTAAAATATTTTATTTTGATTTTTGGTGATTGAAATTTATTTTATAAGTGTGGAGATGGGCGTTTTTGTTGAGTAGATTGGAGTGTGGAGATTATAAGGTGTACAAAAGGATTTGATATTTTGTGTGGAAAAATAATTTTTGAGAAAATTATTTTGTGGAGATCTTGAGATAGGTTGTGGTAACCTAACCCTAGTGTTGGCAAAGAAAATTTGAGTGTGGTTAAGACAGGTTTTGAAGACATATCTCCATCAAAATAAAAGGTATGGGTACATCTTCCTTGTGAGTAAAATATTGTTGGATTGGATGTTGTGAATGCTAAGTTGGAGTGAAAAGGATTGTTTGATAAGCATTGTTGAGTTTGGTTTTGAGATATCCAATATTGATTGATGAAGGTTTTTTGGAATAAAGGTTGATGCTAGAAACCTTGTTTGATAAGCATTGTTGGAAATATTGAGTGAGTCTTCATATGCATGATTAGGGTTTGTGAAAGATCATGAGTATCATTGTTATGTGAGGTTTGTTTGATAAGCATTGTTGAATAAGCTTTCATTGAGTGATTGGTTGAGTGGAGTTGATTGAGCATAATTGATTGGAAGTGTTGGAGTGATAGTTCAAGTTCTATGAAACAAATTGTTCTTTATTTCTGGATTGAGTTGAAGGAAATATTGAAAGTGATTAAGCATTTTTGTGAGTGAAACATATTGAGTCTCTAACCATTCTCTATATGTTTCTGTGGTAAAACAAGAGAGATATTGAAAGTGATTGAGCATTTTTGTGAGTGTGAAGCATATTGAGTCTCTAACAATTCTCTATATGTTTTTGTGAGATTAAACAAGAATCTGTGTGAAGCTTGTTTGTGTGATTGAAGAAGTTTTCTGTGATAAGATTGAGTTGAGTTGAATAAGATTTTGTGAAAGCTTACAATGCAGATTTGAGGTAAGTCTTAGTGAAGACTTGTTGAGCAGATTGGACAAGTTCTAGTGAGGACTTGTTGAGCAGATTGGACAAGTTCTAGTGAGGACTTATTGAGAATATTTGAGGTAAGTCTTGGTGAAGACTTGTTGAGCAGATTGGACAAGTTCTAGTGAGGACTTGTTGAGCATATTTGAGGTAAGTCTTAGAGAAGACTTGAGAGCAGATTGGACAAGTTCTAGAGAGGACTTGTTGGACAGATTTGAGGTAAGTCTTTGAGAAGACTTGAGAGCAAAGTTGATTGATTGATTTGTTCAAACCTTGAGTTAAGGTTTGGGGTAGATCTAGCAGAGTTGATTTGTGATTGGATCAAGCTTTGTGTTAAGGCTTGAGGATATATTTGAGGATAGAGTTTGGTGTAGATTTGAGGATATATTTGTGCCAGATCAGAGACAGATATTGAGCAGATTTGTGCTAGACCGAAGGACTATGTTTAGTGTAGGACAATTGAGAGTTGTGTTTAGTGTAGATCAAAGACAAAGATTGAGTAGATTTGTGCTAGACCGAAGGATTATGTTTAGTGTAGATCAGAGATAGAGATTGAGTAGATTTGTGCTAGATCGAAGGACTGTGTTTAGTACAGATTTGAGCAGAGTTGAGAGTAAGCTTTGGAGGTGATAGAGCAGAGGATAGTAGTCTCTAGTGGATAGAGATCCATTAGCCAGGGTAGTGAGGATAGGTCTTCTGAGTGAGGACAAAGGTCTTTAGTGGATAGATATCCACAAGCCAGTGCAGTGGAGGTAGTAGTCTTCTAGAGGATCACCAACCAGAGCAGAGGAGAAGGAGTTCTCCTATGGATAGAGATCCATAAACCAGCTGAGGGGATTGGTGTCTCCTATGGATAGATATCCATGAACTTGATTAGGGGATTGGTGTCTCCTTTGGATAGAGGTCCATAAACATTGTAATAGGGAAAGGATTCCCAAGAGATTTGTTGAGAAAATTTTAGTGAAATATTTTCTCCGTGGAGTAGCCCACATTGGGTGAACCACGTTAAATTGGTGTCTCTATTGTGTGTGGTGATTTGTGCATTACTTTGATTACTATTGTTAATATTTCCATTGATATATTGCATAATATTATTTGGGAAAGAAAAGTAAAAAGTGGTCTTATACTGTTCACCCCCCTCTCAATATAAGCTTGTGTTCTTCAATTGGTATCAAAGCGGGTTCCTTCGAAAGAGTTTAACAGATTGAAGGAAAATCTTACAAGAACACAGATGGATTCTCATACTGGATCTTCAAGGAATTCAACACCATTGTTCGATGGGAATAATTATGCACTATGGAGCACAAGGATGAAGTTTCATCTAATGGCACTTGGAAATGAGATATGGGAAGCAGTTGAAAATGGATACACACCACCAACAACTCCACCTATAGATAAATATGGTAAGCTTCTACATCATCACAATTCAAGAGAAATGAATAGAATTTTGAGAGGTTTGCATGAAACAAAGTTTATAAAGGTTATGCATTGCACATCAACAAAGGAAATTTGGGATAAGTTGAAAGGCATATATGAGGGAGACAAAAAGGTCAAAAGGGTAAAGTTGCAAAAATTCAAGAGAACATTTGAAGACCTAAAGATGAAGGATGAAGAAAACATTGCTGCATATCTACTTCGTGTGGATGAGGTTGTTAACTCCATGCAAGGACTTGGACTTAAAGTTGAGGAAACAGATGTTTGTGATAAGATTTTAAGGTCACTTCCAAAAAGGTTTAGTGAAAATATTTCAGCTATAGAAGAGGTAAAAGATATTGAACTTATGACAAGAGATGAATTACATGGCATTCTCACAACTTTTGAGATGAGAATAAAAGAGGAACCTATTCCCCAGAAGGAAGTAGCCTTCAAAGTTACTAAGAAGACAAAGGGTAAGAAGTCAGATTCAAGCAATGAGTCATCCAGTGATGAAGAAGTAAATTATGGTAGAAGGAACAAGGACTCAAGAAAATATAAAGGTACAAAATTAGTTAGATGTTTCAATTATGGAAAATATGGTCACTATGCATCTGATTGTCCAGAGGCTGGAAATAGCAATGATGAAGAAAAATAGGATCATAAGAACAGGGAAATAGGAAAACACAGGTACCAAAAGAAAAATAGGGATGGACAAGGCAAGCAAGGAAAGAAGTTTTTCCAAAGGCATAAGAAGAGTTTCTATGCAGACAAGGTAGGTAAGAGCTCAAGTGATAGTGATGAAAGTTCCTCAGATAATGATAAATATGAAGTACTATTTCTAGAAAAATAAAAATATGATGTTAGAAAAAGGGCACCAATGATTCTCAAGTGTTTTAGATGTGGTAACTTTGGTCATCTTGAAGATAGTTGTACAAGGAATGGATTCATTTTTAGTGATGATGAATATGAAGATACACTTGAAGGACCAGAAGAAAGTTTACTTTTGGCAATAGAAGAAGAAGGAGGTGATCCTATTGAAGATAAATCATAAAGGAATGAAGATGATCCCAAAGGTAAACAAATAGAGGAAGAATCAGAGAAAGGAGAAGTTGATCTTGAGGGTGAGCTTATTCATGCCCTTGATGCATTAAGGGAGGTAAGAAAGCAAAACTCAAAACTCAAGCTTAAATTTCAAGAATGTGATGAAGAGAAAGGAAATCTTATAGAGGATCTAACTAACTCAATAGCTAAGACAAGGAGATTCAAAGAGAAGTTAGAAGCAAAGGTTTTAGAATGTGAAAGGTTAGAGCATGAGGTAGCTTCACTAAGGAAGGAAGTAAAAGAGTCTAAGGACAAGTTACACAGGTTTGGGAGAAGCTCAAAGAACTTGGATAAGATTATCAAGGTACAAAGACCTTCATCAAACAAGACAGGTCTTGGTTTTGAATAGGTACAAAGAAAACAAGGAAAGGAGTCAATCTCAAGCTTCAAAGAAGAAGAAGCTTCAGAAGAAGAGAGTGTAAGAGAGAGTGAGACTTCTGAGGATGAGTTGGATAATAGAAAGTTCAAAAAGGAAAGGAACAATGCACAAATGAGGAACATATGGAACATGAACCAACACAGGGTAAAAGAAACTAAGAGACCAATGGGGTCAAGGCAAGGTAGTTTCAATGGATGATGCTTCTCATGTCATAGGTTTGGGCACAAGGCTACATAGTGTAGGACACATGAAATACAGGAATATGGAAGTTTCAAAAATAGGTAACTTTTTCAAGGGTATTTCTACTCTTGTAATCAGTTTGGTCACAAGGCAATAAATTGCAGGGTTCATGACAAGAATGGATATGGCTTCACCAGGAGAAACCCCAAGATATTTGCACCTTTAAGGAATAACAACATTAAGTGTTATAAGTGCAATAATTATGGGCATACAACAAAGTGGTGTAGAGAAAAAATTCTAGAGACAAGCAGGAACAAGAATAGTCAGAGGAATCAAAAGGATCAATTGAGGAAGAAGGTGGACAAAGGTAAATATCAGTGTATGTTGGGAGTAGAAATACTCCCACCCTAGAATTAATCACCTCAAGAGGAGGTGGGGGAGGGGCTAAGCTAAGAGTCTCATTCTTAGCCCCAAGCCCCAAAGGTGGCCCTTTGCCATTGATGACAAAGGGGGAGAGATTTGAGTTAGGGGGAGAGCATTCAATCAGGGGGAGCAGTTTCTCAAGGAAAGCAACTTTTGAAAAAGAAAAAGGAATGGTAAAAATAAAGGGGTTGCCATCAATGACAAAGGGGGAGATTGTTGGAAATTTTGAGTAGTTTTGTTGTCATTGATGTCAAAAGAATATTGGTTTAATTTCATCGTCATTAAGGACATCAAGTGGTTTTTCCAAAAGCAAGAAGGTCTTGGAAAGGAATAGGATATAATATTTATTTTTAATATTATATGCCTAAAAAGGGCCCAAAGGATGAAGACCCAAGGAAGGATGATAATATTATAATATTTTATATTATAATATTGTGGGCCAAATATCAAGACAAAGAAAAACAAAGTTCAAATTGAGAAGACCCATGAGCAATTTACAAAAGGTTTAATTTAAATTAAAATATTTTAATCTTTGATTAAAATTTTAATTTAAATTAATAATGAAGGCAAAGGTTTTTAAATTTAATATTTAAAAACTAAATTTGAATTTTTAAATTTGAAATGGGCCGACGTGAGAAGTCAAAAGATAATGTGCATTTATATAGGAAATAAATTCCATTTCCTAAAGTTTGAATTAACACCTTCGAATGCAAGAAAGAGGAGAATATCGAGCATTGCATCCTAGGAAGAAGCAAGATTCGCATTTCAAAGAGATTGGAGGGAAATGAGGCAATAAAGGCAACAAAGTGATTTGACATCCCATCGACGGTGGTAGCACAAGTGGCAGTTGGGAGAGTGCTAAGGCTTGCGAGGAGGAGATCGCGGTTCGATTCACGTGATCGACGTTTTGCGTGAGGGAGAAGTTTTCATTTGATTTTCTCGGTGGTTTTTGTGAGGTAGTATTTTAGGACAGTGTGCACCATTTGTCTCATGTGGGCACGCAACCCACTTGGTGGCCTAGCTTGAGCTAGGGTGTTGGGGAGTGCAAGGTCACGTGGTCGAATTCATCAAAAATATTTTGTGGGCAGAATAAATTAAAGGTATGCTATTAAATTTTTATTCTCCAAGGTGTTGAAAATTGAATTGCTTAGAGGTTGTCATGAGTTCTAAGTGCTTGGGGAGTTATAAGGTAAAGAAAAAATTAAAATATTTTATTTTGATTTTTGGTGATTGAAATTTCTAAAGTGTGGAGATTATAAGGTGTACAAAAGGATTTGATATTTTGTGTGGAAAAATAATTTTTGAGAAAATTATTTTGTGGAGATCTTGAGATAGGTTGTGGTAACCTAACCCTAGTGTTGGCAAAGAAAATTTGAGTGTGGTTAAGACAGGTTTTGAAGACATATCTCCATAAAAATAAAAGGTATGGGTACATCTTCCTTGTGAGTAAAATATTGTTGGATTGGATGTTGTGAATGCTAAGTTGGAGTGAAAAGGATTGTTTGATAAGCATTGTTGAGTTTGATTTTGAGATATCCAATATTGATTGATGAAGGTTTTTCTGGAATAAAGGTTGATGCTAGAAACCTTGTTTGATAAGCATTGTTGGAAATATTGAGTGAGCCTTCATATGCATGATTAGGGTTTGTGAAATATCATGAGTATCATTGTTATGTGAGGTTTATTTGATAAGCATTGTTGAATAAGCTTTCATTGAGTGTTTGGTTGAGAGGAGTTGATTGAGCATAATTGATTGGAAGTGTTGGAGTGATAGTTCAAGTTCTATGAAACAAATTGTTCTTTATTTCTGGATTGAGTTGAAGGAAAGATTGAAAGTGATTAAGCATTTTTGTGAGTGAAACATATTGAGTCTCTAACCATTCTCTATATGTTTTTGTGGTAAAACAAGAGATATTGAAAGTGATTGAGCATTGTTGTGAGTGTGAAGCATATTGAGTCTCTAACAATTCTCTATATGTTTTTGTGAGATTAAACAAGAATCTATGTGAAGCTTGTTTGTGTGATTGAAGAAGTTTTCTGTGATAATATTGAGTTGAGTTGAATAAGCTTTTGTGAAAGCTTACTATTGGAAATTAAAGCAGTATAAAAAGGTAAAAAAAAAATTACAATAGTAAGCTTTGGACCTTACCTTTTTACCTCCTTGGACGGCAGCTGACTGGGAATATTGGATGGCATGGACGACAAGGCATTCAACATCAATTTCCCTTCCTCCTTTCCTCCCTATTTTTCTTCATTTCCTAACTTCTCCTATATTCCCTAAGGTTGTTAAATCAACCATATTTAAGCATTGTAATTTCCAAGACTCACGTGCCACATCTGGTATCAGAGTCAAGGCTAGAGAGGGCCTGAAGATCGAGGTGGAGGAACCAGTAGCACGAGCACCAAGGCAGGTGAGGTCAAGTGGGGCCCATAGCACGTGATCCGAGGCGAGGTCGAAGAAGGCCCACAAATTGCAAATCAAGGTGAGGTCTGGAGAAGGCCCACACAACAAGCACATGAGGAGGAGGAGCAACCTAGGAGAAACCAACTAGAGAGCACCACGTGGTGAGAGGAGAGCAAGGCCAATGTAGACCGAACGACACAAAACCGACATAGATTTGACTACATGGCAGAAGGAGGACCTATTACATGGCAGAAGGAGAACCGACAACATGGCAGATAAAGGGTTATGTGGCAAAAGGAGGCAACAAAAAACATGGCAATAGGCGATAAGCTAAAGGAGACAAAAGGGTGGTCACTGATTTCTCGAATGCAATCAAGTGACTATGCAAGTGTTGAGGGTTTTAAACACCTCAAACACTCTTGCATGGTCGATGTGGAACTAAAAGTCCCCAAAAAAAATTTCTTTCGATGCGGCCGCTATAAGAACAAGGAAGGCAAGCTTTCCTTGCCTTCTCGTCGAGCCACGCAGCTCGACTGGCTCGAGGAGCCAGCTGTAAGGCGCCCGCCTTCCTGCAGGTCGTAGGTTCGAAACCCAGCGACGAAAAAAGCTTTGAATTTTTTTATTATTAAAAATCAGATCCGAAACAGCATAAAATTGTATTCATTCCCTTTGGTTCTCATTGGCAGTGGTGGTCGAGTTGGTTAGTGCGATTTGTTGATGCCAAGAGGTCGCGGGTTCGATTCCTGCAGACCATAAATTTTTTTATATAAGTTCTTTTAATTTTTTTTATATTATTAAAACTACTTATATTATATTTAATATATTAAATATAATTGCTTCTTTAATTTTTTTTTAGGGCAATTATTTTTTAATTTATTAAATAGTAATATAGTTTTTTTAATATTATAAAAGAAAGGAAAATATTGTCTAAGAGACAATTATTGTAATCAAAGGGTACATTTTTTTTATTTACTTGATTCAAGGAATCACAAACTGTAGAACTCTTGTGTAATAAGCCTAAGAGGCTTAGTTTTTTTTGTAAAAGATACCAAGGATCAAATTGTAAAATTGTAAATAGGCATTGATGATAAT
This sequence comes from Wollemia nobilis, assembly GCA_028583015.1. Classification (NCBI taxonomy): domain Eukaryota; kingdom Viridiplantae; phylum Streptophyta; class Pinopsida; order Araucariales; family Araucariaceae; genus Wollemia; species Wollemia nobilis. The sequence continues at coordinate 3,716,654 of JAQPPZ010000521.1, forward strand.
ACCAAATGGTTGTTATCATGCCTTATGTGCAATTTTAGCAAGAGAAGGTGCAGAGAGGTTTGATGAAAAAGTAAGAGGTTATGGGCTCAACATTGTGTTTAGCCAACTTCAAAATGTAGTGATAGCACATCAAAGGCATTCTAACTCAGGGTACGAGGCAGACTTTGAAGACAACTCATTCAGGAGTCAATTTGAATAATCGGAATCCGTACAAGTTGCACCACAAGAATCAAACTATACACACTACAATATTTCAGTGGAAATATTAGAACCAAAATCACCGAAAATAATATTGATAAGTGACGACAAAGAAGTAGCAGATAATTTTGTGAATCAAGAGATAGCATCCCCACATCAAGAGGAATAAGCAGTGAATGATAGAGTAGAACAAGTCAAATTTGACTCAAATTTGTAATCTCTTCTTTCTTCCTTCTTCTTTCCTTCTTTCAAACAACAAAGTACTTTATTATAACCATGAAATAAAGAGAGTTTTTTGTAAACTATGGCCTCACACAATAGCTTACCTATACCAGAATTTAACGATTATGACTATGAGTATTCATCTATAAATATGAAGACCGTGCTCATAGGAAGAGGTTTATGGGACATAATAGAAGAGGGCTACGCATAACCCTCATATTGTACAACACTAAGTACTGTAGACAATAAAACATGAAAAGAAGAGAAAAAGAGCAACTCTTCTGCTCTTTCTCATCTCCAAGCTGCATTGGAGAAAAGCATATTTCCTAGAATCGCCGCTTGTACAACTGCACAAGTTGCATGGAAAGCATTGAGTGATGGATTCTAGGGTAGTAATCAAGTGAAGTAGGTAAGGCTTCAAAAACTGAAGAGAGATTTTGAAAATCTTCGAATGAAAGATGATGAAAAATTTAGTGATTATTATGTTAGAGTAAAATCAATTATGGATAAAATGGTTACACTAGGTGAAGAAATCAAGCCTGAGACAATTGTAACAAAAGTGTTGCGAAAACTTACATAGAAATGGAACCAAATTGCCATAATTATAGAAGAATCCAAAGATATTTTCCTTTTAACATTCGATGCATTAATTGGATTGTTAATGTCACATGAAGAGAGGTTTCTTGAAACTCCTTCAACCGGCTACAGAGGCGATGATAAGGCCTTCACTTCCAATGAAAACAATGGAAGAGGATAAGGAAGAGGTCAAGGTAGAGGCAAGCAAAGAGGTATAGGCAGAGGCAACTATAGAGGAGGCAACTCATACAGAGGAGGCAATCAACAAAGAGGTAGAAATCAAAATAAAGGAGAAAATCAAGGACAAAGTGGAAATTAAGGGCGAGGAAGTGACAAGTCAAAATCATCTTGTTTCAACTGTGGCAAGCTAGGTTACTTCGCTCACGACTGCTGGTCAAAATATTCACAAGGCAGCAACAGTAAATATGGTAATTATGGAGAATAAGATGATACCTCTAATATTTTTCTTTCATATGGACAATCAAAACAGAATCTAAATGACACAAGGATTTTGGATATCGGTTGTGCAAACCACATGTGTGGCAAATGATATTTATTTGCTACTCTAGATTCCACTTATAAATCCCAAATCAAATTATGGGATGATAAGACATTGCAAGTAGAGGGTATTGTAGCCATGGAGGTTCCAACCAAAGAAGGACTAAAGAAAATGCATGACATCTATTACACTCCAAAGCTCCAACACAATCTTCTAAGCGTTGGAAAAATGATGGAAAACAATTACAAACTTGTATTTGATGAAGGACAATGTATTATTTTTGATAAAAATAATTGTAATCGTGTCATCACACATGTCCCCATGACCAAGAACAGGTTATTCCCTCTCAAATTTGATGAGCCAGGAGGATCTCAAATTGCAAATGTAGCTATAAAAAATCCAAGTGTGCTTTGGCACTTGCGATATGGTCACCTTAATTCCACTAGCTTGAAACTTCTAACTTCTTAAGCTATGGTGACAGGACTTCCCAAAATCAATGAACAAAAGGAGGTATGTGAAGGATGTGCTTTGGGAAAGCACTCAAGGTCAAATTTTCCAAAAGGACAAGTGTGGAGAGCTAGCTATCAACTTCAATTAGTACATTCAGACATCTGTGTATCAATGCAAACACAGGGTCTCGAAAACTATTCTTATTTTCTCACTTTCATAGATGACTTCTCTAGAATGTGTTGGATTTATTTTTTGAAACATAAAGATGAAGCTTTTGATTGCTTCATAGATTTTAGAAACAATGTAGAGAATCAAAGTGGGAATTATGTAAAATGTCTTAGGACAGATTGAGGAGGTGAATACTCCTCAAAAGCATTCTTGAAATATTGTAAAGCAAGTGGGATTAAAAGGTAATTCACCACTACATATACCCCACAACAGAATGGTGTGGCCGAGAGAAAGAACCGCACCATAGTTGAAATGGCGAGATCGATGCTTCAGACTAAGCATCTAACTCATATGTACTGGGAAGAGCTATAAGAACCAGTGTATATATTCTAAATAGAATCCCTACTTCTAGTTTAGATGGTTTCACTCCTTATGAGGGGTGGTATGGAAAGAAACCTAATGTAAAGCACTTCAAAGTATTTGGTTTTTTAGCATGTGCACACATTCCTAATGAGAAAAGGAAGAAGCTTGATCCAAAAAGTCAAGCTTGTATATTTGTAGGGTATTGTGAGTCTACAAAGGCATATAGACTCTACAATCCCAAGACTCATAAAGTTATACTCTCCAGGGATGTAATTTTTTATGAAGGGGGATAATGGGGTCATCAAAGAAATTTTGTTGATGATGAGTCCTAAGATGTAATTTCTTCATAGGTACAACAGGTGTCTCCAATGAAAATCAAAGGCACACCACCCCCTCCAATCCCATACAGGAGTACTACATCAAGTACTTCAATCGCCACTCCAAGTCCTTCTCCATAGAGATCAGTAAGTTCTTCACCAATGGACATTGACAGAGACTCTCCATCGAGATGCAAAATAACATTACAACATCATCCATATTTTCAAATGTTGGATCAAAATTTCCAAAAAATATTCACTAGAAGCCAATTTAGTGAGATGAATACAGTTTTGCAACAACTTGAAAATTTGCAATTGTATGGAGATGATGACTCCCATGATCCTAGGGGAGATGTAGTCAATTATGCTTTATTGGCTAGTACACAACTAGAACCAACTAGCTATGAGAAGGCATGTACTCAAAATGTATGGCAAGAAGCCATGAAAGAGGAAATAACCTCTAATAATGATACATGGGAGCTAGTAAAGCTACCCAAGGGAAAAAAATGTGTTGGGTGTAAATGGGTCTACAAGACCAAGTACAATGTTGATGGAAGAATTGAGAGGCATAAGGCAAGACTAGTAGCAAAAGTTTTACTCAAAAATTTGGCATTGACTATGAGGAAACCTTTGCTCCTATTGCATGACAAGAAACAATCAGATCAGTTCTTTTCTTAGCATCCCATAAAGGATGGAATGTTCAACACATGGATGTGAAAAAAAAAATTCTGAACAGATACTTGACAAAAGAGGTTTATGTTCAACAACCTCAAGGTTTTCAAGAACAGGGAAAGGAGAACCTTGTTTACAATTTGAAGAAAGCACAAGCAAGCACCAAGAGCTTGGTACTCATGCATTGATGGCTATTTCAGCGAGTATGGATTCACAAGAAGCAAAAGTGAACCAACTCTGTACTACCTAAAGCATGGAGTAGATATTCTTATAGTTTTTTTGTATGTGGATGATCTAATATTTATGGGTAGTAACAATAAAATGAATATGGAGTTCAAAAACTCCATGATGAAATAGTTCGAGATGAAAGATCTTGGTTTAATGTGATACTTCCTAGGGATGGAAGTGCATCAATCAAATAAAGGAATCTTCATATGTCAACACAAATATGCTTGAGACATGATCAAGAAATTTGCATGGAGCAGTGAAAATCAGTTGCAACTCCAACTAGACATGGGATACAATTGAGCAAGGACGATGGAACATCAAAGGTTGACATGACCACTTATAGAAGCATGGTTGGGAGTCTGATGTTTCTCACCAACACAAGGCCCGATATTCAATATGTTGTTTCTCTAGTTTCAAGGTTGATGGCTAGTCCATCTAAGCTACATCTACAAGCAACTAAAAGAATCTTAAGATATGTAAAAGGTACATTGGATTTTGGAATCCATTACCAAAAGTGTAATTCTATGAAATTAGTTGGCTTCAGTGACAGTTATTGGGGCAGCAATATAGATTACAGGAAATCTACATCACAAAATTGTTTTAGTCTAGGATTAGGACTAACTACATGGAGTTCCAAGAAATAAATTGTTGTAGCATTGTCATCGACTGAGGCTGAGTATATAGCCATCACACATGATAGTACTCAAGCCCTATGGCTGAGAAAAGTTCTTGAAGAGATTGAAGAAATTCAAAGTGGTCCAACTCGACTATTTTGTGATAACATAAGTGTCATTCAGTTGGCATACAATCCAGTCCACCATAGCAGATCAAAGCATTTCGATATGAAGTATCACTTCATTTGAGATATGGTGGAACAACAGATAGTTGAGCTTTAATATTGTAACACTTTGGATAATATTGCAGACATCTTCACCAAAGTTATAGCTAAATCTCAATATATAAAGCTGAGAGACTGTATAGTCAATCCTCTCAACTTTAAGGGGGAGAATGTTGGAAATTAAAGCAGTATAAAAGGTAAAAAAAATTGTTTACAAAGGTAAGCTTTGGACCTTACCCTTTTACCTCCTTGTATGGTAGCTGACTGGGCAGATTGGACGGCATGGGCAGCAAGGCATTTGATATCAATTTCCCTTCCTCCTTTCCTCCCTATTTTTCTTCATTTCCTAACTTCTCCTATATTTCCTAAGGTTGTTAAATCAACCTTATTTAAGCATTGTAATTTCTAAGTTTTGTAAGGTTAATGAATAATATTTCTTATTTCCATTTTGCTCCAAGACTCACATGCCACACTTACAATGCATATTTGAAGTAAGTCTTAGTGAAGACTTGTTGAGCATATTGGACAAGTTCTAGTGAGGACTTGTTGAGCAGATTGGACAAGTCTTGGTGAAGACTTGTTGAGTAGATTGGATAAGTTCTAGTGAGGACTTGAGTAGATTTGAGGTAAGTCTTGGTGAAGACTTGTTGAGTAGATTGAAAAAGTTCTAGTGAGGACTTATTGAGAATATTTGAGACAAGTCTTAGAGAAGACTTGAGAGTAGATTGGACAAGTCCTTGAGAGGACTTGTTGGACAGATTTGAGGTAAGTCTTTGAGAAGAATTGAGAGTGAAGTCGATTTATTGATTTGTTCAAACCTTGAGTTAAGGTTTAGGGCGGATCTAGCAGAGTTGATTTGTGATTGGATCAAGATTTGTGTTAAGGATTGAGGATAGATTTGAGGACAGAGTTTGGTGTAAATTTGAGGATAGATTTGTACCAGATCAGAGACAAATATTGAGCAAATTTATGCTAGACCGAAGTACTGTGTTTAGTGCAGGTTAAATACAAAGGTTGAGCAGATTTGTGCTAGATCGAAGGAATGTGTTTAGTGTAGATCAAAGATAGAGATTGAGTGGATTTGTGCTAGACTGAAGGATTATGTTTAGTGTAGATCAGAGATAGAGATTGAGTAGATTTATGCTAGATCGAAGGACTGTTTTTAGTATATATTTGACCAGAGCTGAGAGTAAGCTTTGGAGGTAACAGAGCAGAGGACAATAGTCTGCAGTGGATAGAGATCCATTAGCCAGGGCATTAAGGATAGGTATTATGAGTCAGGGTAGAGGTCTTTAGTGGATAGATATCCACAAGCTAGTGTAGTGGAGGCAATAGTCTTCTAGAGGATCACCAGCCAGAGCAGAGGAGAAGGAGTTCTCTTGTGGATAGAGATCCATGAACCAACTGAGGGGATTGGTGTCTCTTGTGGATAGATATCCACAAACTTGATTAGGGTATTGGTGTCTCCTTTGGAAAGAGATCCATAAATATTGTAATAGGGAAAGGATTCCCAAGATATTTGTTGAGAAAATTTTAGTGAAATATTTTCTCCGTGGAGTAGCCCACATTGGGTGAACCACGTTAAATTTGTGTCTCTATTGTGTGTGGTGATTTGTGAATTGCTTTGATTACTGCTATTAATATTTCCATTGATATATTACATAATATTGTTTGGTAAATAAAAGTAAAAAGTGGTCTTATATTGTTCACCCTCCTCTCAGTATAATCTTGTGTTCTTCAGAAGTCAAGAGTCAGGTGCCTTTAACCCTAAAGTCGGGAGTCAGGAACTTTAACTCAACATACATATCCTTTGTTGTGGTCACCTTTATCCTTATGTTTCCACCATAAAACATGAAATGCTAGGTCCACATGGGACCTTGATGTAAATATGTATAAAATATAGCAAAATCACTTAATCTACACACAAATCACACTAAAAACACATATTAGAGAATATACCCAATCTCTATTAAATATATATAAAAATTTCATTAAAAAGTACATCTTATAAAAATAATGCCGCACTATGTATTATAAATTATACAAAAATATGAGCATTTTTTGTGCTCATCATCCCCCCATGCTTAGATGTTGCCATGCCCTCGTGGCACCTTCTGCTGGTAATCTCCTATTCTATCAACAACCTTCCAGTATGTCGTGTTTCTTCATTTTATTTCCTGAGTGGTGGCTTTATCTCGTTCCTTTTCTCATTTTTTTTACCTCTATTTTTCAACTGATTAGTACTTGCTTTTATTTTAGGTGTCTTATGTCGATCGTAGGGATCGACTAGGTCCTACTTCAATGTGTAGCCTTGTTTTGCTCCACTTATTTTGACATGTTTCTTGATCTACGTAAAAACCTGTAAACGTAGTAGCATCCTTCTAGAATGTAGGCTCAACCTACTTCCAATATTTATGGTTTGGAGGTAGCCGGACTGCCACTAGAAAATCAGGTTTATCCCATGGTGGATAATGGGACGCATCATGCACTTGAGCTTTTGGAAATTTTACCTTTTGAGGGTCAAGCATTGTATCCTTTTCATCATTCTTCTCTTCATATTTTTCCTTTGTAGTATTTTCTTTTGCATCTTCATGGGGTAAATATTTAGACATTCTCTCTAATGGTGTCATCATTGGCTCTTTTCCAATTATGCCCATCTTGTCCAGAAATTTCCTCATCCTTAAGGGATTATCATCTTGTGAACCATATATACTCCAAATTTTTTTGGTTATTTAGGGGTAATAGAGATATCTATCTCTCGAGTTATTTTCTTATAACCCTTTCGCTCCTTTTTGGCCTCCTTCAAGTTCTTTTGGAGCTCTTGGAACTGCCCCTTCTGGATAGCAAAGGCTTTCATGGATGCAACCCATTCTTCATCTAAGTTTGGGTCTAGCTGCACCTTAAATTTTCATTATGTAGCCTTCTGCTTTGGCTATTTTTTTCTCTAGAATTTGTCTTTCGTCTCTTCTATGGTGCCCTTTCTACTTTCCTCTTGGGCCTCAACTTCTTTTATGGTTCAGGTTTTGCTACTTCATTTGTGGGTTCTGAAGGACCAACCTCTTATTCCTTATGCAAGGATGATTCTTCCTGGGACTTAGAGGACTTTGGTTATTGCTTTTCTTGGTCCCCTGGTGTGTCTCCAGTTGGTTCAACTATAGTCTCATCATACAAGTATTTGGCCTTGGTTTGATCAACCAATGGCTGACCAGTTGACTATGCATTCTCTATGGGACCAACTGATTCTTGAGAGTGATCCTTTATAGAGCCTTGCCCTTGCCTTACTTCTATATGAATATTAGGGTCAACTATTTGTGTGTCGTCAGCCCGTTGAGTAGCACCCAATGGTGCTTCAGCTTCTCCAGTTGATTGTGCCACTCCTGATTTCTCATCTAGTAGCTGACCATCTAACTGGGTATCATCAAACATTCTAGCTAACTCTTTCCCCTCATTATCTTCAATATCTACTTTAGGGGGATCTATTTGTGGAATTGGGTCCTCCTGTTCTTCACAATTTTTTTTAGCAGAGGTTTTATAGAGGTCCTCTACTTCAACTATTAGGTTGGTTTCTATTCTGGCATCAAATCGAAACTGACTAGAAGAAGCAATATTTTCCTATGAATCTGGAGAAATCGTAGGTAGCTCCATTATCCATTTTTTTGAACCACAGCATCAACCTTGGATGGTTGACCATCCTCCATTCACAAAACCTGTGATTTCAATTTTTGCACAATGTTCTGCTGCTAGTGGATGGTGTTATATATCTCCAATTGTTTCTCTATAGTTGGATTTCTAGACACCTCAAAGAGGGTCTGCTCCATATTGTATTTGCTTTCCCAAATGAAATCCTGATCCTTCAATGTTTACACCTATTTTTGTAGGTCCTCTTCTTGGACTGCTGGCCTAGAAGGCTCACCGCTAGCCATGTTCTGTAGCACTGGGGTAGAAAATTCATCCTCAGTTATGCCAATGATATCTTCATCATTGGATGAACTAGGGATGGTCAAGGACACTTTTATTTTCATGCTCTTGGTCCTTGTGTATTTTGGCACACAAAAAGGTTTTGGCACACTCTGTTATACTTCTTCAAACATAGGAGATGAATTTTGCCCTACCTCCCCTATTTATTTATCTTTATGGGAGGTGGACACCAACTCTATTAGCCCTGATGCCCCTACAAATAATTGACCATGGGAGGTAGGTGCCTCTGTTGTCTCCTATTGTTCTAGAACAGTGGTGCCTTCTTTAATTTATGCCTCCTTATGTGCCTCTACATGCCTTATTAGGGCTAAAATCAACCCATGGTGTGCTAGGGCAATAGTTGTCCCTACCTGGTACCACCTAGCCTCATCCTTTAGGGCACATGCTAGGTAATAGGGGACATTTATTTGGTCCCCATGTAACATATGATTCAAAAAATGGAAATGGTTTACATTGAGCCATGAATACCTACCAGTGCATGTGAAGAATCTAGCTATGTACTCAAAAACTTAGTTCCAAAGATCCAGGAGGTGCTACCTCAATAATCTAGAACATGTCAGATATGTCATTGGTCGCCTAAAAATTATTTTTGCACAATCAGTAGGGTTATCATATTTGTATACACGATCCCCTATCTGAGGAAGATCGATAATTGTTGTAATATGGGTCTCTGTGACTAGAATTTCTTGTCCACACATTCAAGCAACCTAACCCTTTAAAGACCATGAATTCATTGGTGGCCTCAACATCCTAGTTCTGACTAACCAGTCGACAGTAATCCATCCATTTTGTTGCTTAAAATTACCTCTAAACATTTTCATTAATCCTTGAGAGATCTTGAGGCTCATTCTTTTTGATAGATGATATGTAGATTTTCTTCCCATGGAAGATTACTCTATGTTTTTATATGTAAATTTTTTTTCTATTTTTTCTCTGCAACTTACCCTAGATTTAAAAATTTTAAACATATCATTTCAATGCAACCATATCCGTGCAATCAAGTGCCCTTACACCATAATTAGAAATAATTATGGTGATTGGTGTGAACATTGTAAAATCGTGTGCCAAATTTCCAATGGGTGATTTGTTATAACTTTTTACCCAACTGCTTGGTGGCACGTGGACAAGTGTAGAGTTGGGTACATTGATTGGATGGATATTTGTTTTTATAAACAATGTGATGGTACTATTGAAAATAATTATTTTTCTAATGAAAATTATATACATATAAAATAGAAAATTAAGTACATATCTAATTAGTATTTTGCACGTGCATGATATGTAGACACTCGACATAGATGAATTGGTTGTTGCATGATGATTGTGATTACTAGAAAAATAATGGCGTGCGTATTTCCCATATAAGAAAATGTTTTTATGAACAATTTATTCTTGGATGTTGCAATTCATTTCATTCAAGGTTCCCTACTAAAAAATAATGCAATAAAAATATTAAATTAATATTTTCCCATGGGACGACACACATCCCTACTTGGAAGTCGTTTTGCATGTTGTCTTGGAATGTGCACAAATATCTAATGGAATTTTTTTTCTATCTATGAGAAATTTAACTTTTGATCAAGTGGATAAAATGCTGATGTGGCTTTGGCCACTTCCTGATGCCAAAAGTTTATTTTGTATACTGGAAATCAGGCACTTATTAGAACGGAAGTCAGGCACCTTTTTTATGGAAATCAAGTACCTTGCTTTAATATATAGAACACAAGAACCCTTTAGAATGGGACTTAGGCGCCTTTTTACTGGAAATCAGACCCCTTACTCCCATACAAGATACATGTGTTAGTTATAACTAAATTCAGGTGCCCTTTTGCTAGAAATTAGGCACCCACCAAAGCAAAAAATAGGTACCTTGAACAAAATACAGGTACCTTATCACTAGAAATTAGGAACCTTACGAAACATAATACAAGTGTCTTCTCACTAGAAATTAGGCACCTCTTTTTTTGTAACTCTTCAATAACGGGAGTCAAGTGTCTTTGTGATATGTGGGAGTCAGGTGCCTTTCTATCGTTTGAATAGTCAATGTTTTATGGTGTATCCATAGTTGAGCACTTTCGGTTGATCAGACTATCAGCGTTCATCATGCAAGGACAACATCATCATCCACTATGTGAACTAGAATTTGGGCACTTTTATCTGTGAAGACAAAAACACCCACATACACGTCCAAGCATGGTTATCCCTCTTCAGATTGGGATGAGTGTACTTCTAATGGAATTAACCTCCTAGAAAGCTAGAAATGTGCAGGTTCATGTATCATGTGATTGATAGGCCTAGGTTTCCCAAGCTACCTTTAGATTGCATTCAAGGCATCATTCCTGTAAAACAAAAACACAACTAAAGAAAGAAAAATGCAGGACTTATAAAAGAATAAATTGTTTTTGGGTCATGTGGACAAACATGTGTCCACATATTACTGATAAATTTAAAAAATGGACTCAAATGGGGTCTCCCCCATGCCTATTTTAGAATTCATCATATAAGTCTCAAACACATGATATGGCCGCAGTCAGTGACCATTGACTGTTAATGTGATGTTGCTACCGATAATTGTTCTGACTCACACAACTCCATTGTTGATGATTTCAATCACTTCATATGGTCCCATACAGTGTTGCATGAGTTTTACTTTCCTTTATTGGAATTGAGTCATACAATAATGTCCATTCTCCCACTTTGAACTACTTTGACCTGGTGTTATGATCATGCAACCTGACCCTTTGTTTCTAGATGACCTTTGTTCGATGTAGAGCATTACATCGGTATTCATCTAGCTAGTTAAGCTATTGAACTATTCCTTTTGTGCCTCCCATTTCTCAATAGAAGGTTGGGTATTGCACAATTGTATTATAGATCTAAGAGCCAATATCATAGTTATGCCATTGAATATATACAATAATATGGGATTGGATTTTCTCTAATGGGATCTCAGGTTGCTATGTTTCAATGGAATACAAATTAGAGCAATTGGATTCATTAAAATTATTTCAATATTATTACAATTATATCAAGTTCTTACCGCTCTCCAAAATGTGGTGATTGTAGATATACCATCTTTATTTGGGATGTGTTTATCCAAATAATTTACCAAGCAATTAGGAGGGTATCTACTCAGATCATAGCCACGTAGTCATCCCTTGCACCCAAAACATTATTCAAATATTCAATGGAGGGTTTTAACCATACCATTTGGAAAGATATGAGGAACAAATGATAATTCTAAATAAAAAGGGTTTCTACAGATACATTTATAAAAATGTTTGACTGGCTAGAAGAAGAGCAAAACATGACATGGCATAATTTAGCATCGAGTAACCATAATTCCAAAAATAAATTGTCAAGACTAGGGGTCCAAATAAATCTAAAATTTGATCACGAGCTACCACTAAGCCCAAAAAATCATGGGTTACAGTAGGCTTGGTTGGATAATCAAGAAGATCTAATTGATAATTGGTATACAACAAAAAACATGGTGGAGTTAGAAATGATGATAAACATGCCCCTCAAAACTCTGTAGAAAACCATGGTTAGTTTGACATATTGGAAAGTGGAGCCTCAAGAATCATTCCATTTGGAACAATTATCCATGTTAAGCTCTAATATTCTATGCCAACAAATTTTTAAAAATGAGCAATCCCTTAGGCCAGGTCAAAGTCAAGAACTAGTGGATTTAAGTTATGAACTCCAAGACACTTACCAAAGTGAAAAGCACAAATTTAAAACTATCTATTTAGGTCATTACAGATTTTGATGTGAGGGCTAAAAAAATAAGAGTCACCAACATGTAGGAACACACCACAATTTTGTGTATAATAGTATGACAAGTAGATAAAGAGTTATATTCATCCAAGAAATAAGATAATTAGTTAGGAAGGATAGTTGAATTCCCTATAAGTTGCATAAACTATAACAATTTATGATGATTGGAAATTCAATGACACAAAAAATACCTTGAAAACTAGACGTTTGAAGAAAAGAGAATCGATAGGGTAAATCACATGACAACACCTCATAAGAAAATTAGCCTATATAAAGGGATTCTTCTACCTCTCAGCATCAAATCACTTCTAAGAAAGAGTTTTGTCTTAAGGGTGTATTGTGGATAGGCCTTAGTAAAATATGAAGATGGTGACAAGGAATACCCCTAAGAGAGAGCTACAAATAAGTCTAAAAATACCTACACCCAAAGGAACTGCTAGAACATTGAAGGTAAAAGATGAAAAATCTTAGCCTTCTCAATGTTAGCTAAGGTAGGCATTCTAATTGATGGTAGCCCAATAACAATCTTAGTCTTAGCTAAAATTATCCTAGGATTTGCCAAAGGTGATCCTCCATTGAAAATTCCTGCACCCCTCTCAACACACAATAAATTCTAGTAGAAACTACCACAACCTTTTGTTAATTTTATTTTTCTCTTTCTCAAGAATACCAAAAGTATATCGGGAAAGCAAAGCCCAAGAACAAAAGAATGAGAAAATAAGAGGGACAATCTGAGAGGTCGATAAGCTTGGTAAATCATAGAGTGTTGAGTTTTGGGTAAGATTTTCAATCAAGGATGTATGCTTGTAGTCTTCTCTTCAATTCGTGGAATATGTTAAGATATAATAGGGGCAAGAAAGAGCAAAAATATATGAGTCCCCTTAGTTAAGAGAAATATTATATCTAATTAAAGACAATGCAACAAACAACAAGAAGGATAAAGGAGCAAGTTCTAAAGTGCATAGCTAAGCAACATCAAAAAAATCTAGAGATAATTATTTTGTAGGTACTATTTCACTCATCCTTTCTCTTCCTCTCCCCATATTTTCTTGCCACTTTCTGTGTTCCATTATTATCCTTGATTAGTCACCTCATTTCCATTGATATTTATAGTACGTTTCCATTTATCCTCCATTTGTATTCCTCCATTAACCCTCTTTATTCCTTCACCTACCTATGACTCAACCCAATGGATAAGATAAATAAAGTTGGTAAACAACAAAAATATACTTAGATTCCATGACATGACACATGCCATATCAAGAGATAACATATAGAATATGTCACATGACATATTTTTCTCTTGATGATAAAGAAAAATGTAAGGTGTTGAAGTCAAGAGAATTTACCTGGAAGCAAGATATTAATTTCATAAAATAAAAGGCATGCAAGTAAACCTTTCACACAAGCTTTGGAGTTTTTAAAAAAGGTTCAGCTCAAAAGAGGATACCTTGTAATTACTGCACTACATCCCTAGTTCTATATAAGCTATGAAGGGCCAAGCCACTCCAAGCGCAATGACTTACAATACAACTATGGATATTTTTGAAAGCTAAAGAAGCTATGCAAGCACTTACAGCATTGAAGACAACTTCCTATGCAATTTTGTTAAGAAAAGGAGAATGTAAATTAATGAAAGGTTCTAGTCCATGAATGCCTAGAACATTTACCTAAATTAGCTTACTTGGATATAAAACAACTCTTAAGTATGACAAAGTATGCTCATGGAGGTACCATTTTTGTAAGAGATATCGATATTTAGGTGTCCCCATTCATTATCCATTCCTATTTTCTTTTCATATTTCCTTTTGTTCCACTTCTTCATACTCAATTTGTCTGTATACCTCTCCACTAACTCCAACCACTCCATTTTAGAATGCCTCTACCTTTTTTTCTTCTTGTAGTAATTATCTCATGCATTATGGTATTTCTCCCTTTAATTTTTGTCAGCTTATCTTGTATCTCATTTTCCTCTTCATGAATCTATAACCCAAGAATAAGGTTATCTAGGTTTATATTTTCCACAAGCAAAAATCCCCTAGAGGTGCTAAGAATGTAGGTCAAAATGTTGCCCACATGATTTTGATTCTTTAAATCCTACCTTAAATTCACTAGACAATCCATTTTAGTCTGCCTAGGTTGCATAATGAAAGAAGTTAGAATATATTTCATAATAGGCCAAAATATCATGCAGGATCAAGATCACTAGCATCAAATGTGATTTAAGGCTTGAATAGACAAAGTCTAAAAAAGCTCTACAAATGAACAAATCCAAAAATAATTGGATCTAAACTTTTGCAGGAAATGAGCACCAATTGCATGTGGCTAAACCGATGCATAAGGTAGGATATGACTGATTATGAAAGTTTATAAGTGATGACATCATTATGATATCTCAAAATCCCAAATATGTAGAAAGAACATCAAGAAAAAATGAAACCAAAATTATAAAATATGGGACAACACATCTCCAACATTGAGCAACTACACAATACCGAAATGGAACGAAGCCAAAATAATTTGGGCAATGATGTTAGTACTTTTGCAAGAAAAGTTTGGTATCATGCAAGAGATAAAAATTGAACAAAACTAGAGATATTAATTCCAAGAGCGCTAACCAAAAAATACACAAATTCAAAAGGAACAAAGTCAAAACTTTTCTAGCAACGACATCATCAAAGCATATTTGAAGTCTAGATTTGTTCCAATAGATTTTTCAAGCAGAATGAAATCTTGACTTCGATACATGGCACCATAGAATGTCACTTTTAGAGCCTCAATTACCTCAATGCCTTCCAACTATTCAAACTAATGCCATCAAGGCATGAGAATTATATCTTTGAAAAATTAGTTACAATAGTTTGGCCATTTGCAAAGGATATTTGGAGATCAATGGAGTAAATTGTAAACAAGTTCAAATTTCAAGCACAAGATGAAAGCAGATCAAGCCATGTCAGAAACAAACCAACATGATATAAAAATAACAAACTCCCTAGAGAATTCTTGCCAGGTTATTTTGCATAGAAGATCTATAACTGTATTGTAAAAATATTCAAGAGCATCTTATAAATAGAGAGATAGAACTCTAAATTATGGTCCACTCTATAGCATTGTAAAAAATATAGGCATTAAAAATATTGTAGTTTTTTTGTGACTCTAATCTTGTCATAAAACAAGTTATTTCAAAGTGTTCAATGAAAAACAAACACCTCAAGTCCTATAAACAAAAAGTTTTGGATTTATTAGAACTTTTGTCCCTATGAAATTATGGTTGTTCCTTGGGAGTTAAATACCAAAACAAATGAACTAGCCTCCATGGAGGCTGACTTTGATCATACTATAGATATGTGGAATAGGCCAAAAGAGATCAAAGTAGTTTTTATATCCATTGTCCCTAATAATTATAACCATTGACAATTATTTAACAATTAAAACCATATTATAGAATTTCTCATAAGGGAACCTTAACATACCAAAGATAAAAATAAATATAGGAATGACATAAAATATGGGATGATTCAACTAAATAAAAATTATTTATCAAGGGGATTAACTGTATTGGAGAGTTTAATCAATCCCAGTGATGTCTCCAACAAGTCTATCGTCAAGGTTAAGGCATCTTCTTATTGTCTAATTGAGGTAGTTGGTGGAAAGAATATGCTTTTACGGAAAAAATGTATTAAAGAAGAAGTAAGCCAATTTAGAGAGCTTTGTGGGAAAAATAATGATATCATTATTTGATCTTATGAATATTTAAAATTTTATGATAGAAGTATCATTTAACATGCCATAAATTTAAAGCCTAGAGCAAAGCCTTTTTAGCAAAAATAGAGGTCAACTAATCATAAGATTGAAGTGATAATGAAGAAGGAACTCCTCAAGTTGTTTTGAGCCCAAATCATATTCCCCTTTAAGCACTTCACATGGGTGGATAACATGGTTCTCATACACAAAAAGAATGAATATATTATACTATTCATTTATTTCAAAATATTGAACAATATATCATTAAAGGGACCATTATCCACTACCAACCATAGATCAAATTTTATAAAAAGTGATGGGATATCATAATTGTCACTATTATATGACTTTTTAGGGTAATACCAGATCTAGATAAAGGATGATGAAAAATATAAAATAAATTTCATGACAAAATATAATTTTTTTGCATATTAGATAATGCCTTTTGACCTATCAAACATTGGAGCCTAATTCAACAGAGCTATGGAAATCACCTTTACAAGTTGTTATATGAAATCATACTCATACCTATATGATCTAATTTCCTTTTATAAATAAAGGAATATGCATATTGAACATTTCAAATCCATATTAAATAGGTTTATAGAGTATGGAATATTATTAAATCCAAAAAATTATATATTCATTGTACAAGAAGGAAAGCTCTTAAGTTAGTGGTATCCAAGGATGGCCTTGTAATAGATCCCTATAGGATTAAAGTAATTTAAAAATTAACTTTTCCTGCATCAATTAAGAGAATTATATCCTTCCTTGGGTAGATCCAATTCATGCTTAAATTTGTAACAAAATTTGCATAGTTGGTCAAGCTCATAACCAAAATGCTGAAAAAGATGTCACCTTTTTCAATACCAAGAAGGAAATTAAACTTTCAAAGACATAAAGGATGCGATCATGAAGGATTAGGTTCTAATTAATCTTGATTTTTTTAAGGATTTTAATTTTGTATGTGTTTGGTACTAATGACAGCATTGTTGCTATTTTGATTCAAACAAACAATTAAGATGAAGAGAATTCGATCTCCTTTTTGAGTTTAAGTACTCATTAATTACAAAAATAAGTATTCATTTGTAGAAAAGTAGGTGTTTGATATGATCAAGGCTTTAATAAAATGTATGTATTACTTACCCCAAATTAAGACTACTATTTTTATAGTACATCCCAATGTGAGGTTTGTCATATTACACAATGAATTGGGAGAGAAGAGAGTAGGTTATAAAAATAAGATTCAATAATTTGACATTGAAATCAAACCAACCAAACTAGTCATAGGTAGGGATCTATGCAATAATATAGCTATCTTAACTCCTAAGGAATATGCAACATTAGTAGAATAATTTAATCTAATGATCAACTAGGAGGGATTGGAGACAAATAGATATATGGTATTAGCATAGGTTCCAAAGGGCTTAACACCAAATGAAAAAGGCTAGATTTAGAAAAAAAACAATGCAAAAAATGTGTTTTTTTGAAAAGAATATGACATGGTACTATTATGATGTGTGGTTGAAGAAAGTACAAAGGCCTTATAGTATATTAGCTACTACCTTCTAATTCTAAGGAATTATCCATAGAAAATGGATTTTGCAACCCTAGGATCAATATTGTAAAACAACAATAGTTTGTAAAATTAGAAAATTTGGCTAAGTATCTAAAGCAAGTCAAATTTTTCAAGGGTCAATTCACTCAAAAAATATGGGTTGATTGGATTGCAAGAGCAATTTTTTGGTAAAATAGACCAACTAGCTTGTAAGAGCAATTTTCTTAGAAAATGGATATATTGGCGTGTAGGAGTGATTCACTTGCAAAAACGGACTGATCGGCTTAGGGGAGTGATTTTCTCGACAAAATATATTGAACCACTTATAAATGTGAGTTTTTTGCTCACAAAATGAAAGCAATTTTCTCGTACACCCAAAGCAAACCATTTGGACATCCACAAAGGTAAAATAAGGCATAGATCTTGAGGTGAATCTTTTGGAAAGTGACATTTTGGCATGTAGTAGCACGCTAAGTCATTTTTTAAGCCTTCTAAGACTATTAGAAGCATAATTGGAGGCATGCAATATTTGATGGTGCATCATTTTGCTAAATATGCCACCAAATATTTACTTTTACTAGGAGTAATTACTTTTCCCCCAATAACTCAGGGGTAAAATTTTACTATAAATAGGGGCCTAGGGACCTTATTGTATTCATATTTTGTCCATGAGAATTTAGAGATACACTTTATAAAACCCGTATTGTGATTCATACTCATGAGGTTGTAAGAAATTGACAAGCCCTTAAGCATTTCATTAGTGACACTGCCCTTTTGATTTGTCAAGTGCACAGTGGTTGTGGCATGCCCCTTCTAGCTAAGCTTGTCATTCACTTATAAAATTTATAATCAAATTATTGGGTAGTTATTGATGTTATTCAACTTCTCATGTGTTTATTGATCACAAGAATTTCTTGGCTATGGTGTAAAATTCATATTTGCTTAAATCTTTCACACTCTTAAACTTCCAAGATGTTTTATTTTCACATTTGTTTTATACTTTATTTTCTTGCAAGTTAGTTTAGGTAAGTATAGAAGTTTTTTGCAAGGATAATGGGTGGTTGGACAAAATCCAAAGGTCAATAAAAGACATTAGCAATCATGTCCAACCTTTTTTAAATTTATATTGAGGGTGCAAAACCTTGATTAGAAGTCGAGATAATTCCCTAGTTAAAAAATTTTCTAGCAAGCCCAGTGGGGCCCATACCCTCACTTTATAACATTATTGCTTGGATTTGGAAAAGTTCCTCAATTTTTGCATCAAAATTATATGCATTACTGATAGAGTGATTGGCTTGTAATTGGATTTTTTTTACTAAGTAAAAAATTGGTAGCATTTCACTCTAAAATTCACAGTGATTCACTTTATTTTGGATCAAAATACTTGAAAATCATTAAAATGTTAAAAGTGAATGATTTGCTTGTAATTTCCATGCAGTTTGCCCTATTTTACAAAGTGATTCCCTTGAGAAGGTCTACATTTCATAGATGAAATCTAGAGCAATTTTTCAAGGCCATAGACTAGGTTTTTCATTTCTAGTCTCAAATTAATTTTTAAAATTGATCAATTTTTTTACTTGTGCTTGATTTTTGCAAGTAATTTTTGAATGGTGACTCTAATACAAACTTCAAAATTCTAATTTTTTTACAAATATGATGACTTCAAAAACACTCAAGCAATATCAAAATTAGAACCTAACGTCATACGTACATCTTCCATAGGTAGAAAACACTTAGGGTAGAATTCAAACTTTTTTTTTTATGAAATTTATTCTTTTACACAACACAAAAAAGTTTTAAACAATAATTTACAAAACCATATTTTTTAAGCTAAACACACATTTATACTATTGTTATTATAATGTTTTTTGTTGAATATGTGCAACTATAGTTTTTTACTTCACTTTAATTAAAAATACTGCTACCTAACTAACATGACAAAGAATATTCATAGCTATAGTTTTTACATCCCTTCAGTTATAAAATCCACTACCTAGTTAACATGATAAAGAATATGCACAATTATATTTTTTACTTCCCTTTAGTTACAAATTATACTACCTAATTGACATGATACATAATATGCACATATATAGTTTTTTGCTCAACATCACATTTCCAACAATATTGTTGGGCAAAACATTGGTTAATTCCTACGATTTAATTCATTACCTCCATTTAATTGTCAACCTAGGACAAGTCTTAGAGAAGACTTGAGAGCATATTGGACAAGTCCTTGAGAGGACTTTTTGGATAGATTTAAGGTAAGTCTTTGAGAAGACTTGAGAGCAAAGTTGATTAATTTATTTTTTCAAACCTTGAGTTAAGGTTTAGGGCAGATCTAGCAGAGTTGAT
Organism: Wollemia nobilis; assembly: GCA_028583015.1. Classification (NCBI taxonomy): domain Eukaryota; kingdom Viridiplantae; phylum Streptophyta; class Pinopsida; order Araucariales; family Araucariaceae; genus Wollemia; species Wollemia nobilis. Next base: position 3,736,600 of record JAQPPZ010000521.1, read on the forward strand.
TTGTAATTGGATCAAGCTTTGTGTTAAGGCTTGAGGATAGATTTGAGGATAGAGTTTGGTGTATATTTGAGGATAAATTTATGCCAAATTAGATATAGAGATTGAGTAGATTTGTGCTAGACTGAAGGATTGTGTTTAGTATAGATCAGAGACAAAGGTTGAGCAAATTTGTGCTAGATCGAAGGACTATTTTTAGTGCAGATCAAAGAAAAATATTGAGCAGATTTGTACTAGATCGAAGAAATATGTTTAGTGCAGATCAGAGATATATATTGAGAATATTTGTGCTAGATCGAAGGATCATGTTTAGTACAAATTTGAGCAGAGCTGAGAGTAAGCTTTGGAGGTGACAAAGCAGAGGACAGTAGTCTCTAGTGTATAGAGATCCATTAGCCAGGGTAGTGAGGATAGGTCTTCTAAGTGAGGAAAAAGGTATTTAGTGGATAGAGATCCACAAGCCAGTGTAGTGGAGGTAGTAGTCTTCTAGAGGGTCACCATCCAGAGCAAAGGAGGAGTTATATGGATAGATATCCATGAACTAGCTAAGGGGATTAGTGTCTCATATGGATAGATATCCATGAACTTTATTAGGGGATTGGTGTCTCCTTTGGACAGAGGTCCATAAACATTGTAATAGGGAAAGGATTCCCAAGAGATTTTTTGAGAAAATTTTAGTGAAATATTTTCTCCGTGGACTAGCCCACATTGGATGAACCACATTAAATTGGTGTCTCTATTGTGTGTGGTGATTTGTGCATTACTTTAATTAAAAAGTGGTCTTATAATGTTCACCCCCCTCTCAATATAATCTTGTGTTCTTCAATTGGTATCAGAGTGGGTTCCTTCGAAAGAGTTTAACATATTGAAGGAAAATATTACAAGAACACAGATGGATTCTCATACTGGATCTTCAGGGAATTCAACACCATTGTTTGATAGGAACAATTATGCACTATGGAGAACAAGGATGAAGTTTCATCTAATGGAACTTGGAAATGAGATATGGTAAGTAGTTGAAAATGGATACACACCACCAGCAACTCCACCTATAGATAAATATGGTAAGCTTCTACATCATCATAATTTAAGAGCAATAAATAGAATTTTGAGAGGTTTACGTGAAATAGAGTTTATAAAGGTTATGCATTGCACATCAAAAAAGGAAATTTGGGATAAGTTGAAAGGCATATATGAGAGAGACAAAAATGTTAAAAGGGCAAAGTTGCAAAACTTCAAGAGAACATTTAAAGACCTAAATATGAAGGATGAAGAAAACATTGCTACATATCTACTTCATGTGGACGAGGTTGTTAATTCCATGAAAGGACTTGGACTTAAAGGTGAGGAAATAAATGTTTGTGATAAGATTTTAAGGTCACTTCTAAAAAAATTTAGTGAAAATATTTCAACTATATAAGAGGTAAAAGATATTGAACTTATGACAAGAGATGAATTACATGGCATTCTCACAGCTTTTGAGATGAGAATAAAATAGGAACCTGTTACCCAAAAGGAATTAGCCTTCAAATTTAGTAAGAAGACAAAGGGTAAGAATTCAGATTCAAGCAATGAGTCATCCAGTTATGAAGAAGTAAATTATGGCAGAAGGAACAAGAACTCAATAAAATATAAAGGTACGAAATCAGTTATATGTTTCAATTATGGAAAATATGGTCACTATGCATCTGATTGTCCAAAGGCTGGAAATAGCAATGATGAATAAAAATAGGATCATAAGAACAAGGAAATAGGAAAACACAGGTACCAAAAGAAAAATAGGGATGGACAAGGCAAGCAAGAAAAGAAGTTTTTCCAAAGGCATAAGAAGATTTTCTATGCAGACAAGGTAGGTAAAAGCTCAAGTGATAGTGATGAAAGTTCCTAAAATAATGATAAATATGAAGTACTATTTCTAGAAAAATAAAATATGATGTTAGAAAAGGGGCACCAATGGTTCTCAAGTATTTTAGATGTGGTAACTTTAGTCATCTTGAAGATATTTGTACAAGGAATGGATTCAGTTTTAGTGATGATGAATATGAATATACACTTGAAGGACTTGAAGAAAGTTTACTTTTGGTGATAGAATAAGAAGGAGGTGATCTTATTGAAGATAAATTAGAAAGTAATGAAGATGATCCCAAAGGTAAACAAATAGAGGAAGAATCTGAGAAAGGAGAAGTTGATCTTGAAGGTTAGCTTATTCATGCCCTTGATGCATTAAGGGAGGTAAGAAAACAAAACTCAAAACTCAAGCTTAAATTTCAAGAATATGATGAAGAGAAAGGAAAGCTTATAGAGGATCTAACAAACTCAATAGCTAAAACAAGAATATTCAAAGAGAAGTTAGAAGCAAAGGTTTTATAATTTGAAAGGTTAGAGAATGAGGTAGCTTCACTAAGGAAGGAAGTAAAAGAGTCTAAGGACAAGTCACATAGGTTTGGGAGAAGATCAAATAACTTGGATAAGATTGTCAAGGTACAAAGATCTTCATCAAATAAAACAAGACTTGGTTTTGAACAAGTACAAAGAAAACAAGGAAAGGAGTCAATCTCAAGCTTCAAAGAAGAAGAAGCTTTATAAGAAGAGAGTGTAAGAGAGAGTGAGACTTCTTATGATGAGTTGGATAATAGAAGGTTCAAAAAGGAAAGGAACAATGCACAAATGAGGAATAGATGGAACATGAACCAACATAGGGTAAAATAAACTAAGAGACCAATGGGGTCAAGGCAAGGTAGTTTCAATGGATGTTGTTTCTTATGTCACAGGTTTGAGCACAAGGCTACATAGTGTAGGACATGGGAATATGGAAGATTCATAAATAGGCAACTTTTTCAAGGGTATTTCTACTCTAGTAATTAGTTTCGTCACAAGGCAACAAATTGCAGGGTTCATGATAGGAATGGATATGGCTTCACCAGGAGAAACCCCAAGACATTTGCACCTTTAAGGAATAACAAAATTAAGTGTTATAAGTGCAATAATTATGGGAATACAACAAAGTGGTGTAGAGAAAAAATTCTAGAGACAAGCAGAAACAAGAATAGTCAGAGGAATAAAAAGGATCAGTTGAGGAAGAATGTGGACAAAGGTAAAGATTAGCGTATGTTGGGAGTAGAAATACTTCCATCCCATAATTAATCACCTCAAGAGGAGGTGGGGGAAGGGTTAAGCTAAGAGTCTCATTCTTAGCCCCAAGCCCCAAAGGTGGTCCTTTGCCATTGATGACAAAGTGGGAGAGATTTGAGTTAAGGAGAGAGCATTCAGTCAGGGGGAGCAGTTTCTCAAGAAAGAAGCTTTTGAAAAATAAAATGAAATGGTAAAAATAAAGGGGTTTCCATAAGTGATAAAGAATCCATGATTCTAGAAATGACACATTTTTCTATAATCTCAAGGAGTCAAACTAGGGTAAAGTATCTATCCCAATAATATGATGCTTTAAAGGATAACATTAGAATTGTCGAGGAAGAACAATAAAAGAAGTCATCATTGTTGCATGATGCTAGGTTTTCCTATTACATAAATGTAGTGGCCCAAATCTTGGAAGAGAAAATTTCCAAGGAGAAAGATCAAATTCCTAGAATTCCATGTGAGATAAAAATTACTAAGACGTTTGAAGTACCTAAGGTTACTAATTATCCTTTTCCTTTCTTATATGTTGCCTCAAGTGATCCTTATAAATCATCAAAAAATTTAAAATATTGGCTTACCTAAAATATAATGTACTTTTATTAGAGCAGGTATTAATATTGGAGGTTCAATACAAAATCCTATGTGTAGATCTTGAAAGCTTTAAAACCGTGTACCAATAAAGCAATAATGATGTAAAAGCAATAATGAACACATGCACGTAATCAAAACATGATGATAAAAACAATAAGAATGAGCCGGGTCCTTTTTATTAATGATAACTTATCTTTATCAAAACATATTACAATCACATCCCCTCGAGGGAGTTCATAAGTGTGATACAATCAATACAGAATAGGAGGGTTTTATTCCCCTTTGAATCATCCTGGTACACTCTGGAAGGTTCTCTTGCAGTCACAATTCATCTTGGGGTGGGTTTTTAGTGACCATCATGGTGAGTATGATGTGAATCTTGCGCTCCTTTTGTCCCTCATGGTCTTGTAGTCTACACACAAAGAAACTAGAAACATATCAAAAGCATATGAAGGGCCCACCGAGGTTGGACCTGTATTAAAAATGATAAATGCTAAAATAGAAAGAAAGTAAATGCATGAAATAAATGTAAACTAATGCAAAAATCATAAGACAAGTAGATCTAAACTAATATAGACAAAAAATTAATAAAATTCATAGTTTATCCAAGACCGTCTTGGGTCAAGACAGCTAGGCCTACAAATCATCTTAGGTCGATATGGTCATTGTCGCGGGCCTACTTTTCTTTGTAGCTAGATCCAGGCAGCTCAAGGATGGACTAAGAAGTGTTGTCGATGGATTGTTGCACTTGTGGAAGTGACTTGATGGATTGGATCAGATCTAAAGTGGAGATGTTTGATTATACGCAAGATAGGAGCACGACTTTCAATCCCTTGCAGCAATCCGACAACATGGTCTCAGTAGAGGGAGGGCTTGGAGGATCGAAAAGGGTAGCACTTCATTGTGCAAAAGTTTGAACTCTATATATTTTCAATTGAGGGGTGAGTGCCAATTTATAGACTTCTTGGGTGGAAGCTATTAATGGCAAAAGCACCCTGCATGAAAAAGTAGAGGCAATCCGCATTTAGAAAAGTAGATGCTTATCTCTAGAATTCCATGCGATTGATAATTGCATGTATTTTTTCTAATTTGGCCCATGCAGGGTGCTTAATCTTTGGTGTGAGATCATGCACGAGGTTAACTAGGAGTTTCAACTACTATTTATGCCTCGCTTTATTTTTAAACTTAATTTTTGGTAATCGTCTTAAGTCAAGATGATCTCGATCCAACGACTATCTCGGATCAAGATGACTATACTTTTCATGGGGAAAAGTGCCCAAAAGTGGTGAAAACCATTATGTTAGCCTTGAGGCTACCCTAGGTGGGTTATGTGGTCTAAAAGGAGTCCATTCAGGTAGTCTCCTCAAAATGACATGTTTTAGGTGTCTACAGATACCCCTTTTTGGGATGCTTTATGTGAAAGCACAATGCGGAGCAAAAATAAATAACCTAAAATGGTCGATTTGATGGTTAATGATATCCATTAAACAAATCAATGTAAGATGCCCCAATCATGGAAAGAGCATGCACTATTGAATCATTGCTTCCAACTCATTGAAGGAATTGATTTTTGGTAGACTTTTTAGCCATGGGTAGACATTATTAGTTCATAGGCGATGGCTTTGAGTATACTTAATTTTTGGTAACATTTCAGTCATGGGTAGACAAGCTCTAGTCCATAGATGATGACTTTAGAGATACCAAATAGGTAGTTTAGCTACCCATTATTATTTTGTTTAAATTTTTTTTTGCTTGTTGTTTGCCCCAGCAAGGAGGGCGTATGATTATCTTTGGCAATGATTCTTGAACGAATGCAATTTGTATTTTTGAGTGTTTGATTATTGACTTGATTTTGAATTTTGTAATTATATGACTACCCCCTCAAGCGATGAGTCGATAGAGGAGATGGAAAATGATGAAAGCGATGAGTCGCTTGACCAAGATGATTAAATTGGTATTTATTTTTTTTGGGTAATTTTGAAAATTTGAGGGCTTAGCAACCCCTTACAACCTTGTTTTGACCAATTTTGACTTTTTGCAATTTTTGGGAATTTTTTATATATATTTTTTTTTGTATTTTTATGGAATTTTGCAAATTTGATGGTTATCTTGCATGACTACGATGTGCCATGCAATCGTCTCGGATGAACGCATTTGTGGTGACTATTTATAGCAAAATTTTCATGAAATTGATTTCATTTTCACCGCATGTGATGAGAGAAGAGTGAGATAGTGAGGAGGAGAGCTGAGTTTTCAAAGCGGAGCACTACCAAAACCCATACTGAACCTGATGATGGACCAACCCGAGGCATCTTCGAGTGAAGGAGCCGAAGAGCGGAGGGTAAGTACCACATTCTCACTTTTTTGTTTATTAAAGTAAAATGAACCACATTAAGAAAAATGGGTAAATGAACTTCACATTATCTAGGTTAATGTTTGATGTGTTCATTTGTTGGTCTTATTTTTGTTTTATTATTATATATATTTGTCATGATTTTGATTGTTAAGTTGCTAGATTTAACTTTTTTTTTTTTAAATTTGGGGGTCATCTCGAGTCGAGACGACCCCTCTTTGGATTTTTGACCATTGGGGAGGCCATCTCGACTCAAGATGACCACATTTGGAGGTTGTCTTAATCTAATATGGCCACATCTAGGGGCCATCTTTGCCCAAGACGATCTCTTGGATACTTGGAAAAAATTTATTTTTTTTGCTTATGTTCCCTTTTTTTGGATTGTGTGTGATGGATGTTTGTTAAATTTTGTATTGTTTTAGTTGCTTAGGGCATGACATAGACACACCAATATCTTTAGGAGAGCATATAATACTCTCACTAATGATGATTGGGATTGGTTGAAGGCCATTGGCCTTATGTACACTATCAGATTAGAGTTGATACATGCAGATCAAACCTACCTGACAACTTGATTGACAGATGGGATAGTCAGATGAACACTTTTGAGCTTTCGATCGATGAGATGACTATTACCCCAGAGGATATCTACCAAATACTATGGATCACTATAGAATGAAATCTGATTGTTGTGTCTCAGACCAAGGAGCGGGCCCAAGTATTGCAGAGGGTCTACCATCAGGATTGATAACGAGTAGACTACAATGTGGACAATGAGGGAGTTAGGGTGGAAGTTGGGTATAATACCCAACTTCTGATATCCCAACATGTAGTGCTTATGTCACTCATGTCGAACATGATTTTGCTTGACTCTTTGAGTGTGAGGTTCCCATGGAACCTCCTAGATCTAGTACAATATTTGGTGGAGTGCACAGTGGAGCAACCACTGATTATGGCTTGGGGTACCATACTGCTAGCATAACTCTATGAGGAGCTATATGAGATTCGATATCATCATAGATTGGGGTTGGGGTGTAGCTTCCTTCTACAGATTTGGGGATGGGAGCACATTCAAGTGGATAGGCCAACTAGACTACCATGGGCTAGTTGAAGGGAGATGGTGGATAGGGAGATCTCATATACCATATGGTGGATGCACACTCAAGAGTAGGGCAAGAGCTACATATACCAGGGTATCATCCTACATTATACAGAGTCACTAGAGAGGTTGAGGCTAGAGCATGTGATATGGTAGCCTTGGAGGGATTTTCCACCTTGGGTAGAGGTCGATCAACATATGAGGTGGGTGAGATATGGTCGATGGTTGATAGGTCAACATGGTACTGAGCATGAGTACTTCTAGTACTCATGAGTTACTTAATAGTTAGGGGTATAATAGGATGTACCTGATGAGGTAGTTATCTATAGGTAGAGGTTAGATGAGGTATAACTCTCATGGCCTCAAGTTGAGCCTATGAGGAGGAGTCAGATGATCCATTAGATGATCCAGACATAGAGGACCCTAGGATGACTCCTGAGTATGACACCTGGTGGGTGGAGTGGCTATGGTAGGGAGGTAGGGTAGGCAGAGGTGAGGTTGGAGCTAGTGGAGAGGGGGCAATGAAGGTGGTGGTAGATCCATCCTAGTGATGAGTGCATCATCGCATAGAGGAGGAGGGGGAGACCTCTAGGAGAGGTGAGGGGATTGAGGAGGAGGCTAAGGAGGAGGATCCTTAAGAGTAGATTGTTACACTCAAGGAGTAGATCTACATCCTCCAAGGATAGTTGACTAATAGGGATACAATACATGCTATGGTATAGAGCCAGTGGGAGGGTGAGAGGTAGAGATGGTAGGGTTTTGGTGAGGAGAGGGACACCTTACAAACTTAGGTGGAGATCTTGAAGGATGAGATGGCTAGAGTGATAGTAGAGTGAGATGCTCTATGGGTATAGTCAATAGGATATGTAGTAGAGTGAGATGCCCTATGGATCTAGATATTAGGGGTTATAGTAGAGCAAGATGCTCTATAAATTTAGGTAGCAAGGTTGACTGTTGGATAGGGCACAGGTGGATAAGCCATGGGTGATGTGGTTAGGTTATAGGTAGAGGTGGAAGAGCTACAGGGGAGATTGTCTTACTACATATCTCATCATCAATCATATTAAGACTACATCACTCATTTGGAGGATGAGGTGGAGTGACGAGGTGACATGTTACCCTCTCGCTCATTGGTAGGGCCATCACATCATAGTCGATGTAGTGGTGCATCTAGTGAGGCTTCTATGAGACCAACTATACCTAGGTTTGTAGTTCTAGGTGCATTGCATCAATCAGTAGCCAGTGGATCTAGGTAGCCTCATAGAGATGAGGTCGAGGGTAGTAGTGATAGCGATGGTGTAGGGCCAGCTTGAGGGCGTATTATGTATTGTACTTCTCTTTTTGAGTGTGAGGTCTAAGGACCCACTCTATTATAGCCTACAAGAATTTTGTATCATGATGTACCACTATTTTGATATATATATGATATGATATTTATTATGGCCTATCATGTATTTATTTCATGTATTGATGCACTTATGGATGCAATGATGGATGATGGATGTATGCCTAGACATTGTATATATGATTATGAATGTATGGTTAATGAATATGTTTTGATATGATAGCTCTAATATGTATTCATAGATGTATGCATTAATGACATGATGATGCAAAATATGATTTTTATATTTATATGTTAAAACATAATGAATGAATCTAAGATGCAACAAACTAAAGTGTGTATAAAAGTCATTAATCAAAATGTTAACCTTTTCACGAAAGTCATACATTTGAAGATGAACTATATGGAATAAAATGTAATATGACAAAATGTAAATGATGGATGTGAATAGTGAGATGTCACAAGGGAACAACAAGGTTTTCATGAGACTCAAACACCCTAGTTGACCAATCAAAAGTTGTATACTGACTATACATGACTCTAAAAGATAAAAATCTGCTAGGAAGACCCAGATATTCAATATCCCTATGTGTGCATAGTGAAGTTCATTAATATGATGTGTAAGACTACCCCATTGCTAGGCCAACATTTATAGCCCATTTTGTAATGGGGATCACCCTATGGTCATCATTACCCTGATTTTGTACGTAGTTGGACTAAACTACTAGGCAATACAAGCCACCAAAAGCTAGCTCATCCACAAGCTGACATTGGTCTATACAAAAGAAGGTCGCTAATGTGATAGACATATCACCATGCATAAGGCTACTCTATTACCAAGCCGACATCTATAGCCCATTGTTAGTGATGGAGATTACCCCATGGTTGTCAAAAACTAAGAATTCTAAGGATTCAAGCTCTTTACCCCCTTATTTTATTTTGATTTCTTTCTTTTTTGGATACTTGCTCATTTTTGTGGAAGAGCAAGGATTTTTTTGGGGATACTTGCTCATTTTGTGGAAGAGCAAGGGATTTTTATTGCTTTGGGTAGGGGGAGCTTGTCCTTTTGTCAATTCTTAGCATTCTAGACCATGCACATAATAGGATGAGCAAGGGAAACCTTTCACTTAAGGGGTAAGGACTACATTGTAGTGTCATCTTTCCTTGTGCAAAATCATATTTTAAAATGTGAAATTGTGTTGGGATTTTGAGATATACAAGGTACAATCAAAGCAAGACCCTACCTTCAAAAATCAAGATAGCTTTCTACAAAATCTAAAAATAAAACTAGGAATGGTTGAATGACCGAAAGACCCTATTGAACACCCTATAACAACTTACTAGGTGAAGGGGAAAACACAAACACCTAGGATGAGAAATGTGGATGGAAATGATTTGTTGGATGTGTGTGTTTTCCTTATGAAATTTTGAAAACTAAGAGGTGTGCATAAAATAGTCAGTGGTCATATGAACATCATTGTTGATGGTCATACGATATCTATCCTATCTTACGAGGACCTCTTAATAATCAAAATATCACAAGAAAAAGTGCAAATGATGACAAGAGAAAAGGTTTGATTAAGACTCATGACAGTCATACAAGCATGGTGCTCTACAAAATGTAAATAGTAAAAATGAATGTGTGGTGTGTGTAAGTCTTTTATGAACTTTTAAACATTAAGAGGTGTGCATAAAATAGTTAGTGGTCATATGAACATCATTGTTGATGGTCATCCGATATCTATCCTATCTTACGAGGACCCCCTAATGGTCAAAAGACCACAAAGATAGGTGTAAGTGATGACAATAGAACGAAGTGATGCTAATGCAATGACTGATATGCCTAATGCAATTAATCAATGAAATGTAGTAATGTGTAATGCATGATGATGTAAGCAATGCAATGTTTTTATGATTTTTGATTTTGTATTGTTTTTGTTATTTTTATTTTTTATGCATTGTGTGTTATGCATGAAATGCCCATAGGTGGAGAATGTTAAGAGGTTCAGGTTCCTCAACACCCTCAAGGGAAGCTAGATGATAAGTCCTTAGCCCTACTTTTTATGTTATGAATGGGCCTAACTAGTTAGCCATAAATTTATCCCGCAAATGGGGTGGCAAGTTGGAATTCTATTGGTTTTCTTTAAGCACAAGATCACCAAATTCAAAATCCTTGAGATGGAATTTTGTGTCATAGGCTCGCTTAATGTGATCTTGATAAATGTGAAGATGCTCGAGAGCATTGATGCATCATTCATCAAGAAGCATGAGTTGATCTAGGTGAGCTTATCATGTAGTGTCATCATCGATGAACTCTTGTAATGAAATGCGCAATGAAGAGAATTTCCAATTCCAAGGGCATAATGGCCTCAATACCATATACTAATGAAAATAGAGTTGCCCCAGTTGGCATCCGAATGCTAGTTCGATAAGCCCATAGTGCTAGAGGTAGTTGAAGATGCCAATATTTATGATTATCATTTACTATTTTCTTGAGAATGGCAATGACTATTTTGTTTGATGCCTCTGCTTGCCCATTACTTTGTGGATAATAAGGTATTGAAAAGTTATGTTGAATATTATATTTAGTGCATAAAGCTCTCATATCCTTGTTTTTGAATGATGGCCCATTATCCAAAATTATTTTGGATGGAATACCAAAATGACATATGATGTTATGTAATATGAATTCCATGATGCATGAACCTATCATAGTGGTAAGAGGAATAGCTTCCACCCACTTTGTAAAATATTTTATGGTTATTAGGATGAACGTGTGATGGCCAGATGAAGGGGGAGAAATTTTACCGATTAAGTCAAATCCCCATTACGAGAAAGGCCACAATGAATGAATCGATTGTAAGGCCTACGAAGGTACATGTGAAATATTAGCATGATGTTGACATTTAATGCACCTTTTAATATAAGTACAATAGTATCACTCCATAGTGGGCCAATAATAACCCATTCGGAGGATGCACTTAGCGATAGCCATGCCACTAAAATGGCCACCACAAGTACCATCATGAGCTTGGGAAATAGCCCAAGTAGATTCTTGGGGCTCTAAGAAATGAAGGAGAAGACCATCATAGCTTTGATGGTAGAGTATATCTCCTACCAAGACATACTTTATCACTTTTTTCTTGAATGTTCATTTGGTGGCATGCGACAATCCTGAAGGAATGGTACCCAATTTTAAGAAATATTTGAGTTGAGAAAACCAATCTTGATACGAGTCGACTTGGACCAGATGAACTATTTGTTCCTCTCTAGATACACCTCACATAAATGCAGAGTGGGAGAGAACCTTAAGGTAGATGGTCATGTTATTATCACAAGGAGTTTGTGAGACCAAGGACCCCCAAGAAGCATGGTTCAAAAAGTCTTGAATTGGGGAGAACCCATGTTGGTAGGGTTCAACCTGTATCATGTGAACATTTTACTCATATTTGGAAATATCTCACGAGACCATAACTTGAGAGAGCATCTTGACCTAAATAGTTGTGACATCATCCGATGGGTTCTATAGAATTAGAGACCCCAAGGAAGCCATCATATCCACAAAGTGGTTGGATGAATGAGGTACAACCTCGATGTCATACCATTCAAATTTAATTAGTAATTTATCCACAAGATCTTTGTAGGATTTCAATATTGGACACTTGCATTGATAAATTCCCTTAACCTAGTTAACTATTAACAAGGAGTCACCAAAGATGTTTAATTTCTTTATGTTCATGGTGAGAGCCATTTGAAGACCCAAAAGGAGGGCTTCATATTCGACATTATTGTTGGTGCAGGGGAAATCAAGTTTAAATGAAAGGGGAATAGGAGCCCCTTATGGCATGAAAAACATGATGCCTACACCACCCCCTTGCTCACATTTTGAACCATCAAAGAATAACATTATATCCATTATATTTTCTAGTTCTTCGAGTTCTCCCAAGTCTGATAGTGCAAAGACTACATCATCAGGAAGTTCTATGTTTAGTGGCTTATCATCGAGGAGAGGAGCTTCTACTAGCTGATCAGTGATGACCTAACCTTTAATAGAATTTTGACTTATAAATTCAAGGTCAAACTCCATCAAAAGCATGATCCACTTTATGGTATGACTATTGTGATAAGTGTGACTCATCATATACCATAAAGGGTTTTCTTTTGAAATGACATACATGGTTTGATTTAACATGTAATGTCAGAGTTTCTTGGTGGTAAAAACCATCGCTAAATAGAGCTTCTCAACATAAGCATATTTGAGCTCATAACTGACCAAGGTGTGGCTAAGGTAATAGATGGCCTATTCTTTGTTTACCTCATTATTTTGGGCCAGCATGGTCCCTAGGGCAAAGTCAATGGCCACAATGTATAATAAAAATGGAACACCTAGTTAGGGAGGAGCTAACACTAGTGGAGATGCCAAGTATTGTTTAATGTCATCAAAGGCTTTTTGGCACTCTTGATCCCAATCAAAAGTGACCCCTTTTTGCAATAAGTGATTGAAAGGCTTGCATTTATCTGAAAGTTGTACTATGAAGCATCAAATAGATTGAATTTTTCCTTGCAAGCTACATAGCTACCTAAGATTAGTAGGGGGAGGCATATCCATGATTGCCTTAACCTTGTTTGGATCTACTTCAATGCCTCATTTAGAGACTATGAAGCCTAATAGTTTCCTACACGTAACTCCAAAAATGCACTTCTTAGGATTTAAGTGCACATTGTGCTCTAAGAGATGATCAAAGACTTTTTCTAACACATCGAGGTGGTCATGATGTAGTAAATATTTTGCTAAAATATCATCCATATAGTCTTCCAAAATCTTGTGCATGTAATCATGAAAGATGTAAGTCATAGCCCGCTGATAAGTGGCACCAATATTTTTAAGTCCGAAGGGCATGAATTTGTAATAGAAAGTCCCCCATGGCATGGTAAAAGTTATTTTGGGTTGATCTTTAGGGTTGACCTAAATTTGATTGTAACCCAAAAAACCATCCATGAGGGAAAGCATTTCATGATCGTTGTTGCATCAATGAGCGCATCGATGTTCGAGAGTGGGAACTCATCCTTAGGACTCACTTTGTTTAGATCATAAAAATCAGTGCATATGTGAATCCCCCCATTTGGTTTCCCTACAAGGACCATATTGGAAACCCACAGGGTAATCAATAGGTTGGATGAATCCTGCATCCAACAATTTTTGTAACTCATATTTTACCATTAAGGTGATTGTTGGGTGCATTTTACGAAGTTTTTGCTTGATCGGTTTGATCTTTGGATCGAGCATTAAGTTGTGAACAACCAAGTTTGGATCAAGACCCGACATATCTTTATAAGACCAAACAAATCTTTCTTATATTTTGTTAGGAAAGTTGTGAAATCGGCCCATTTCTGTAGTTGATAAACTTTGTCCTAATTTGACAACCTGAGGATTTTTAGGATCGATACCGATATCAACATCAATTATTTCTTCCACTAACATGTGGGATCCCTCCTCCAATTGGTGAGGTATAGGGATCAGATGAATATCATCAGCTAGATTTAGAGAATTGAATGCATCATTAGGCTCAACCTCAGCTTGAAAAACATCTTCGATGATGGACTATAACATTTCCTCGTAAGGTAGGAACTCTTTCAGTGATGATGGGGAAGTGGCATGATCAAAATCAATAGCCTCAAGATTGAGGTGCAAATGTTTTGAAGGGTCACCTAGGTAGTGAAGTGGTATGGTGAGGTCAATGGAGATCATATTGATGGTTGGTGGATAATATCCATTCTCTAGTGGAAAAAGTTGATCAAATATGGGTGGATGCAGATGTACTAGGGGTGGTTGTGGTGGTGGTGGAATGATAGGGTGTGGCCTAGGGGAGTGTGAGCAATGGAGTCCCCTAGTGGGAGAAGCTGATGCATAAGGGATGATGATAACTATGGAAAAATATGAAGATAAAATTCATCTAGATCATTGAGGGGCTCGATGGTAGTTGATTCATCCTTCGAGCTAGCTAAAGCAATAGAAATTGCATCATACTCTTGGTAAGATTCATCATCTTCTTCATCCTAATATTCATCAAACTTCTCTTCTTCTTTAGACTCTATCCAATCATTTTTAGGCTCCCAATTTCCTTTAGACTCTTCATCAAAAAGGTTAGGAGGCTCTATGATTATCATAGCGATTTGGACATGGTCATTGAGCAAATTATTATAACCTAGATCAACATATTCATTAGGATCGATATCCCTTCCACAACCTAGAGTTAGGCACTAGAGAGAATTAACAAGGAGTTCATCAAGCATACGTATGGAGTAGCCTAGCCTAAACTTATCCGTAGGTAGCTGATATTGGGGCTCTAGAGGGGTCCAAAGACCTTGCTCATACCGACCTAAGCCATTTCCTTACCAATGATGATGATGAAAATATTATAATACAAAGGATAAATTTGACATGTATTCGATGTTGGCTTGAAAGGGTTCTTCATCCTCTTCCATCCTATGGGGTGTATTTAAGGGAACATCAAATCCCCCATAGACAAAATTTATTTGATTTAATGGATACCCTAGGGGAACTATCATACCAATGGGTAACGATATGATAGGAGGTCAGCCTATGTCTTGAACTATCTCGATAAGGGGAGTGAATGTGATATTATATACTATGTACTCCTCGAATCCTAGGCTAGACATATGTATTGTGACTTGCAAAGGGTTGGGTGATGATGAGGGGGATGTGGGTTGTAATGGGGTATATGTTGAGGGTGAAGGTTCTTCCCTTATATGGGAGGTGTGAATGGGTATTGTGGAAATGGTTGAGATCAAAGGTATGGGAGGTGGCTTCGATGATTGGGATGTGGATGCGTGGGTTGGCGATGATGGAGGGGATGATATAGGTGCCTTCTCAAGATTTCTTATGGGAATATCTGATGCATGAGAAGGGATCTCTATGTCTATTGATGATGATTTTTTCTTTGATGAAGACATAGAAGATCTTGGTGGAGGGTTTTGATGAGTGTTGGGTGGATTGGGTTGGACCCCCAAATGCATTGATGGCAAAAATGACTCATCAAGATGTGAGACCATATTAAAAAATTTAAATAGTTCTAAGTCCACAGGGACACAATGCACTTGACCTTCATGTATGTATTTAATGCATTGATGTAATATTGAAGGTACACACCTCATGTCTTAGATCCAGGGCTGACCAAGTAGCAAATTATATTGCATGGCCCCTTTTAGAACATGGAAGAGTGTGTGAATTATTTTTAATCCAACCTGAATAGGAAGAACTACTATCCCGATGGTAGAACACAATGCATCATTGAATGCCTAAAGGGTGAATGTGGATGTTGTGATGTGGGATGGTGGAAGGTTGAGGTATTGAAGGGTGGATGTGGTGATGATATTGATTGAGGAGCCTGTGTCGATCAAGACATACTTATAAGGGATCTGATATATACTAGCGATGATATGGAGTGGAGGATCCAATATGTCAATGGGTATAATATTGATCTCATGGTCATGAAAAGTTATTGTAGGCTCATTGCAATGTTGTATTTGCCCCACAAAATTAGAAAAAGCATTGGGGTCTTATGGTTGTAATTTGATCAATTTCAAGATCTCCATTAGAGCTTCTCGATGTGGCTTTGATTGTTGTATCAACTCATAGATGGAG
This sequence comes from Wollemia nobilis, assembly GCA_028583015.1. NCBI lineage: Eukaryota > Viridiplantae > Streptophyta > Pinopsida > Araucariales > Araucariaceae > Wollemia > Wollemia nobilis. The sequence goes on from JAQPPZ010000521.1 coordinate 3,752,786, forward strand.
AGCCTAGTCGATGTCATTCTTAGACTTTGGGTAAGTCTATTCCTTATTATCAATATCGATTGAGGTGGGCTAGGAATAATTAGATTAGGTTAAGGAAGTCCTTGCGATATTGAAGGAATGTTATTAGGACTCACATTAGGTGTGGGTTGATTTGGATATCATTGGTTCCTTGTGACAATACTAATCATCCCCACAAACTCTTGGTGAGGTGGATTGGCATGCACCTGATTCACCTACTTTGATTGTTCTACTTGGTTGGTAGGTGTTGTGTTTATTTCATGTGTGGGAAAAGGGTCTTTGAAGACTCCTATGTTTTGATTATTTGGGGCAAGAGGATTGTCAATATGAATCTCTTACCTCTCGATCATATCATGTACTATATTTTTAAAGGTGTAACATGTCTGGATGTCATGACCCCTTTATCGATGGTAAGCACAATATAGATCCTCCCTATAAGACTTTGATTTAGGTTGATTAGGATCTAGTGGATGGATCTCAGGGAGATTTATTGCATGCACCTCACATAATCGATTGAAAATTGATGCTAATATTTCTAAAAAAGGAGTATATTATCATGGTGGTCAATATTATTGGCCTTGATTTTGGTTCTATTGTGGATGATATTGGGTTGGTGGAGGCTGAGCCTAGTAATTAGGCTGAGCTAGTGGTTGTAATGGTGCAACTTGGTTTGAGGATCCAAGGATACTCAAAACAACTTGATTTACTAGGGCCACCTTCTATTGTGTGTTGCCTCCTTTAGCATTCTTGTTCATCCATTCCTTTTTATAGAGCTTAATATCACCTTCCTAGACCTTAATATCCTCAATGACCTTAGCCTATGCTAGGGCCTCCTCGAAGGTTCGATACTATTGGAGTTGTAATAGAAGTGAGATTTGCTTTGAACAACTCCTAGTGAATAATCTAGTAAGCTCCATTATAGGCAAGGTGAAAGGCAACTTGGTTATTATTGCTCTCCATTAATTATCGTAGTCCATGACTAGCTCATCTTTGAATTGTCTAAGATTATACAAGTCAATCAATGTTGCCTTTTTCTTGATGCTAAATGAAAAGTATTCTAAGAATTCATTTGCAAGTTGTTCAAAGGAATGGATGCTATGTCATGGTAGATGATTATACCATTCTAAAGTAGGCCCTACAAGAGTTATTAGGAATGTTCTTAGCATGAGGGCATCATCATCCTAAAGATGAAAGCATACATTCATGAAATGAGTGACATGCTCTTGAGCATCTTCCTCTCCTTTGAATTTATCTAATTTTGGCATTTCAAAGTGCTCAGGATATGGGGGTGATGGCATAGATGGGTGCAATGGTTGGTTGTGAAGCTGATGCAAAGTAGGTTTTTGGTAACCTATGCTTGAAGTTTGCTTCTCTAAGGAATTAATGTGGTCTATCAACAACTTATATGCATATGAAAAATGATTTTATTTGCTCACCTTTGTCCTCGAGGAGGAGAAGTGAGTGGTGTGGTAGTGTTATCAATACGCATATCACCATCAAGGTATGTGTCAATTGGTTCTTGATATTCGACTATGGTTCCTCATAAGGGTCATACTCCTCTAGATAAGTGTATGGTCTATTTTATTCAAGAAATTGGTGCCTTTGAGGATGTATGGGTAGCTGATTTGGTCATGCATGAGGTGGACAATTTTGGTTTGGCCATGGTGGAAGGTTTTGATATTATGTAGGGTACCTTATGCATTGTTGCAACCTATGGGTACTAGGTGTAGGTACCATTTCATGCAATACATTTTGTAACTACTCTTGTTGTACCCTTTGTTGATGCAACCTTTGTAGGTGTGACCATTGTTGGTCCACCCATTGTTGATTTAATCATTGGTGGTCTAATCATAGTTGATCCAACTATTGTTATTGATTAATGTTTGGCCTAGGTGCTTGATGAGTGTAATTTATTTACTCAGATGTATGGGGTCTATTTACCCTTATATCTAAAATATGGATGGGCTTGTCTTGTCTCTCACCCCTAGTAGGATCTACAACCTATTTTCTATGATCCCTAAAGGTCGCATTGACCTAATATTCTAGTTTGAAAATGAGCTCTATATAATCAAGTGGTATAGAGGTACAACGTTCTTGAATGAATGGTCTCTCTTGAAACATATTGGGGTGATTTAGGTCACCCTCATCTATAACAAATGTGAGAGCCGACATGGGTTGTTTGTGAGAACGATGGTTAACATGCGTATCCTCTTGATCATGTTCTTGATTTATAGATAGATGCTTAGTTGGGGAATCTTGGTAGTAGTCATCTTGGTATAGGATGTACTCTTGCACTACTTCTAATGGTTCTCTAGGATGAGCCAAGATGTGAATGTATGACACTACCCTACTAGGCCCCTCAGTGGGTGGATGATTATTTTTATAGAAATCAAGCAAAGTGTCTAGATCAAGAAAGTCTCCTTTTTATCATACTCAGGACCTGTGGGTGCTTCCTGAATAGGGATTTCTTGAAGGTTAGATTCCCTATATGAGAGATTCAAGTTACGATGTGTGCCAGGGTGCCAGTCAGGAATGGCAAGGTCCTCTAGACTATATCGAAGATGTTCCATTTCTCCTTGTGGGTATTCAGTAACACTAGCTCTTGATTGAGCTTGATTGTATGTTGTTACCATTGTCTAAACTATGCAAATAGTAAATAAACAAACAAGCAAGAAAGTAATTTTTTTGTGTTTTTGAATTTTTTTTTTGTTGATGATTTTTTATTTTGTTTTTATTTATTTTTGTGTGTTTTGGTTTTAAGATCCTATTCCTATGAAAACTAATAGGTAAATGAAATGAAAACTATGAAAGGTAGTTTGTGCACACCCCCTATCGAGGAATGCAACACAAATGGAAAAAAGTGTCTTCCTAGGATGTTGGATATGGCTGATGGGTATCCTAAGGAAATAATTTACCTCTTAAAAGAGGTTGTGTTATCTAAGTCCTAGTATTGATCGAAATATGACTTTTCCTTCACACTCGGGTATGCTTGGACAATAGTGATAACTACATTCCACTTATTATTGAGCCCTATGGTTAAGGGGCATCTAATCCTAACCTACCCTAGGATGCACCCAAGAGTAGGGGACTTTTTGATGATGAAGTTTGAAAAGCCACTCATGGGGGCTGCTATGGTTTGTAAAGGGGCCAATCCATAGTGGGAGATGAATGCCCATATCATGTGATTGTTATCAATCATTGGTGATGAAATCCAACTAACTAATGTTATATTGCCTCATGTGTGTGTGGGTTCATCTTCCTTTAATATTTAGAAAACCCTATATGGTATTCAGCCTTTGAGCAGGAAACAAGGTAGGCAAACCAGAAAAATGTAGATAGAGATCATCTCGTACTGAGATGGCTACAAATAGAGATCATCTCAACTTGAGATGGTCATAGATAGAGACCATCTCGACCTGAGATGGTCATAGATAGAGACCATCTTAACCTGAGATGATTGTTGTCTAACTATTTAAAACCAAAAAAATCTTTGCAAATGCTTTAAATCTATCTTTTCTACTTGCCTTTTTAGAAATAAAAAAAAGATAAAGATAGCAAAACTTACCGTGAAAGCCTACGTTTGCAGAAGATTTGTCATTTTGTTACTATTTTTTGTTAGCTTTTGAAGCTATATACTTAAGATAAATTAACCACAAGATAAATAATAAATTTGCAATATGAAATATATATTAATTGAAATATTTTACAAGTATAAAACTCAAAAATAACTCTAGCAAATACTCATAAATATGCCATAAATAAATATTCATGAAAATGATGCCATAACTTTGTAAGTACCAAGAAGTGTTACTTCGTGTCAAGTTACATTTGCACATTATACTACGTGTATAATGTAATGTGACTCTTTATATGGGTCACTATTGACCTTCACTCTTCTAGAGACTCTTCCACTTCCTATTCTATGGACTCATGTACACATGGACTAATATGCACATTTACATTATTGAATATTATGCACACTTGTGCATTTATTACATTACATAAAGTAAATCATACTTTCCTAATCTAAGTATGTAACCAAGGTGGTAAATTAGCATGTATCAAATAATGTAATATATTCCAAAACCCCCTTGTATTACATTTTTTGGTTATTGAAGACTTTAGTGTTCAATATGTGTCTTCATTCTTTAACTCAATTTTGCATTGTATGCCTTCTTGATCAGACTCTTTCTCTTCTTGCTTGTCTTTGTCATTAACATCAATTTGTAAGTCTTTGTCCTTGAAGTCCATCAAGTATCTTTGATGAACTATAGATCTCATAATCTTGCTAGTCATGTGTGGATCAGAATTGATCCATTCTCCTTCCCTTGATTCTTTGAAAGACCTATCTCCTTGATATTCAAAAATTTTCAACTTGAATTCATCTTTAGTGGATGCTTCAAACTTGAAATAGACAATCTAATATGAATATCAATTTCTCTTCAATTTTTTTATAGAACTTCTCTGTATAATAACAGGTAAAGAATGGGTGAGTTTTTACTCCAATATATTTACATGGATGGAAATTCCAACAATTTGCTTTTTCATGACCATATTTATTGCAGTAAGTACGTTGTAGGACAGTCCCAAATTATTTATCAATTGACTTGGAATAATCAAGCTTATCTATTTATTTGATGAGATAATCAAACCAACTTTGTACAAATGAAGCTATTATATCCTTGCTTCTTTTAAGGATTTGTAAAACATCTTCATTAATATAGATTTTATCAATTCCTTTTATCATCCCATTAGAAATTAACTCTTTAGAATCTATTTTAGCCAAACCATTAGTCTGTGAGTTTTTAAAAGTCTTTCTAGGCCATATTGGTTCTTCTCTTGCATTCTCCTTCTTATTATTTTTAGAATCAAGTGTCTTTGAACCATCTTGAATAATTAATAAATATTTCCATAGTTCCCATTAAAGCAATATTTCTTGTAACCTCTTAAAAGAAGTATTTTTTGTAGAGTAAAAACTTTAATCTTTTGCCCTACAACTTCCTAGTCATGAAAATATGATTTCCTCTAAATTTCTTAATTCTATGTTGATGTTGAATGCCTTATGACTCCAAACTTAAAATTTAGAAATTTCATAAAATATATTTGCAAGTTTATGAATCTAATTTTATGTAGAAACCCTTATTACTCCAATCTAATTGAATTGCAAATATTTCAGAATTTTTTTTGTAACTTTAAATAACCAAATTACAAAACTTTATATTTATCCCCTTAATTCATTTAAGCCAAACTTCAATATGTCATAAAACCTTTAATATCACTTCTAAGGTTAATACTTATTTCTCCAAAGTAAATAGATTCACCTTTATCCTTAGAAAGAAATAATTGTAAATGTATTTTCCTTATATTTCCTATCTCGTGTATGTAAGTAAGCTTAAATGGAAATGAATTACCTTTAGCCTTACTAATTTTATTTGGTTGATGATTATTGATCTTTTTCCAAACTTATGCTCGTCTTTCAATCTAGGACTCTTCATTTTACTAAATTTTCACTATACTTAGGCTTTAATTGAAATAAAAAATCTACCTTCACCTTTGACATACCAGGAAAATTTGAATCTCAATCGGTGCTTTCCAATGTATTAAAATCTTGACTTCTTGCTAGCCTTATTATCTCTCCTACACTGCCAACAGGTGTATTCCTACTTTCTTCCACTCAAACATTCAATTAATGGTTTATCTTACACTTGCTACTATTCCAACACATCTCTGCCAATATATATTCAATTCCTCTATCCTTGGCTTCTTAAATTATGCTATCATTTTGAAATGGGTGCTTGAAGTTCCTTAACTCTGTTGACCTTACAAATTATATGTGTCACATGGAACTTAGACTTTTCAATGTTGAAGTGTATAAAATATATCTTTGCTCAACTAAACATCATTATAACATCTTGGGTGTTACAAAATTAAAATTATAATGCCTTCCTTCAACCTGGATGCTTATTAACACTTGGACCTCATCCTTGTCTTTTCCAATGAATATCATTTGCATGTAATGTATTTACAAACCTGTAACTTGCTCTAATATCCAACCCTTTTATCTTCTCAATGTATCCACTTCCAATATTACATAGAAACATATTCGATTGGGCTCCTTTGGTGAAACTCGATGGCAAGTTCGATGCTTTTGGTAGTGGCTCTTCCCTAGATGGTGGTGGATCTTTCTACTTGAATAGTGATTGCTCCTCTCTACCATAGTGGTGCTTATTTATATGATGGTGGTTCTCCTATGATTGATGGTAGTTCTCTCTATTCCAATCAAATGCTCTTCACTTCTCCTTTGGATCGTGGCTCCCTAGTGTCTTTAGATACTAAAAAAAATTGCTTTGTTTTTTTATGGTAGGTGGTAGAAATTATATTATATGGGTTTTAACTGGTACCCAAAACCATAAACATAAGCATATGATGAAAAGTGCATAGAGAAGCACAAAATAGGGTGTCTACACCCTAACCACTCCATAAACTAGACCAAAGAAAAAATAGATGCATGCAAGGGTTGTCTAAAAAAAAAATAAAGATCGAAAGAGAGAGCCCACATAGGGGCTAAGGAGAACATAAAGCAAAATCAAACCAGTGCCCATGCAAGGTTAAAAATATTAGTACCAAAATTTACATGCAGGGGAACAGAGCTGGAAAGATAAAACAACCCAACTCTAAACATCGATAATCTCTTCAGCTATAGAGCTCTTTTGGCCATGTTTCTTGACCAACATTTTTAGGGAGGTGTTGATGCTATCCATACCACTAATGATGCTACTAACGATGGTGTTTTGGACCAAGTTGAATATGTCCATCGGAGAAGTAGTTCTATCAATACCATCTTCAAACTTTTTGAGGTGAGCATACCTCTTAGGGCCGATTATGCATTTCCAAGTCAACAGCAGCATCATTAAGAATATTTTGAGGGAAATTTTCCTTTGCTTGTTCTCTATTTACTCAAACTAATGCTTTAGCTTTAATAACTTTCATTTAAATAAATATGCATTCTTAATAGCATTCACTAATAATATAATACTCTCCTTATCTATCCTTTCATAAACTAACACTTAGATATTCTACTTCTTCAAACGTGTAGATCTTAAGATGTAAATGTTATTAACACTTTTATGCTTGAATATTGTTTTTTTTCAAAATTCCTTCTTCAAATTAATAATAGTAATATGGTGCTCTCAAATGCTTTATGTAGAATAGATTTAAATACTTCAATAATGAACTTAAGTTGCACCAATATCACATACCTTTTGATCTCCTTTTTAGCTAGTTTCTTTGGTGATTTGATTCACCCTTTAGCAATCTAGATCTAGGTTTTTGCACCCTTACTCTTCCTCACTTTGCTATTATAACTTACCAAATATGCATCTCTAAATGTTGCTCAAATACTACCTTCTTGATGTCCATAATTGCAATAATTATCTTCTTTCAAATGATGTTAAATTCTCTTGTGCTTTGCTTCCCAAAGATATTTTGAGTTTACCTCGAAGTTCTCCAAAAATATAAGCTCTCTCCCTTCTTCCAATGCTTTCAAAAAACTCTAATTTTGTGGCTTGAAATCTCCTTTAACTTTGTTCTCTCGAACTTTGTAATTCGTAGCTACTAATATTACCCAAATATTATCCAAAAATTTGAAACTACATATTCAATTCCTTCCTTTCACTGTCCAAAACCTACAACAAAAATCTCCAAAATGTTGCCTTCTATTAATAGCTTAAACTCCTTCAATATCCTATTCAAGGGCACTCCAAAATCTGCCCAAATATCCTCCAAGTTATAGCTCTATGCTTCCTTCAATCTATTCTCCTGCAACCCTTCAATCTCTACTTCAAAACCTATAATCTTCTCTTATCAAATCAGCCTTCAAAACTATTGTGGTTGTCCTTAGATTTCCCAAAACTTTGGGCTCTTCAATATTCTCTTATCCTAAAATATCTTTGCTGAATTATGACTTCAAAAATGATCTCCTACACTGTCTGCTTCCTCAAGAATATGAATATCTTGAGATCTTCAAATACCTTCTTCAATATTTGGCAAAATCCTTGCCAAAACCTTCTTCCTCTTGGGCTTGTTTTTGGATGGTGACAATTGTCCCAAATATTCCTTATCAAAAACTTCCCCTTGCTTGTAATCTTCTGCTTCTCACTTTCTTCAAAATACCTTCAATGGCCACTTCTACAGTAAGGCTTTCTCTAGCTTTCTTCTTTTTCTCCAAATATCCTTGATACCACTTCTCTTGGGTCTTCTAATTTTGCAACTCTTCAACTCCTCTTTTCAATACTTCAATGAGACCTATCCTTAGTCTTCTCAATCTTCCAACTATGGAATTTTGTAATGAGATCTCTTTCCTAGATCTCCAAAATTTGTTGCTTCTCAATCTCCAAAGTCTGCTACTCTTCTAATATGCAATAGGATCTTTTATTAGTCCTTCTCTATCTCCCTTATCTAATATTTGATGAGAACCTCTTATGTGAGTCTCTTAAATATCCAATCTACAGTCTTCAATCTACAATATTTTCTCTTCAATCTACAATATTTTGTCTCCAATATTCTATCTTCCAAAACTGGAAGTTCTTCAATCTTAACTCTTCTACGTCTCTTCAACTTCTCCAATTTGTAACTTTCTATCTTCAATTTTCATTCTTCTATAAGAAATTCCTTCTTGAGTCTCCTCAATCTTCAACCTCCAATGGGATCTTCTTCTTAGACCTCCTTGATATTTAATATTTCTTTTTAGGCAATAAATAATTAATCCTTGCACGAGGAAAGCACATAGAATTTTAGGCAATGAAGGTGAAAATCTTCTCTATTTATTTTAGGAAGCTTCTAAAATTTTGGGTGTTAATTTTCTACAACAGGAAAATTAGATAGTAGTACCAAATATATTAGAAAATCTAAATTCTAAAATAACCAAACTTCACTAGTTATTCTCAAAACTAGTGGAAAGAATTTTGTGTTGAGTCCTTGTCTTCATGAGTTCTTCTTCAATCCTGTGGAAATACTGTAGCATAGGGGGGAGTATTTTCATAGGGGGAGGTGAATTGGGAGGTTTGTATATGGATTCCAATGTTTTGTAATAGATTTTTCCCAAATCATAGAGGTGTACAATTTGTTATTGAATGATTTGCAAACTTCACAAAACTAGTTGTACAGTTCCCAAATCATACAGTTGTATGATCTGAATTATACAACATACTGGTATGTATTATTTTCCACTTGTTCACTTTTTCAGAAGTTTATTTGCAAGGTAAATTTAATAGTTTGTAATCGTTCACTCGTACACCCTAGTTTTCCCTATTTAGCAAGTCTAACTTTGCAATTGCACCTTCCAAAAATAAAAATTGATCACGTGTATGATTTGGTTTGTCATATGTAAGGTTGTACAAACCCTTGAATGCTCCTCCACTTGCAATTATACCAACTTACACTTAGATTATTCATAGAGTAAGATTTGCCTATCTTTGTAATGCAATTATCAACACCTTAGTCTAACATGCAAATCCTAATTCACTGTAATTGGATTATTATCATCAATCAATATTTCCAAAATTAATTCAACATATTAACATTTCTATATAGAAATATTAATGCACAAATTTAATTTCCCAACATCATCCATGGTTATGGGCTCATCAATAGTGTAATTCCATTGCAATAACATCCATCTTCCACACCATTCTGGCCATACTTGCATAGAACACACAATCTGGATTTACCATTCACATGCATAATAGAATTCATAATAACTCACAATCCATAATGTTATTTCATATTAACATGGCTTAATATGTATGTACAATTATCAATCATCAACTACAACTCTCATCAACAACATGCTATGAACCATAATCAACTACTATCATCAATAGTCAATTAACAACATTTGACATCTACCATGAACAACATGAATGGAGCCCTATCAAAAATTTAATGGGGGCTTATAATGATTGCCTAATCCATTCCAAAGTGGTTCTTGAGACAACCACCATTTACAATAGCCATCCCATTCGACAACCAACTTGCATTAAGGTTTTCCTAGGTCTAATTTGATTTTTATCAAATTAACCTTAAATGCACATTTCACTTAATTTCATTTAAATTTCTAATTGCATATTTATGAAATTGTACAATTACATCCAATTGTACATTTTATAATTCCATATTTGTACAATTATACTAAACCCTACATTTATATGTTTTGACAATTGTACATCTAACAAGAATTGATAAGACTGATAAAATTGTGCAAATCCAACTATCACTTCTTCTTTTTGGAGGTGTATTTTTTGCCTACATATGCCCTTACCTTTACATTAGTTGGTGTCCTCATCGAATTAGTTTTTTGGGTCTTTTCCAATGTTGAATATCATCAAGCTAAACATAAAGAATGGCATGATTGTTCTGCAACTTAACCGCGTAGTTGTTGAGTTCCATAGCCTTCAACCCATACTTATTGGTCTTCTCTTCCATAGTATCCAAGAGTTGAACTAAATTATTTTCTAGCTCATATGCTCCCTTCCATATCTTCTTTTTTAATGCTACTTCCATTTGAGCTACCATGACTAACTCCTCATTCTTCTCTGTGATGATATTAAGGCTTTGGTGTTAGTCAACTTCACAAGCTAAAATATGCTCATACTTAGCCTGAAGCTATGCTTTATGATCCATTATCATATCATTATAGAACTTGGCATCTATTTCTATCTCTTCAATCTTGTGGTCCTTCAGCTATAGTTGTTTCTCAACTCTTCATCTAGTCCTCATGTTTGGCTAATTGCTCTTTTTTTGTTGCTAACTGTTCTTCCTATTGCTTGAGTTATTAGTTGTGCAGACTCAACTGCTCCTCTTGTTGTTTGATTTGTACTGCATATTATTGCAATAATGCTTCATGTTCTTCAAACCAATTCTTTTGTTCTTCCACTTTCTAGATCACCAACTACTTTTCCTATTCTTATGAGCATATATTATCCTCATAAGCAAGATTAATATCATTCAATTCAACTTCCACCTTCTTCAACTTCTCCTCAGCCTCAGTATTGTTGCATTCTAGTTCTTATTCAATCAAAACCATCTCTTTTCAAGTAGCATCTACTTCATCCTTTTATGCTTCCTTGGCTTGAAAAATCTGTTCAAGACCCAAACTGAGCCACTCGATCCAATGTGTTAGGAAATTTAGTTTTCAAATGGTGAAGACCAACTCTGAAGGTGCCCTTCAAAATTCTATATCTGATGTGTTCAATGAATATATTTGACTCTTTTCTAGATCTAGGTACACTCATGGATATGCTTTGTAGTTGGTCCTCACTTCATTCGGTAAATATGTAATTCACATCATCGTTTCTATCTCTCCCCTCGATAACTTTCATGGATGTTGTGCATGAATTTGGGCTATTCATCTTGTCGGATCATCATTGCACATACACTCCATATAATTTTCCAATTTAGAAAAAGCCTTCTCCCCTACATTTGCAGAAAATTTGTCACTTTTTTACTATTTTTTGTTAGCTTTTGAAGCTATATACTTAAGATAAATTAACCACAAGATAAATAATAAAGTTGCAATATGAAATATATATTAATGGAAATATTTTGCAAGTATAAAACTCAAAAATAAATTTATAAAATACTCATAAATATGCCATAAATAAATATTCATGAAAATTATGCCATAGCTTTGTAAGTATCAAGAAGTGTTACTTCGTGTCAAGTTACATTTGCACATTATAATACATGTATAATGTAATGTGACTCTTTATATGGGGCACTATTGACCTTCACTCTTCTAGAGACTCTTCCACTTCCTATTCTATGGACTCATGTACACATGGACTAATATGCACATTTACATTATTGAATATTATGCATATTTGTGCATTTATTACATTACATAAAGTAAATTACACTTTCCTAATCTAAGTATGTAACCAATGTGGTAAATCAGCATGTATCAAATAATGTAATATATTACAAAACCCCCTTGTATTACATTTTTTGGTTATTGAAGACTTTAGTGTTCAATATGGGTCTTCATTCTTTAACTCAATTTTACATTGTATGCCTTCTTGATCAGACTCTTTCTCTTCTTGCTTGTTTTTGTCATTAACATCAATTTGTAAGCCTTTTTCCTTGAAGTCCATCAAGTATATTTTATGAACTATAGATATCATAATCTTACTAGTCATGTGTGGATCAGAATTGATCCATTCTCCTTCCCTTGATTCTTTGAAAGACCTATCTCCTTGATATTCAAAAATTTTCAACTTGAATTCATCTTTAGTGGATGCTTCAAACTTGAAATAGACAATCTAATATGAATATCAATTTCTCTTAAATTTTTTTATAGAACTTATCTGTCTAATAATAGGTAAATAACGGATGAGTTTTTACTCCAATATATTTACATGGATGGAAATTCCAACAATTTGCTTTTTCATGACCATATTTATTGCAATAAGTACATTGTAGGACAGTCCCAACTTCTTTATCAATTGACTTGGAAGAATCAAGCTTATCCATTTCTTTGATGAGATAATCAAACCAACTTTGTACAACTGAAGCTATTCTATCCTTGCTTCTTTTACGGATTTGTAAGACATCTTCATTAATATAGATGTTATCAATTCCTTTTATCATCCCATTAGAAATTAACTCTTTAGAATCTATTTAAGCCAAACCTTTAGTCTGTGAGTTTTTAGAAGACTTTCTAGGCCATACTGGTTCTTCTCTTGCATTCTCCTTATTATTTTTAGAATCAAGTGTCTTTGAACCATCTTGAATAATTAATAAATGTTTCCATAGTTCCCATTAAAGCAATATTTCTTGTAACCTCTTAAAAGAAGTAGTTTTGGTAGAGTAAAAACTTTAATCCTTTGCCCTACAACTTCCTAGTCTTGAAAATATGATTTCCTCTAAATTTCTTAATTCTATGTTGATGTTGAATGCCTTATGACTCCAAACTTAAAATTTAGAAATTTCATAAAATATATTTGCAAGTTTATGAATCTAATTTTATGTAGAAACCCTTATTACTCCAATCTAATTGAATTGCAAATATTTCAGAATTTTTTTTGTAACTTTAAATAACCAAATTACAAAACTTTATATTTATCCCCTTAATTCATTTAATCCAAACTTCAATATGTCATAAAACCTTTAATATCACCTCTAAGGTTAATACTTATTTCTCCAAAGTAAATAGATTCACCTTTATCCTTAGAAAGCAATAATTGTAAATGTATTTTCCTTATATCTCCTATCTCGTGTATGTAAGTAAGCTTAAATGGAAATGAATTACCTTTATCCTTACTAATTCTATTTGGTTGATGATTATTGATCATTTTCCAAACTTATGTTTGTCTTTCAAGCTAGGGATCTTCATTTTACTAAATTTTCACTATACTTAGGCTTCAATTGAAATAAAAAATCTACCTTCACCTTTGACATACCAGGAAAATTCGAATCTCAACCGGTGCTTTGCAATGTATTCAAATCTTGACTTCTTGCTAGCCTTGTTATCTCTCCTACACTGCCAACAGGTGTATTCCTACTTGCTTCCACTCAAACATTCAATTAATGGTTTCTCTTACACCTGCTACTATTCCAGCACATCTCTGCCAATATATATTCAATTCCTATGTCCTTGGCTTCTTAAATTATGCTCTCATTTTGAAATGGGTGCTTGAAATTCCTTAACTCTATTGACCTTACAAATTATATGTGTCACATGGAACTTAGACTCTTCAATGTTGAAGTGTATAAAACATATATTTTCTCATCTAAACATCGTTATAATATCTTGGATGTTACAAAATTAAAATTATAATACCTTCCTTCAACCTGGGTGTTTATTAACACTTGCACCTTATCCTTGTCTTTTCCAATGCATATCATTTGCATGTAATGTATTTATCAACCTGTAACTTGCTCTAATATCCAACCCTTTTATCTTCTATATGTATCCACTTCCAATATTACATAGAAACATATTCGATTGGGCTCCTTTGGTGAAACTTGATGGCTTGTTCGATGCTTTTGGTAGTGGCTCTTCCCTAGATGGTGTTGGATATTTCTACTTGAATAGTGATTGCTCCTCTCTACCGTAGTGGTGATTATTTATATGATTGTGGTTCTCCTATGATTGATGGTAGTTCTCTCTATTCCAAGCAAATGCTCTTCACTTCTCCTTTGGATCGTGGCTCCCTAGTGTCTTTAGATACTAAAAAAAATTGCTTTGTTTTTTGTGGTAGGTGGTAGAAATTATATTATATGGGTTTTAACTGGTACCCAAAACCATAAACATAAGCATATGATGAAAAGTACATAGAGAAGCAAAAAATAGGGTGTCTACACCCTAACCACTCCATAAACCAGACCAAATAAAAAATAGACGCACGCAGGGTTTGTCTAACAAAAAAACAAAGATCGAAAAAGAGAACCCACATAGGGGCTAAGGAGAACATAAAGCAAAATCAAACCAATGCCCATGCAGGGGTCAAAATATTAGTACCAAAATTTACATGCAGGGGAACAAAGCTAGAAAGATAAAACAACCCAACTCTAATCATCGATAATCTCTTCAGCTATAGAGCTCTTTTGGCCATGTTTCTTGACCAACATTTTTAGGGAGGTGTTGATGCTATCCATACCACTAATGATGCTACTAAAAATAGTGGTGTGGATCAAGTTGAATATGCCAACTGGAGAAGTAGTTCTATCAATACCATCTTTAAAATTTTTGAGGTGAGCATACCTCTTAGGGTCGGTTGTGCATGTCCAAGTCAACAGCAGCATCATTAAGAATATTTTGAGGGAAATTTTCCTTTGCTTGTTCTCTATTTACTCAAACTAATGCTTTAGCTTTATTCAATTTCACTTAAATAAATATGCATTCTTAATAGCATTCACTAATAATATAATACTCTCCTTATCTATCCTTTCATAAACTAACACTTAGATATTCTACTACTTCAATCTTGTAGATCTTAAGATGTAAATGTTATTAACACTTTTATGCTTAAATATTGTTTTTGTTCAAAATTCCTTCTTCAAATTAATAATAGTAATATAGTGTTCTCAAATGCTTCATGTAGAACAGATTTAAATACTTCAATAATAAACTTAAGTTGCACCAATATCACATACCTTTTGATCTCCTTTTTAGATAGTTTCTTTGGTAATTTGATTCACCCTTTAGAAATATAGATCTAGGTTTTTCCATCCTTACTCTTCCTCACTTTGCTATTATAACTTACCAAATATGCATCTCTAAATGTTGCTCAAATACTACCTTCTTGATGTCCATAATTGCAATAATTATCTTCTTTCAAATGATGTTAAATTCTCTTGTGCTTTGCTTCCCAAAGATATTTTGAGTTTACCTCGAAGTTCTCCAAAAATATAAGCTCTCTCCCTTCTTCCAATGCTTTCAAAAAACTCTAATTTTGTGGCTTGAAGTCTCCTTTAACTTTGTTCTCTCGAACTTTGTAATTCGTAGCTACTAATATTACCCAAATATTATCCAAAAATTTGAAACTACATATTCAATTCCTTCCTTTCACTGTCCAAAACCTACAAAAAAAATCTCCAAAATGTTGCCTTCTATTAATAGCTTAAACTCCTTCAATATCCTATTCAAGGGCACTCCAAAATCTGCCCAAATATCCTCCAAGTTGTAGCTCTATGCTTCCTTCAATCTATTCTCCTGCAACCCTTCAATCTCTGCTTCAAAACCTAGAATATTCTCTTATCAAATCATCCTTTAAAACTATTGTGGTTGTCCTTAGATTTCCAAAAACTTTGGGCTCTTCAATATTCTCTTATCCTAAAATATATTTGCTGAATTATGACTTCAAAAATGATCTCCTACACTATCTGCTTCCTCAAGAATATGAATATCTTGAGATCTTCAAATACCTTCTTCAATATTTGGCAAACTCCTTGCCAAAACCTTCTTCCTCTTGGGCTTGTTTTTGGATGGTGACAATTGTCCCAGATATTCCTTATCAAAAACTTCTCCTTGCTTGTAATCTCCTGCTTCTCACTTTCTTTAAAATACCTTCAATGGCCACTTCTACAGTAAGGCTTTCTCTAGCCTTCTTCTTCTTCTCCAAATATCCTTGAGACCACTTCTCTTGGGTCTTCTAATTCTACAACTCTTCAACTCCTCTCTTCAATGCTTCAATGAGACCTATCCTTGGTCTTCTCAATCTTCCAACTATGGAATTTTGTAATGAGATCTCTTTCCTAGATCTCCAAAATTTGTTGCTTCTCAATATCCAAAGTCTGCTACTCTTCTAATATGCAATAGGATCTTTTATTAGTCCTTCTCTATCTCCCTTATCTAATATTTTATGAGAACCTCTTATGTGATTCTCTTAAATATCCAATCTATAGTCTTCAATCTATAATATTTTGTCTTCAATCTACAATATTTTGTCTCCAATATTCTATCTTCCAAAACTAGAAGTTCTTCAATCTGAACTCTTTTAGGTCTCTTCAACTTCTCCAATTTGTAACTTTCTATCTTCAGTTTTCATTCTTCTATGGGGAATTCCTTCTTGAGTCTCCTCAATTTTCAACCTCCAATGGGATCTTCTTCTTAGACCTCCTCAATATTTAATCTTTATTTTTAGGCAATAAATAATTAATCCTTGCACGAGGAAAGCACATAGACTTTTAGGCAATGAAGGTGAAAATCTTCTCTATCTATTTTAGGAAGCTTCTAAACTTTTGTGTGTTAATTTTCTACAACAGGAAAATTAGATAGTAGTACCAAATATATTAGAATTTCCAAATTCTAAATTAACCAAACTTCACTAGTTATTCTCAAAACTAGTGGAAAGAATTTTGTGTTGAGTCCTTGTCTTCACGAGTTCTTCTTCAATCCCGTGGAAATACTGTAGCACAGGGGGGATTATTTTCATAGGGGGAGGTGAATTGGGAGGTTTGTATATGGATTCCAATATTTTGTAATAGATTTTTCCCAAATCATAGAGGTGTACAATTTGTTATTGAATGATTTGCAAACTTCACAAAACTAGTTGTACAGTTCCCAAATCATACAGTTGTATGATCCAAATCATACAACATACTAGTATGTATTATTTTCCACTTGTTCACTTTTTTGGAAGTTGATTTGCAAGGTAAATTTAATAGTTTGTAATCGTTCACTCATACACCCTAGTTTTCCCTATTTGGCAAGTCTAACTTTGCAATTGCACCTTCCAAAAATAGAAATTGATCATGTGTATTATTTGGTTTGTCATATGTATGGTTGTACAAACCCTTGAACGCTCCTCCACTTGCAATTATACCAACTTACACTTAGATTCTTCATAGAGTAATATTTGCCTATCTTTGTAATGCAATTATCAACACCTTAGTCTAACATGCAAATCCTAATTCACTGTAATTGGATTATTATCATCAATCAATATTTCCAAAATTAATTCAACAACATATTAAAATTTCTATATAGAAATAGTAATGCACAAAGCTAATTTCCCAACATCATCTAGGGTTATGGGCTCATCAATAGTGTAATTCCATTGCAATAACATCCATCTTCCACACCATTCTGGCCATACTTGCACAGAACACACAATCTGGATTCACCATTCACATGCATAATAGAATTCATAATAAATCACAATCCATAATGTTATTTCATATTAACATGGCTTAATATGTATGTACAATTATCAATCATCAACTACAACTCTCATCAACAACATGCTATGAACAATAATTGACTACTATCATCAATAATCAATTAACAACATTTGACATCTACCATGAACAACATGAATGGAGCCCTATCAAAAATTTAATGGGGGCTTATAATGATTGCCTAATCCATTCCAAAGTGGTTCTTGAGACAACCACCATTTACAACAACCATCCCATTCGACAACCAACTTGCATTAAGGTTTTCCTAGGTCTAATTTGATTCTTATCAAATTCACCTGAAATGCACATTTCACTTAATTTTATTTAAATTTCTAATTGCATATTTATGAAATTGTACAATTACATCCAATTTTACATTTTATAATTCCACATTTGTACAATTAGACTAAACCCTACATTTATATGTTTTGACAAATTGTACATCTAACAAGAATTGATAAGACTGATAAAATTGTGCAAATCCAACTATCACTTCTTCTTTTGGGAGGTGTATTTGTTTCCTACATCTGCCCTTCCCTTTACATTAGTTGGTGTCCTCACCAACTTATTTTTTTGGGTCTTGGCCAATGGGTCTCGTTGAATATCATCAAGTTAAACATAAAGAATGGCATGATTGTTTTACAACTTAACCGCATAGTTGCTAAGTTCCATAGCCTTCAACCCATACTTATTGGTCTTCTCTTCCATAGTATCCAAGAGTTGAACTAAATTATTTTCTAGCTCATATGCTCCCTTGCATATCTTATTTGTTAATGCTACTTCCATTTGAGCTACCATGACTAACTCCTCATTCTTCTCTGTGATGATATTAAGACTTTGGTGTAAGTCAACTTCACAAGCTAAAATATGCTCATCCTTAACCTGAAGCTATGCTTTATGATCCATGCTCATCTCATTATAGAACTTGGCATCTATTTCTATCTCTTCAATCTTGTGGTCCTTTAGCTATAGTTGTTTCTCAACTCTTCAGCTAGTCCTCATGTTTGGCTAATTGCTCTTTTTTTGTTGCTAACTATTCTTCCTATTGCTTGAGTTATTAGTTGTGCAAACTCAATTGCTCCTCTTGTTGTTTTATTTGTACTGCATATTGTTGCAATAATGCTTCATGTTCTTCAAACCAATTCTTTTTTTCTTCCACTTTCTAGATCACCAACTACTTTTCCTATTCTTATGAACATAGATTATCCTCATAAGCAAGATTAATATCATTCAATTCAACTTCCACCTTCTTCAACTTCTCCTCAGCCTCAGTATTGTTGCATTCTAGTTCTTATTCAATCAAAACCATCTCTTTTCAAGTAGCATCTACTTCATCCTTTTATGCTTCCTTGGCTTGAAAAATCTGTTCAAGACCCAAACTGAGCCACTCGATCCAATGTGTTAGGAAATTTAGTTTTCAAAGGGTGAAGACCAACTCTGAAGGTGCCCTTCAAAATTTTGTATCTGATGTGTTCAATGAATATATTTGACTCTTTTCTAGATCCCGGTACACTCATGGATATGTTTTGTTATTGGTCCTCACTTCATTCGGTAAATATGCAATTCACATCATTGTTTCTATCTCTCCCCTCGATAACTTCCATGGATTTTTTGCATGAATTTGGGCTATTCATCTTGTACGATCATCATTGCACATTAAATCCATAAATATTTCCAATTCAGAAAATGTCTTCTCCTTCCACTACTTTAGCTATCCAATGCCACCTATATGAAATTACGATTGGATGCTCGTAAACATATTGTAAACTTGTTTTAGGAAGTGATCCACCTATTCATCAATGTGTTCATCATCTCCATATGAGATACTAAACTGAGGTACTTCAAGAAAAAATATTGTGTGAAGCCTCTCATCCCTTTCCTATGGTGGATTCTATTCCTTGTCTTCCTCCTGTGGAAGTGAACTTCCTATTTTTTCATTCCACCTACTACATTCCCTTACTATAGCAAAATATGAGCTACAATATTATTTTTCTTTTCTTTTCTCCTCAACATTGATGATTTCCTTAAGTAGTTACTGATCCTCCACAGGTGCCTATGCTTCCTCTTGTGGTTTTGGTAATTCTTCCTATTACATTTTTTCCAACCTTTCATCTTGTGGATTCAACTGCACTTCCACCACTACTACAATTATCAGAATCGAATCAGATCATTTGTATGATGGCCTTGTGTTCTCATCTTTTGATTAATTATTACCTCCTCACATTACAATCCTTGTTTAAGGCCTTCTTATTTTTCTTAGCTTCATCCAGTGGGGCTGCCATCACTTCTTTGGTATTCATTTTTGGTGGTGTCATCACTCAATTCATCCAGTACTTAGATATCTCCAACACTTTGAAATCATTATCCTAAAGTAATGTAGGAGATCGCATCGCTTCTTCCCACTATTCTACATCAACTAGCAGACTAATATCTACCAAATCCAAGTGCACATTATCTAGATTGGTAGACATAGGTTCTGGTTGCTCCTTCTACATAGGAGTTTTCTCACTCCTGTATCTCTCCCATTGTCTACGTGTCCTAACCCATACTAGACTATATGTCAGTGCTATTACCTCCTACTCCTAAGATGGTGGCTACTCATGTGGCCATTGTGTAGATTCCTACAACTATGAATCAAGATCCAAGTGTAGTTGTTTGCATATATTCCTTCGAGGATGGACTTCCTCTTTTGATGAAGTCTCTCTTTCCTCAATCATAGGAGGTTTAGGTTTTCTTGTACTCTACTTTTGTCTCAATTTTTTTGTGTTATTTTATGGATAGGTACAATATTTACCATCATAGTATAGAAGGATGATCCTACAACAACTCACACAATGGTTTTAGCCGAGGAAATGGAATACCAACTTGGGAAATGACATCTAGCATAAGAGCTATGGCATGAAGGGCCATGAAAAAGATCTTTCTATTTAGCAATAACTTCTAAATCTACTATTCTAAGTAGGTTTCCCAATAATACTATACTCCCTTAGAAATACCTTCCACACATTATGCCATCCAAATAGGCATCTCAAAAGAGTGTGCTTCTCTCGATAGTCGATATATAACCACATTCATCGGACATGCCAGCTCATTAATATTTAACATTATCTGCTTGATCCCTCTTCTACCTAGACCAAAAGCCTTCATAGTTGATAGATATGTAAGCTTAGTGAGCAATGTGATCAACTTGTGGGTCTCAATCTGGTCCAAAACCTTCCTCTTAAAAGGATTTCCTTCCTTTAGAAACCTAAATATCCATTGAAAAGCATCATCTAAGAATTTTACCTTAATACGGTGATTTCCAACTTGCACATAGGTGCAATTCTATCTAAGGACATATGATTGTACCATTTGCAATAGGTACTCATTATATAATACCTTGTATTATAATGGAATTTGTGCTATTGTGCTCACTCCTGCTCAAGTCAGTGTAACTTTTAACAGGTGTTTGTCCTCATTCTCATTCCACCATTTTTGAAAAATTATCCTATGGACTATATAAATGTGATATCCTTGATATCCACCTATCCTCCTTCATCATTAGTTATCTAGTCATCAAGGGTTGCTTCCTTATGCACCTCACTAAAAATCTCCCAATGGTGTGCCCTAGGTGATTCCATTACCTCATCATAAAATTATGGTTGTGCCCTTCATCTACCACCATGCTAGTTCCTAGGTCCTCTCCACAACTGATAACCTCTCCCCCACCAAGGTCGGTAGCCACGTTCACCTTGTGGTTGAAATCCTTATACTTGATCCTGCACTGGGTAGGTCACTCCTTGCCTAGGTCATGAATATCTCTAATGTAATGGTGGTGAACGATCAACTCTCATTGCTGTAATCCACCATAAAAATTCTCAAAACTCCCTCTCGATGCTCATTCTTCACCATTTTTCATTGTGGAACCACTTTACTATCAATCTTATCCGATTTGGTAATTTAGGACAACTGTATCACCAACCATACAATCTAATCCAAAAAATGTATAACTACTACTGATAACATACAATTGCTTCCAAAAATCATATAATTACTACTCAAAATTGTACAGGTGGTTTTTGAAATCGTACACAACCTCCCAATTATACAACTATGTCAGAAATTGTACAACTATAGTTCAATTCTGTATGATTCACCCAAAACGTATAATTTGAGCTTCAAATCATACAATTTCATTGTGAAATCGTACAAGAAACCCCAAACCATACAATTGCACCATAAATCATACAATTGTACTCAAAATTGTACAATTACACATAAATTGCTCAATTCGAGCTTCAATTTGCATAATCTTGCTCTAAAATTATAGAATATCCCTCCAAATCATACAATTTCATCCCCAAAAAAATAAACTATATTTTAGGCCATTACTTGTCATAAAATTTTCAACTTTGCATGATTTTTGTAAACAACATTGCACCCTTTATCTCTATTTGTGCAAATCTCTCTTTCTAGTACGTTTTTGGATCCCTTTGCAAATTTTCTCTCGTATTTATGTAATCCTTCAACTGTACGGTTTAATTGTACCTAAGTACAATATGTTGTATGGCCCTCTCCTTTATTCTTTTCCACATGTAATAGTTGAGACATCTTTTCTTTTTCACCGGCTCAATTTTCTTGCACTAGGGTTTTCAATCTTCCACTCTGCTTGCTTTTCTAAAATTAATTCAAACCCTAGATATGTTTTTCACCATTAGGGTTTTATATGCTATGTTTTTACTTAAAATCCTAACTCCACCAGTCTAAAATTCACCCTCCAATATGTTTTTTGAAAAAACTCAACTTTTTTGGAGTAAAACCCTAACTTTAGCAGCTTTCTCTCCAAATTTGGTTTGCTTTTTCAAAAACAAGAACATTACTTGGTGCCAATTCATTATGGGTTGATAATTTCAGTTATCCTATGATTTTTTCATACCCATATGAGAAAACATTCATTTTGTTGCACAATTCTTGCTCCCGAATGCTCCAAAATTCACTGTTCCATTCATGCAATTTTCAAATCTGATAAAAACAACATTCATGGTGCCTTATTTTTATATTTCAAACATCCCTTGCATGAAAATTTACCACCTAAACCACCTTTTTATGTATTTTTAGCTTTTTGCATTGATGATTACCAACTCATTTCTTTTTGCAAGCATTTTTGTCCTTTCTTGTTTTTTGAATATTTTATTATTTTTTCTTTTCTTTTCTTTTTTTCTCATTAGGGGCCATCATTTTTTGTTTTCAACTACATTTTGTCCTAATTACATCTCGAGATATTTTCACAATTAATAATTTTTTTCTATTTTTATATTTTTTAAATTACCAAATTGTTAACTTAGCTTCTAGAAAATCATACAATGACATTTACTTGTACGATCCATGTTGTCGATGTGTCATTTGGAGGTTGTATCACCTCATTCTATGTAATTGTACCTTTAGATTCTAATCAATCATTTGTAGTATTTACTCCCTCTTACTGGCTCTTTGTACAATTTGCAACCGTGTCATTATCATTTGTACGTTTGTAATTGTACAATTTTAGATTGTACGATTTGCAACTGCATAATTTCCTCCTTGCAAAGCTACATTTTCTCACTCAGTTGACTTATCCTGAGGTAGGGATACCCTTTCCACTCCATTTTCATTTGGATGAATTCTACTCCTATCTCCTTGGATCTAGTCTACCTCCAAAATTGATGAATGAGTCCTTTGCCTTCCTTAATTTTTCTCATTCACAAAGTGTACTCTTCATTTACCAACAAAGTCCTCTTCCTTGCACTTTTCTTCCATGACCTCGTCCTCGTGCCACCGAACCTCTTCACAAATTAAGTGGGCCAACTTCTCTATGAGGTAAACCTCTTCTAACTTCTATCCTTGTTGGTCCTTATCGATGAATTAGTGGTCACCCAAGTGGGTATCTTCCTGTGAGATTTGGTACTTGTCCCCCTTGCCAACTATGACCTTGTGCATTCCTATTCCATTTTAAGTGTGTGATTAGTGTGTCTCCAAGACATATTATATTAGGAGGTTGGATCCTTCCCCTCTTACCTCTAGGTGATCATAATCCTCCTCTTTGACCTGTTTGTTTCCCTATGGTACTTGGGATATTTTGTGGTCGATCTCGTTGTTGACTAGGTTCCCCTCTTTCCCAACTGCTTTAAGTTACATCCACCAAATCTATATTTGCTAGGTGTCCTTCATTCCTCTATTGTGGTGTCATCCATTGTAATGCTCTTATCTTATAATGTGCATGACTTAGTCTTCTTATCCATCATCTTTATTCAAAATTATATTGTAGGGAACAATTTAACAAAGTCTCCCTATAATCATCCAAATAATTATACTTTATGCTTGAATCATTATGACTATCATTTATTTTTGTTGACCACTCTATTGGAAAATTCCTTATTCACTAAAGTCTTCTTACTTCCCTTCTTTGCCTTCTCATTTGTTGATAGGTTATCTCATAGGCATATGGATCTAATCAAGTATGAGGTTCTTTTGTTTGTGCTAAGAGGTTATCACTACCACTCTCCTAGTCACTATCTCTTACTAGATATGGAATTATACCATCATTTAAATCACTTGATTCTTAATGTAAGTTTTGGGGTTTAGGAGATGTGAGATCTTCCTCAATGTCTCACCATGCTACTTCAGCTACCTCTCTTGTGACTAGGGGATCGTGAGTTGAATCTCTTATTTCAACTTGTAATATTTCCTCCCCATGAGAACTTGTACCTATCTACTGGCTTCCCATTGCTTGAGGTACTTCCTTATTATTTTTTTTGCTTGCACCCAATTCCCTTTGCCTTTCAACCTATTTCTCATCAAGCCATTGTATTGTATCATATAAATCCTAAATGAGCTATCCCTAAAGTCTTACATTATGATCTTGCAATTCCTCATATGTTCCTGCAACCGTTATGCTTGATATTACATCCTCTATTACACCATACCTATATAAGCTAATGGATTGAGTCCTGCTAAATATTATTCTACAGCTCCACCCTTGTTTGAATCTAGGATTTCCATTTCGAAGGTGTATGTTCTATCCTCATACTATACCATCAATTGTATCCTATGTTAGCCTTCTGATATCCAATGCAACTATCTTCATTCTAGTTGTGGATACACTACTTCCTCTTCTTTTGGTTTAGTGTTGACCTTTTCATCTTATTTTTTATGATCTCCTTTGTATTAATATAGAGGTAGTTGGACTGAAATACCTCATAATCCATCTGCCAATGAAATAGTTTGCTATCAGATCGGGCTTCATCCTCACTATAGTCTTCTAGGTGCAACATCCCCTCTTCATTAGGTTCATATTATTCTTCACCTAAAGAACTGCTCGACTCATCTATCATGGAAACATCCTCACTGATTCTTTGATTCTTTAGGTAAATCATATATTTTCGTTGTCCCTTCTTGAATGTGATCTGATATTTTCCCTAGTTGTGATTAACTTTGGCTACTTACAACCAACCTCTTCCTAGAAGTGCATCATATGCAAGCTTCTTGTTAGAGTATATTATATTATTAGGGTACATGTCAATGTACCACCTTAGGTACATTATTATATTAGGGGATTATTTTAGGTTACTTGAGGTAGAAGTAATAAATGTACAAGTTTCAATGTGCAATGATATAAATATACAAGGATTCCACTTGTATATGAGTCATAGGAAAGGTAGTTAGGAAGAGTAAATGCCAAGCAACTTATCTTCTTATATAGGCCCCAGGATAGAGAGTGAGTGAGATATATATATATATATATGAGATTACTATGGAGTTGTGGGGAGGTATAATGTAGTTTTTATCAGAGTTCCTGGAGTGTTCATTTCCTCCATTAAATTACATTGTACTATTTTCATCATTGTCATTAATGGCATATTTTTGAGTTATTTGTAGATGTTCATATTATTATTTTCCTATTGTGCCATTATTTTATAGTTATCTCAAATGAGTTATCTTACATCATGTGGTTGTACTACCTCCCATCAAAAGCTAATAATGGTATCAGAGCCATGGTAGATCATATAGGAATAGGGAGATCCATAAGAGAGATTGAGAGAAGAGAAGCAAATTTCAATTCTAAAATTCTTGAGATTGCATTTGGCTAGATTCTTTCCATAAATTTATAGAAAAACTCATGAATACTAGGACTCAACATTCATTCCACTAGATTGACAAATCAACTAGTGAATATTCATCATCTAGAAATTTTTCCGTTACAATCCTAATACTTTTTTGCAAGAAAAATTAGATTCAAAGAAATATGGGAAGCTTCCTATAGAGATATAGGAATAATATCATCTTCATAATCAATCCAACATCAAAAGCAATAAATGAAAGAAGAGGAGATTCCAGGAGCCTGATGGAAGTCCTATTGTAGACCTTCACATTGTAGAAGAAGAACGTACCAGAGTAGCCTTATTGTAGACTAAAGAGACTCTATATAAGAGTCCTAGAAGATAGGAGATTGGTGATCTCCATCAAATACTACAAATAGCAGATTGAAGAAATCAATCCAAAGAAGCTGAAGAGACTCCAAAGAAGAGTCCAGAAGAAGATAGGAGATTAGCGATCTCCATTGAAGCTAGCAGATTAAATACTTCTACCAGAATAATTTGAAGTCGACCCACAAAAGGTCCCATTGAAGAACTTCTAGTTTTGGAAGATTGAATAAGGACTAGCATGCTCCTATACCTAATTTTAGAAGTAGTAGATTTCAAAGATTCAAGAGGAAGATCTCATTGCTAACACTTCCACAGTAGAAGGTTGAAGGAAATGTCTCATTGAGAAGACCAAAGAAACTACAAGATAGAAGACCTTGGAGAGGTATTGAGAAGAAACAAGAAGAAGGCTTGGAGAGCCTTATTGTAGATTTTTTTGAAGCCATTAAAGGATTTCTTAGAAGAACTCATTGGAGAAATTCACTACCAAGGATATGCTCCTAATAGTGAAGGATTTGGGGAAATTTTCACTATCCGACAACAAGCCCAAGAGGAGAAAAATTTGGCAAGGAGTGCCAAATCCTAGAGGAGAATACTAAAGGCCTTAATACATTCAGATTATTGATAAGGATACCAGGATCAAAGTTAGAATTTGACAAGGAAAAAAGAGCTATACGTTACTACCAAACCTAAGAGGTTTGAATATTATCGTTGAAGGCTAGAAGGCTCATTCAAAGAAAGAATATATGCTAAATCTATAATAAAATACTGAAGGATTCATAGCTATGATTTACTACCATTCTAGGTAGCAACTTGGTGAATCAAAACACCAAGATCTACATCATCTTCAGAGATCATTAAAGGTAAGAAACTTAGGTGCAAAGGGTTTCATTACTTGAACACTCATATTCAAATTATTACTTAGCTTCATTAAGAACCTCATTAGAATTAAAGTTGTAAGGATAATAATTCATTTTAAAGTCTTCAAGGGAAGTGCGGAAGAAAGGTTCTTTTAAGGTTATTACCTGCACATTAAAATAGGAAAAATATCATCTTCCTATTATCTAGTTACAGTAAATAATATTACATTAGATTATAGATATTATAGAGCATTTGTAAATTCTTTAAGATTTATCATTTGTGCATATTACTAAGGAGAAATAAGGAGATTGTAGTTGCACTATATTAGTTTCTCTTAAATATTATTAGAAGTGCACTAAGGATTAGTGTAATATTAAGCCACTTTAAGGGTATATTAGTTGCATGATTATTAGCTTAGGTTCATTATTAGATTAACCAATCAAAGGAGATATTTTTCTAGAAAAGAATACAACATAAAATCATCCCTTACCTACAAGGAATAGTACAAAGAAGCCACCATCAGATTCAGTAGAAAGAAAACTTGCAAAAAGAGATTTGGAGATCTCAGACAAAGGTGCAAATTCAAATATTCTATTTTGAATTTTATAAATTTATTTACATTAGTATCTTGCACCACCATATTCAATCCTATATAGTAAAACAAGGACAAGATTCGAGTGTCTCAAGGATACGTCAACAGTAGCAAGACCTATCCCAAAGCAGCTAGCGGAAGGGCTCTATCCGAGTAAGAGAGAAGAGCTAACAAAAGACTCTAATTATGATGTATAAAGACACCCTTATCATCTATGAAACCGTAAATTCTTAGCAAGTAACCTGAAGCATAGGATATCATAAATAATCCATTGTCCATCTATGCTAGATATCATCAACATTGCAAAGGGTAAAGTTCAAACCAACATATTGAAAGTATAGAAGGATAAAGAATAAGGAAAATTTTAAGGTGCAATACCCAATATCAATCTTGGAGGAATTTATTGTCAAGAAGGAGTGCTTGAATCTACCCTTGGATTACCATAGAACCACCATTGCATCACCTAGAACTACAATAGTTGGAGATAGATTTTGGATAACATAGCTAGCATTTGATTTGCAAGAAGAAAGAAGTGTTGAAGCAAATTGTTAATAGCTTGCAAGATAAGGGTTAAAAGAGAATTAGGGCATATCTTCATGCAAAAGGAGATATACCACTTATCTCTCTAACACCTGGATTATAAGGAAACACTCAAGGTTAGACAATGCTCACTCTAGAAGCGTTATTTCAGAGAGTATCTTTCCAAGGACATAGATCTTACAATAAATTCAAAGGAGGAATGTTACACCATTATATAACATCTTCAAGGAGTAAAATCAATGTTTATTAGCCACTCACACGCTTGAGTAATTCTCTTGCCAAGTTTTGAAAGCAGAAATAAGGAATAATAATACATCTTCCACCTACACAACGCTCATGCCAAGTGTTGAAGGCATCAAGAAATAGGAGTAACACACACCTAGGAAAAAACCCATTAATAGATAACCTTGAAAGGCATATAGAGCATTCAATACACGTAGGAAGAAGCACGTAGATAAAAAACTAAAGCATGATTTACAGTAAGATCAAAGTCCACTCAATAGGTTGATAACTTTGATGAAGAAAAGGAGCATTGAATGCTCAATATTATCCTACATATACAATGTTTGTAAGAAGCAATTATCAAGGAGATACAATGTTTGTTGGGAAAGTGATTATCAAGGAGATACAATGTTCATTGGAAAAGCGATTATCAAGGAGTTACAACATTCGTACGATTTTCTTAATAAATGAGTATTGAGGAAAGCAATATTGCACGCAGTCCCCAAAAGTTATTATCGATTTATTTACTTGCTTATACTAAGGTTAAAGGAGCTATAAGGTGATGAGGTGAAAAAATCTCTC
The DNA here is from genome assembly GCA_028583015.1 of Wollemia nobilis. Taxonomy (NCBI): domain Eukaryota; kingdom Viridiplantae; phylum Streptophyta; class Pinopsida; order Araucariales; family Araucariaceae; genus Wollemia; species Wollemia nobilis. The sequence goes on from JAQPPZ010000521.1 coordinate 3,781,718, forward strand.
TCGCGCTCTGCTAGGGTTTTCTTGCGAGAAAACCTAGTTTCGTCATGTTGCAGGGGGGCCGGGTTAGGGCGAGGCGACGCTTGGACGGGTTGGCTGCTATGGTGGACGTCTGCTACACCGGCGGGCTTCGGTGTGGGGTGGCTGCTAGGCGAGGTGGTTCCTATTCTGGCTGGCGGCTGTGCGGTTGGGGGTGTCTTGTGCTGGCTGTCTTCTTTGGCCGCGCGGAGTGCTTCTACGGGTGCTGGTAGTTGTTCATCATTGGTCCTTGTTCAGGCTGGACCTCGGGTGGGTTGCTGGCATGCGGGATGGCCCCTGGTCGGGGTGGTCCCCGTGCGGGCTGGCTCCTGGGGGGGCTAGTCCCTGGACTGGGTGGATCCTGTGCGCTTGGGCCCCGTTGCGGGGTGGTTCTTGTCCCTCTTCCCCTTCCCCTGCCCCCCTCCCCGGGCACTCTCTTGCCCTGCTTTTCCAGATCCCATGTTTTCTTAGGGTTCCCGTTGCTTGGTTTGCTTTTGCTTGGCAGGGTCTACAGTTTTTGGGCCCGAGTTCCTTGGTTTGATGGGTTTTCAGCTTGCCCAGGGGCGGCTGCTGAAAGAGGGTTGGTTCTGGTTTCCTGGTTGCCACTTGGGGATCTTCGTGTGCTCTTTCTTGGCCTCGAGGGGGGCCTATTCCTGCATATGAGGCCCTTCCTCAGTTGCTCCAGGTTGCCTTTGCCTTCGGGATCTCCGTGTAGATCTGGGGTTTGTCTGGTCTTGAGGTGGACCCTCGGTTTTTGTAGTCTGCCCTTTGGGCCCTGGGGGGGCCAAACCTGTAGCTATGTCTCCTTGGCTTCTGTCTCCTCCAGGCATGGATGGGGCTGGTTGTTCTCTTGCTGGTCGTTTCAGTGGTCTTCCGCTACTTTCGTCTTGGCCAAGGTTCCCTTTCCAGCCCCGGGCGCTCGTGGGACATCTTCCCTGTCCCTCCCTTGTTTTTTGCTTCCCAGTTTCGGGCCTCCTGTTGGACAGGGGTTTGTTCCTTTGGCAGATTTCTCGCTGAGCAGGATCCTTCTCTTCCAGCCTACTGCTGGTTTCCTTGCTGAGCGGGTTGTTCTGCTCCTACTATTTTTTCTCGCGGGGCGGGTTTTCCAATCCTGCTAGTTTTCCCGTCGGGCGGGATTTTTCAATTATGTCGGTTTAGGGTTTGCTCCTTTTCCTACTAGTTGGGATTTTTCAAATAATTTTGTTTTTTCCCTGAGATGGGATTTTAGGGTTTACTATTTTTTCCCGCTAAGACGGGATTTGTCAACTTCTTCCCTTTTTCGGATTTTCTCACTGGGTGGGATATGTCCTAGGGTTTGTTTTTGAACCTAGGTTTGATCTTTTGACCTGTTGTAAAAAGGTTTTGGGATCCTTTCAAAACCTGTTAAAAAAAGGAAAAAAAAAAAAAAGGGCCCCGGACTCCGGCCCTGGGATTAGATTCAGGCGGTGGTACTTCCTTTAGCTTCGGCTTTTTCTGTAAATAAGGTTTTGGGTCCCTTCTCAAAAAACCCGCTGTAAATATAATGCTACTTATCAAAAAAAAAAAGGAGCTATAAGGTGAACCTTATAAATATTAAATTCATTATTGCATTAGAAGAACATAAATTAACCAAGCACTAGTGAATTATAAAGCAAGTGATGTTTCAAGGTGTAATATTTGAAGTGCACATACATATTACAATATTTTCAATAATCAAGTAGGATATATAAGTTTGCCAACTTTGGTAAAATAAAATATCAATTGGCAAATATTATTATCATTTTTTTATAACTTTCCAAAGTAGGGAGATATAAGGCATACTACTTCAAATCATATATAATTGGAATTTAGAAAATTAAATTATTGAATAGAAAATAAAATCTATTGCTTACATATAGAGTTGGAATTAATTGGTAACAATTGTCTCATACTCATACTAAGGGACAAATGAAATCCAAATTTAAGAACTCCATTAGAGCATACCTCATTAGGAGAGATAAGGTAAAATTGAAAGTTGATTATTATCATTTACAAAATATTATAAAATCAACTCATAAGGTGAACTATTTATTGTTATGCTATTTATCAAACCTAAGAGCATATTTACTTGGGAGATATAAGGAAGCCTACAAAACCTAAATCTAAGAAATTTTTTATCAAATTAGTTCACATATTTTAAACTAGGGAGTTATAAGGTAGCCTACAAGGACCACCATGACCACAAATAAATTCATCCTTATAGAATATCAACTATTGAAGGGCCTAAATTACTTCTCATGGAAAAATAAAGTAAGGTCTATTTTTATATTTGAAAAACTTTGGGAAATTGTAAAAGGAACAAAAACTAAACCAACTTCAGGTGATACAGAGATTCAAAAGTTTGAAGAAAGTTATGCTAAGGAATTAATGATAATAACTTTTGCCATCACAGATGAAATACAAGCTTACATTACTTCAGCAGGAACATCTACAGAATCTTAGAAAACCTTAGAGAATATATTTAAAGAAAAAATAAAGCGACTATCTTAAATATTCAAACTCAATTACACTCCCTGAAAATGAACAATGGAGAAAATATAGGACTATTCCTAAGAAAGGTAGTAGACATTAAGAGAAAATTGTTAACCTTAGGTGAAAAGAGTGAAGATAAATTTCTTGTTCAAGTAACCATGAGAGAACTTCTATAAAGCTACAAGCATCTAGTTATATCTTTACAGGTTCTATGTAAAGATACATAATTTTATGAATTAATCAAAATTCTTCAAAAATATGATGTAGAAAGCTCAGTGAAAGATAAAATGACTAACACTACTTTGGTTTAAAAATACACTTCGTAAGGAAACAAATCCTCATATTAAAAATGACAAAGACAAGGGAATTACAAATATTGTCAGATATGCAGGAGAAAAGGTCATAGCACTAATTATTATAGTTTTAATCCAAGAAACTAGAATCAAGAAAATTAGATGAACTATGGAAGCCAACCAAATAGAGCATTCCAACCAAGGCAATATCAAAATAATCCATGTCAACAATAGTTTCAGCGTCAAACCAATTATCCACAATTGGAATAGCGAGAAGGGAATCATAAAGGACACCTAGCTCAGAGGACTAAAGAAGGATTCACTATGATACATCACAAAATAGGGTACCTAAGTAGAATAATAGGGCTATCATAATTTTGACACCCAAATTTTTCCATCTTAGTCCATTATGATATCTATCCATCAAATAAGCATTTTAGATAGATCAATTTCAAAAAAAACTCTTTGATGACTATAAACATGCCTACCTTCAACACAATTAGAATGTTACAAATGCTATTTTTTGTGACTTCTAAGCTAAAATGCTTCAAATGTTATTTGTAGCTTTTCTTAAACCAAAATGTTCCAAATGATGTTTGTAGCAACTATCTCGGTGAAGCATGAAAAATCTAAGTAATGATGCCTAAAAAGCACATTAAGGGCTAAAATTTTAGAATTAATATTGATCCTCCTAGCTCGTGACACCAACAAACTAGCTAGATGTTATGTATAACAACCCGTACCTCCTCTCGTGTTCATGAGTAATTAAATTAGGGCCACATAGATCAATGACCTAAGTTTCCCTTTGGTAGCATAACAATCATCATCTTAAACTCCATAGCCCTTGTGTTATATCTATTTGGTAGTGGCCAACCAATGGATCAAACATCCCATACATTGCCTAATGATGGTAGACTTGATTGCCTTGTCCAAATAAATTTTTTTGTGTGCCTATTCACCAACATGAGAGTAAAACCATCTTCCCTTGTATAGCCATTTTCTATACATGAAGGTCACTCCCAAAGTAAATAAATCCAAATGCAACACATCACACCCTAGCATCCTAGCCTCCCTAGAATTCTTCCACCTAGCAATGTATCACATGTTAATCTCATATGACCATTCTCTTATTTGTTGTATCATCAAACTCTCCCAGTTAATGTTAGGAATATCCTATATACATGATTTTGGTTTCCAAGAGAATCATTGCTTCCACTACCTATGGGAATGCCACTCAAAAACACCCATGATAGGGATAATTTTTAGACATTTGTAGAAGCTCTACCAAATTTTTGATTTGAAGTTTTGATCATTGTTCATTGCTATTTTGTGCATATGCTCCTGTGTTATCTCATGATCGATCTCAACATCTTCTTATTTGTTGGTTTTGTAATCAATTCTTGTCTCTTCTAGTGGTATGGATTGACCTTGGATGGGGGGCATAGCTTGCATGTGCTCTTAGAAGCCCTCAATGGGCAAGGGTGATATTTCTTGCCCTGTTCTCTCCCTAGCATATTTTTACCTAATCCCATACTACTACTTTAAAAATATAGTTAGTACACAAGCGATGCATGTTTTTATGCAATGGTCTATCATTTGTGCTTACAATATTAGCCAATTTTGCAGTTTAGCAATTTTATCTAAATTATGGTCATATCTCCTGCATCATTTGATTTTGATCTTTCTACCGATATAGTCTATTTGGTTACATCATCTCTTTGTTAAATATTGAATATACATAGCATCACTTTGATATTTGAAAATATTGTTATTATGCCATTTTATTTTTGTTTTATCAGATATTATACCTTCGTTAAGAAAGGCATGGGATGACCTATCATCAAGGGAGTAGACTTCTTCCTTAGATTATTGATAGGCTTCCACATACTGATATAATTTTACTCTATTTCATTAGCCCCCTTTTATAGGTTTGCATTCCTCAGTGTATCTTTTATATGGTGAGCAATCATGTGTCCTTGCACACGACTCAGCATGTATTTTTTTTATGTTGGTTTCTATCATCTCTTTGGATCTCTTTACATTTAAAAGTTTTATTGCATGTGTCTATTTATAGTGGTTATTTTGTATGTGTTATATGTGTATTTGAAATATTTGGTGTAGGTTTGCCACCTTGAATATTCTTATTATCATATTTGGCTTACATTTGGTATTATTTTCGAGCAATCTCTTCTAGTGGTATGGATTGACCTTGGATGGGGGACATATCTTTCATGTGCTCTTAGAAGCCCTCAATGGGCAAGGGTGACATTTCTTGCCCCATTCTCTCCCTGGCATATTTTCACATAATCCCATACTACTTTGAAAATATAGTTAGTACACAAGTGATGCATGTTGTTACTCAATGGTCTATCATTTGTGCTTAAAATATTAGCCAATTTTGTAGTTTAGAATTTTTACCTAAATTATGGTCATATCTCTTGCATCATTTTATTTTGATCTTTCTACCAATATAGTCTATTTGTTTTAGGATCTCATCCTAACCCTTAATGTAATAACTCCCTTGATGTAATAATTCCTAGTGAACGTGGGTAGTACCCATGATTAATATTTTGTAATGTTCTAAGTTTTAGCTTAGGTAGTGCCTATGACAAATGGCACCCTTTTCTATGTAACACATGGTAGATAGGTTAGGTAAGGTGGCATTGTGCATGTAATTCGTGTGGCATTATGCATGTAATTCGAGTGGCATTGTGCATGTAATTCAAAGTGGCACTATGCATGTAATTCGGGTGGCATTATGCATGTAATCCAGGTGGCATTTTGCATGTAAGCCAACCTTGGAAGGAAACTCTTTAAATACCCAAAAAGGCACCAATGTAATCATCTTTTTGCAAATTAATGAAGTGTTGAAGGAGGTTGCCCCCTCGAAGAGGCCTATGATTCTATCTATTGTGAGATTGTTCCTTTTAAGTAATTTTTGTTATCATATGCATTTAATTCTGAATACTGTTATAATGTTTCGTGAGTTTATTTCCAAGCAAATGTGTGAGAGTGTGTTTATTTGAGTTGAGAGTGTGTTGTTTAGTATATTTTATAGTAGGATCTTAACAAGTGGTATCAGAGCTCTTTCCAGGGCCAAGTTCTGCTGTAACTGCAACGATTCTTGCCATCCAATCCACCTGTTAGGTATAAATTTTATGTGTTTTTTCCGTTCCTATTTTTTTTTATTAAAAAAAATCCAAAAAATACAGTGCATTTTTTTTTCCAGACCAAAAAAAAAAAATCTTTTTAGTTGAGTAGGTAGAAACCCTGTGCCGAGGGTTTTAAAATATCATGAAGGATCTGTCATTATTGGCTAAGCTAGATAGCCCATAAAGCATCTAGTGAAGTGAGGGGCGATCAGGCTCCAATACCCAGGCCTCGCATAGAACTCACACATGGACTTGAGCTCCCACGTATCTTCGGGTATATCGGGAGACCATCTAGGTTTAAACAAAATTTTAGCCATTAGGAAGCTTTTCGGCCTTGTATTACTCATAGTCTATGGGACACAACATCCTGGACGATTACCCTCCCGTATTGTCAGAGAGGCAGGTAGTGTGCTCAAGGGTATGTGTGGAATCCTCCTTGAGTAGTGGCCTGAAATATTGGTCCGAGCACTATTGTTCGTCACTGTCGGTATATTAGAGGGCCTATGGGTGGTACATACTCCTCTACCTAGCATTCCCTGGTTTTGTTAAAACTTCAACCTATAAAAAACAAAAATATAAAAAAAAAAAAACCAAACCTCCCTATTCGTAAACCTGCATTTCAAATCCCCAAAAAGTGAGCATATGAGAAAGGAGTCCTCTACTAAAAAAATAACAAAAATTACATGCATTCGGGATAGACCATGAGGGTGACACTTAAGCTGATAGTCTGGAGAATAACAATCAAATTTATAGTGGTAGTCACAGTCAGGTCAGTCAGGTCAGAGAGGTCAGCACAGTCAGGTCAAAATTTACAATTTTTAGGGTCAGAATAGAACTGTCATAACAGTCACCTACAAAATATAGAGAATCTTGGAGCTAGTGAAGTCAGGACTAGGCCAACCAGTGAGAGCATGACACGAGGCCAGTTATAGATAGTGCTCCAGTACCCAACTTTTGCTCTGTAGCTCAGAATCAAAAATTGTAAACACCGTTAGACTTTGCAAAACAGGAGATAAAAAAAATTGGGGTGCCAAAAAGTAGTGTTGAGAGATATAGCTCATTGTGACCACCTCTTCGAGCTTATTGTTTTGATATATAGCACCCAAGCACTTTTTTGGGCACTTACTAAAAATAGTAAGTCCTAAAAACTCAATTCTATTTTTAGTAACTGGTCACAAAAGGTTTCAAAATGGCCTAGGGTACCCGTGGACATCAAAAGGAACTAGACCACTTGGAATCCTTAACAAAATCCATTGAGAACTTGCACTCACCTTTTCACTCCATAAGGGAAGAAGTCCAAGGTCTTCGCCTAGAGCATGAGGCCACCAGTAACCGCTTAGAAGAAGCACTGACAGAAGTAGACAGCAAACTAAAAAGAGGACCACCCAAAATAGAACACCAAGCTGAGGGGTCTGCAAGGAATCATGACCATGATCCATCCTTTAGAATGCCCAAATTGGACTTTCCCAAATTTAGTGGGAAGGATGTTGATGGGTGGCTATGTAGGGTTGATCAATTCTTTAGACTTCATAATGTCCCCATATTTCATCGAGTCCAGATGGCTTCCTTTAACTTGGAATATGAGGCTCTACACTAGTTTCAATGGTTACGTATTGCCAACCCAAATCTCTCTTGGGAGAATTTTGAATCCCAACTACTCACTCGATTTGGTCCTAGTGAGTATGAGGACTTTACAAGGGCCTTGACCAAACTACAACAAACAGTGGTCAATCCGTGAATACCAAGCTCAATTTGAAAAATTGGCCAATAAGATAAGAGGATTGAATGAAGGGTTCTTCCAGAGTTGTTATATCGGTGGGTTGAAGGTGGAACTCCAAGCGGAAGTAAGAATGTTGAAACCACAAACTATGATGGAAGCTATCAGTTTGGCCCATTTGGCCGAATCTAAACTCTCTGCCCAAAGGCGCCCATAAAAGTTTCCTCAAAATAGACCTTCATTTCCTCCTCGATCCCAACACCCAGTTGATAATAAACCTACTGCACCCAAGCACCTAACCACAGAAGAGATGGATGCATGTCGTGCCCAAGGATTATGCTACAATTGTGATGAAAATTTTTTTAAAGGGCATAAGTGTGCACACAAAAAATTGTTCTTGATAGATGTTGAAGAACCTGATAACTCTGACCAGAGTGATGAGGATGAGGACCCTCCAAAAACACCTTCTCCATAAGAAGAAGTGAAACAGGAACCTGAGACAGCAATTATAGTCCATGCTCTTGCAGGCATTACTACTCCACAAACCATGAAGGTGCAAGATTTTTCAAGGGCCAACATATTTTCATTCTTATGGATTCGGGAAGCACGCACAACTTCATTGACCCTAGAGTTGCTCAGCAGGCAAATTGCTATATCCACACTTGTAATTCCTTTGAGGTCATGGTAGCCAATGGGGGAACCTTACCTTGTAAAGGAAAATGTCATAATGTTAAAATCAAGATAGGGGACTATGAACTCAAGTAGGACATGTTTGCCCTCTAGTTGGGCGGATGTGATATTGTTTTGGGATCTCAATGGTTGAGTACGTTGGGCACTATCAGTTGGAACTTTGTCGAACTCTGGATGCAGTTCTCCCAAAATGGACAAACACACATCATCAAGGGCTCCCCAAGCAGAACACCTCAAATTATTAGTTCAAATGGCATGGAGAAATTGCTAAAGAAATCATCACGTGGGGTCATTGCACAACTATTCTCCATCCAACCATCCACCTCTCAAATGGGTGAAACCCCATCAGACCTGCAACATATTCTCCACAAACATGAGGCCATCTTTTCGGAACCAACTACACTACCACCACATCGCTCTCACGACCATGCCATTCCATTATTGTCGGATAGTGCACCTCCCAATATCAAACCATACAGGTACCCTCATGCCATGAAGTCAAATATTGAGAAAATGATACAAGAATTACTCAAGGCAGGTATCATTCGGCCTAGTACTAGTCCCTACTCTGCACCAGTCTTACTGGTCCTCAAGAAGGATGGCTCCTGGTGACTGTGTATTGACTACCGAGAACTCAACAAGATAACTGTCAAGGATAAATTTCCTATCCCTATGGTTGATGAATTACTAGATGAATTACATGGGACCATGTACTTCACCAAGCTAGACCTTCGCTCTGGGTACCATCAGATCCGGCTCAGGGATGAAGATATTCCTAAAACTGCTTTTTGCACTCATGAAGGTCATTATGAATTCTTGGTAATGCCATTTGGTCTCACAAATGCTCCTTCCACATTTCAAAGCCTGATGAACAACATCTTTCGCCATTTTTTGTGAAAGTTCATCCTTGTGTTCTTCGATGACATCTTGATTTATAGTCACACATGGGAAGAGCATCTCAAGCATGTAGATCAAACCCTACAACTATTGGCTAACCATCAACTATTCGCAAAAAGATCCAAGTGTTCCTTTGGTTTGACTGAAGTGGAGTATCTGGGACACATTGTCTCAAAGGATGGTGTCAAGGTTGACCCTAAGAAGATCCAAGCAGTCCAAGAATGGTCGAAACCTCGCACTCTCAAGGGACTTCGAGGATTTTTAGGGCTTACAGGCTATTACCATAAATTTGTCTGTAATTATGGAAAGATAGCCGCCCCCTCACCTCCATGTTGAAGAAGGATTCTTTTACTTGGATAGGGCCGACTGAGCAAGCATTCCTGGAACTCAAGCATGCCATGACCACCACTCCAATTTTAGCCATGCCAGACTTCTCTAAAAAAAAATTCATTGAAAGTGACGCTTTTGGTCATGGTATTGGGGCAGTATTGATGCAAGGACGCCCTTTGGCTTTTACCAAAAAATCCCTATCTGATCGCAATTTAGGGAAATCCACATATGCCAAGGAAATGTTGGCAATATTGCATGCAGTCCTACATTGGCGACCTTACCTCATTGGGCACCATTTCTCCATCAAAACTAACCACCAGAGTCTGAAATACTTTCTAGAACAATGGGTTGCCACCCCCGAGCAACAAAAGTGGGTATCAAAACTCATGGGCTATGATTATGACATCACATACAAAAAAGGAAAGGAGAATCTTGTGGCGGATGCTCTCTCTCACCAATTTGAGACCCTTAGTATGTTGTGTGCCATTTCTGCACCATTGCCCCAATGGATTGAGCCCTTACGTCAAGAAATACTTCAGGATGCATATTTGAAAGACTTGGTTGCTTCACTTATGGATGATCCAGAGTCTACACCAAGATATAGTTGGGATGGCCAGGATCTGCGTTACCATCAATGCCTGGTTCTTCCTCCTAAGTCCCCACTTCGAGATCTCCTCATGAAGGAATCACATGCTACTCCATCTGCTGGCCATTCAGGGTTCCTAAAAACTTATGAGCGACTCAAGCGCACATTCTTTTGGAAAGGTATGAAACATGACATTTGCTCTTTTGTAGCTGACTGCGACACATGTCAAAGGATGAAAGGGGAAACAGTGCGCTCTCCGGGCACTCTTCAACCATTGTCGATTCCAGAGCAGGTGTGGACTGACATCTCCATGGACTTCATAAAAGGGCTACCTAAATCTGGAGGCAAGTCAGTTATTTTCGTAGTAGTGGACCGCCTTTCAAAGTATGCTCACTTTTGTGCCCTAGCCCATCCTTACACAACATCCACTATTGCCCAAATTTTTCTTGACTCCATATTTCGCCTTCATGGCATGCCAACCTCCATTGTATCTGATCGTGATCCCACCTTTACGTTTTGGCAAGAGTTTTTTAAGTTGCAGGGGACTCAACTCAAAATGAGTTCAGCCTACCATCCGTAAATAGATGGTCAAACAAAGGTTGTTAATAAATGCTTGGAAACCTCCCTTCGCTGCTTTACCTCCAATCATCCTACTCATTGGGCAAAATGGCTTTCCTTGGCCGAATGGTGGTACAACACTTCCTATCATACCGCCACCAAACTCACACCGTTTGAGGCATTTTACGGGTGCCCTCCACTCACGCCTTCCTCCTACATTTTGGGCAGCTCCAAGGTCCAGGCCGTTGACAATGCTCTGAGTCAACACACCGAGGTCCTCTGCCAACTCAAGCAAAATTTGAACATGGCCCAGAATCGGATGCGCCAACAAGCTGATCAACATCATTCTGAGCGTAGTTTTGATGTGGGTGATATGGTCTTCCTTCGCTTACAGCCATACAAACAATCATCCCTACAACTTCGCAGGTGTCAAAAGCTCACTCCAAAATTCTATGGTCCTTATCAGGTTCTACAACGGATTGGCCCTATAACTTACAAATTGGCTCTTCCCCCCACTTCCAAGCTCCACCCTGTTTTTCATGTTTCCCTTCTCAAGAAATTTGTGGGCACAAAGGTACAGGTTCAATCAACACTTCCCAAATTGGATGAAGAAGGCTCCATCTTACTTGCACCTGAGTAGCTGCTAGATCGTCGAACTCGCACTCTATGCAACCGTACCATTATAGAGGTCCTTGTTCAGTGGCATGGGCTTCAACCTGAGGATGCTACATGGGAGTCTCTCCATCAACTCCAAAAATAGTTTCCTCATTTTCAGCTTTGAGGACAAAGCTTCTTCAAGGAGAAGGGCATGTTAGGATCTCATCCTAACCCTTAATGTAATAACTTCCTTGATGTAATAATTCCTAGTGAACATGGGTAGTACCCATGATTAATATTTTGTAATGTTCAGTTTTGTAACACATGGTAGATAGGTTAGGTAAGGTGGCATTGTGCATGTAATTCGTGTGGCATTATGCATGTAATTCGAGTGGCATTGTGCATGTAATTCAAAGTGGCACTATGCATGTAATTCGGGTGGCATTATGCATGTAATCCAGGTGGCATTTTGCATGTAAGCCAACCTTGGAAGGAAACTCTTTAAATACCCGAAAAGGCACCAATGTAATCATATTTTTGCAAATTAATGAAGTGTTGAAGGAGGTTGCCCCCTCGAAGAGGCTTGTGATTCTATTTATTGTGATATTGTTCATTTTAAGTAAATTTTGTTATCATATGCATTTAATTCTGAATATTGTTATAATGTTTCTGTGAGTTTATTTCCAAAAAAATGTGTGAGAGTGTTTATTTGAGTTGAGAGTGTGTTGTTTAGTATATTTTATAGTAGGATCTTAACAATTTGGTTACATCATATCTTTGTTAAATATTGCATGTACATAGCATCACTTTGATAGTTGAAAATATTGTTATTATACCATTTTGTTTTTGTTTTATCAAATCTTATACCTTTGTTAAGAAAGGTAGGGTATGACCTATCATCAAGGGAGTAGACTTCTTCCTTATATTATTGATAGGCTTCCACATACTAATATAATTTAACTCTATTTCATTAGCCCCATTTTATAGGTTTGCATTCCTCAGTGTCTCTTTTATACAGTGAGTAATCTTGTGTCCTTGCACATGACTGAGCATGTGTTTTTTTATGTTGGTTTCTATCATCTCTTTGGATATTTTTACATTTAAAACTTTTATTGCATGTGTCTATTTATAGTGGTTATTTTAAATGTTTTATATGTGTATTTGAAATAGTTGGTGTAGGTCTGTCACCTTGAATATTCTTCTAATCATATTTGGCTTACATTGGGTATTCTTTTCGAGCAAATAGCTTTCCACCCTATAATTCCATATTAAAATACTTGAAGCTAGATCTATTGTTTTACTATAGCGCAAAACCTTTTCTTTGCTTCATATCTATTGCATTTCTTGAATAACTATATTATCATTATTGTGCATGTTAAATTAATTTATTTTAAGCATGCTCAGTATCGAGCGTCACATAGGAGATAAGTAGCACATGATTGTTTACTATTCATAGATTATCTTGTTTTGTTCCTATAATATCATTTTACAGTTTTCTTAAGGGGGAATATACGTCTCTATTATGGTATTGGAATAGGTCATGATATACATCTTGCATTAAGAAAATAAGGTAAGTAACTGGTTACATTTTGGATAGAATCATTATTTATAAATGATTTTCTCCTTGCATGAGAACTTGTTGCTATTTAGTTGGAAATGAATACTTGTAACTGCACCTCCCTTATGCATAAAAGTCTTTAATTTCTTTTACACTGTGTTCTTGCATTCATTTTATCAATCTAAGAGCTCTTGAGGCTAAAAGGAATTCTAGATACTCAAAGAATAGGTGTTCATTAATTTATGTCCAAATATAAGATAATTTGAGCATATAACTTGTTCATATGGAGGTGATATAGGAATTTACCCACCCCTTATATTTTGGTGAACCCAACATGAAAACATCCATAGGTCTCCAAAGTTTCCTTAGCCCTATCCTGGCAAATAATAATAATTTGAGCTAATCTAATTCCTAATCAATTCTTAGGGATAATAAATCATATTATTCTTCCTACTCCATGGCTTAATATCCCTATAATACCTATAGCAAGGGATGTGAAGGGGTCCCCTACATCCCTCTTTAGAGGAATGAACCCAAAGAAGAAAATGCCTTTGCAAACCCTACTTTTAAAGGGGATGAGGAACATGCCCTCCCAAGCAAGAAATCCTTGATAGAGGATATTTTAATTCTTATGATCATCTAAAAGAATTATTACTTAATCATAGAAATGATTGTAAATCTCTTTAAGAAAGATAATAATTATTATTATTATTTTACCCAACAACCTAGTTCTAGTTGCATACCTCCTAACAGGTCTAATGAAAACGAAAAAACTATTAAACTTACAATATAACACTAACAATAATAATAAAAACAAAAATATTACTCAAATGAATACCTTTGGCCTTAATGCATCTATTTTCCATTATGTAGATTCCACCATACCTCTTGTGGTATTTGCTATAGGTGGTAGGGATTAAAAAAACCTATCATTCTTAGAATACCATATGTTCACAAATTTGGTAGACTACATCTATCCTGATATAAATCAACCAACAACCCCACTCATTTCTACAATTGTGCCTAGCACAACTCTTGTTCTTAACATTCCTTCTTCCAAAAATTATGTCCATATTTTTTAAAATTTCACTGCCACAAATACATTCCCCTCAGGTGTCTAAGGGTGAGTTATGTGATACCGTAATTGGCATCAAGTTAGGTACAACCTCTTATGGTGTCATTTTACCAAACCTCAAACCCATGTTAAAATGCAAACTCCTTTGATCCTAACTCAAGTACCTTCGAATCTACTTCCTCCCAACATAAATGCTAAATTAGAGAAATTAGAGATACAAAAATCTAAATGGAAGCAATTAGAGATAAAATTAGCCTCTCTTTGGGGGTAATATTCCAGCCAGAAGTTAATTTTGAATATTTATGCAATCAGCCCCTAGACTCTCTTGTTACTAGTCACCCCTTTCCTCTCAAGTTTGAAACCCCCAAATTCCAAAGGTACATAGGAAAGGAAGATCCAATTAATCATCTTTGACCTTTTCAAATTGCTTGTAGTAGTTTGCGAACTCTTCCCTTAAGTCGGGGAGGGACCTTTAAAAGGAACGACCTTTATCATGCCAGGAAGCCCTTTTTAATCTTAAGAGCTCGATCCTCTGATCGGGAGAGTTCTTTTCTGTCCTTGACCCTTGTGCTAGAAACTCCGGCGGGGGAGAACAAGCGAAAGCCGCTGCCCCGACTCGACCTTTTATTTTAAAGGGGAATATTTTGAGAGCGCCCGATGATTCAATGCCTGGGAGAAAGCGAGTCATACAGCGAAATGCCGGATATTTAAAATCGCCCCTTCTTGTCGTTTTTACATCTGTGAGAGAGCAGCTTCTTTGGCAGGGACTGGCCGGTCCATATACAATTGAATGATGGTTTGTTTCTCCTCATGGTGAGTGCTAGGGGAGTTGGAACCACTTCTGAAAAGTTCATAGATGATATTGCCATGACAAAATGTTGCTCATAAGTATCTTTCCTAAAATTCTTGGTGGCCTTTCCTTAGAGTTGTATTTTCAGTTACCATGTCATTTGATTAAAAGCTTTAGATAACTTATAGAAATTTTCCTCCAATAATTCTCAATGTGCATTGAAGAGAAAATTATAATATATGACCTTTATAATCTCAGATAAGCTAAGGATGAACCATTTTTTGACTTTCTAGCTAAATGGTGAGATCTATTTGCATGACTCCAATATACTCCCCCTCAAAAGGATCTTTTGCATGTTTTCATACATAATTTACTTGACTAGTTGTCCTACCCTTAGAGATAGTCAATATTTCCAAATTACTTTCTTTGAGTTCTAAGAAGACTTCAAAACAACATTTAAGATTATTTTTGGGACTTCACATATTTTGGTATAACTTTTGAATGAGTTTATTCCTTAGATAGGAGTTTTTTTTGAAATTATAATCTGATTCATGGCCAAGGATGACATTATATAATGTAATATTGATAGTTCTAAGAATATTTTACTATGCAATGTATTGTATTTATTGTAATATTTTATTATGTAAGCCCTATAGGTCATGGTGAACCTTGTTATGGTTAAACCCCCTTTATAATTTGTAACTAACCTTAAGCCCTCTTTTTATGTTGGCTTAGGGTAAAATTATTTATCAAATTAAGGTTTTGGTATTGGTAGAAATACCTCTTCCACTCCTCATTTTCATCATCAAAGTGTTTTGAATGTAATCTATGGATTCTATAATGAGTATTTATGATGCCTACGGGCACCCCCAAGTCTCTCTCTCTTTTTATTTATTTTGTCTCTTTTTATGATTTCTATATAAGATTTGAGTGGATGGCTTACTTAGGTTTATTTCTAGAAAATATTGTGAATTCCAACTTGGTATCAGAGCAGGTATGAAGCAGTATTGCTTGGTCATGTAGAATTATTTTGGATCCTTTGATCCTTCTTTCGAATATTAGCATAAATTTCTTCTCTTCAATTTTTTCTAGAATTTTTTAATTTATCGTACTAGATCTTCTTACTTCATTATTATCAAAGTATTTTTGGCTCTTGATTCAAATATTTAGATCATATTTTGCATTTTTGTTATTTTTCTTCTTTCAAAACTATGGCAAATTGAATGGAAAGCATTGATTCAAATTTAAATTCAAAAATATTGGGCACTCATTGCAATTCACATGGGCTCATAAGTTTGCATACCTTGCAGTCAATGCTACTATTTTTGTGGATACTAGCAAGCTCTTCATAGAGGGCTACACTTTTTTTCACCTGAGAAGCAGTGACTTGGTTATGTAAATGTCTATTAAGGCATTGGAGAGTTAGGGGCTCAATTTCCTAGGTAACGCACTTTTGATCATGCTCAAGAGCAAAGCAAGTTTTAAAGTTTTCTCTAAATATTTTTGTTACCAATTGGCAGTATGGCATAGTGGTTAATAGGATGACTAGAAAGGAAAGGAAAGGAGAAGGCTTAAGGTTTGAGCCTTTATGATAGCCTTTTTACTTAGAGAAGAATATGCAATAGCTAATTACTATAGCGTCATCCATGGACCTCTCATTGCATCCAAGCATGGTCTATTGGAAATACCCCCACTATAGTACATTCAAAATCCTATGGTTGCAAGCTCAAGTCTCCACACAAGTGCCTTTTTATCGAAGTGAACAAGGAGCTAGGTTCTTTATTGGCATCTAGGTCCTTGTTTTCTAAAAGGAGCCTTGCTTCCTTAGTTACACCAAGGCTCTTAGCAAGAAAGAGGCTCTAGTCCAAACCTCATGGAAGTTGAATTTGGATTACTCAAAATAAACTAGATATGAGGCTAATGTGGCCTTCTTTTGTGCCCATCAAATCAATTTTTGGATATATATACATACTCGACCAATTAGAAGAAGGAAAGTGTTGACAACGTACTGGTTGAGAGTAGCTAAAGTGGAAAAATAAGTGGATCACATCAATCAAATAAAGACCAATAAGTAGTAGCCCATGATTTGCTTTTTCATTTATAAGGTTTGATCATTTAATTTCTTATTTTTTGGCACCCATTAGAGCAAAACTTTTGGAGGTCATGATTTTTGCATACAGAAGCATTTTGAGCCTATTTTTTTCATACCTTATGCATTACTAGCATTAGTTCATGGATATTCTATGGTGTTAGTTATTGAAATACAAGGCCCTATTTACTCACCTGAATTGGGAAAATTGTAGTATATGGTCAACCCAATTGATTGGCCTTCTATGCTTTAAGAACCTGTGGTGCATCTTTCAAGAAGATAAAGCAAATTTTCTTGATGAAGAAACCTATTATTTAAAAGAAGATGAAGCTCTTGGCCTATTTTCCTTGTTGATTGAACAAAAGTTACTTTTACACATCAAAGAGGAGAGTGACCTTATCAAGGTATGGTCAAAATTACATGAGTTATTTACAAAAGTTAATACTACTAAAGTTGGCTTGGAAATAGAGCTCTCCTCTTTTAAATTGGTTGAGTTTGATAATATTGACTTTAAAGTGAAATTCAAGGCATTGAGGGTAAATATTGCATATTCTAGAGCCAAAATGAAGGATGATGTAGAAAGCTTGAAGATTGTCCTTGCTAACATCTCTTCTTTTTAGATGTTGAACCTAATAAATCATATGATTCCTATGTTCTTCAAATCTCATAAGGTCCTTACTCTTGATCATATTTTTCCTGTCCTAGTTTATTTTTAGGTGGCAATGCAAAATTATGGTGGGACTCCACAAATATAGGCTCATGCAAAGAAATTCAAATCTAATGAGGCTAAGACCCAAGGGCCCAAGGGCTAGGATAAGTCCTCAAAGAAGTTGAAGATGACTTACATATATCATAAGAGGTAGGGTCATTCGATAAAGAATTGCTTGCTAAAATTACAAAGGATTAAAGTTGAGTTTCTAAATATCAGTGGAAGACTTCCATATGATGAGGGAGATTCTAAAGGAACTACCTTGACTACATAGGGACACTAGAGCATCCATTATGGGAAGAAGTTATTATTATCAATAATTTCATCTCTCCTCGACCCTTCAATTCAAATTATGGAGGGTTGTTGAAATTATAATCTGATTCATGGCCAAGGCCAACATTGTATGATGTAATATTGATAGGCCTAAGGGCATTTCATTATGCAATTATTGAATTTATTGTAATATTTTATTATGTAATCCCTATGGGTCATGGTTAACCTTGTTATGTTTAAACCCACTTTGTAACTTATAATTAACTTTAAGCCCTCTTGTTATATGGGCTTAGGTTAAACTCATTTATGTAATTGGAGTTTTGGTATTGGTATAAATACCCCTCTCCACTCCTCATTTTCATCATTTGAGTGTTGTGAATGTAAAATATAGATTGTACAATGATTATTTATGTGGTCACCCCTAAATTTCTTTCTTTCTTTCCTTTCTTTCATCCTTTTTTAATGTTTTCTATATAAGATTTGAGTGGATGGACAACTTTTATTCATTTCTAGAAAATATTGTGAATTTCAACTATTTCCCCATATTTTGCAAAGCAACCTAAATATAGACAAGAATAAATACTCCCATGATAGTAAGCTTCCTTGACTTCACCATAAACAAAATAATTATATCTTATATTATACCCAACATCTTAAAGATTGAAAAACGTTGTTGAAAGTAATATTAACATACTTAGGATCATTTTTAGGTTTCCTCCAATAGTAGAGATATATGTTCCCAAAGCCTTAAATTGTATAATATATCATTTAACACTGTCAAAAGTCCCTAGCCTAAGGGTGTTAACCTTTATCTATATACGATTTATCTCTTTAGTATTTATATTTTAAAAAAAAGACTTAAATTTATCCCAAATTCCATTTGAATCCAAACACTTTTTGATATGAAGGGGTTGTTCCTATTCAATAATATCGTGAGACTAGGAATGGTATCCTTTATCATAGAATATCAGTATCATTGGCTAGTGGATTTTTGGCCCATAGCCCTATTTCTAATGAGGATAAAATATTTTTGAAGGTGGTAATATTTTACAAAAGTCTAAATAGAGATCCTCCACAAAAATGTGTACAAAATTCAAAAGCCATATGTTTTTCTATGTTTCTCTATGGTTTGTCCTATAGATTCATAAACTAAGATGCAAACAACTAGTTATCACTCCATTAATTTACAAACCTGGATGTTGCAACAAAGTTTGAAAGAACTTAAAATTAATCCTCACATCTCTAAGACCCAATCTTAGAAGTAATTTGCAGTGTCTAAGTGTTTTTCCACTAACCTCAATGCACTAAGATGATCCACTTAATTTTAGCACAATGTTTGATTGTTTCTATCTAAAATCATTATTCATTTTTATATCTTGAATTTAGTACAATCAAAGATCAAAGTAAATGAGTTCATGAAGAAACTACCAAATTTAATCTAATACTTTATGTCACATTCTTTGATATACAACTCTAACGATAAAATTGAAAGATTCAAATGCCAAATTCATGGACAATTAATAGAGATATACCTACTATAATACTATGTGAAAATTCATAATTTAAAGAGATGAATAAATAAAATCAACACATCACCTAAATAGAAGACAAAAAAATAGAATATGAGAAAGAAGCATTAAAAAATTATATATTGCCATTAGAAACCAAAATATTTTGATAACTATAAGAAAATTGTCTTGTTAATCAATACAAATGTTGTGTGTGGAAGTATTAATAATACCCACCATAGTTAAAAAAATTGTTGAAAAATTTCAATATCTCAATTTTCTTGCACTATTTTTTCTTGGCGATTGAATTGCTTGCTTTCTTCGCACAAATAAATGGCAATTTTATGGTAAGAAATCACTCAAAAAATTATTTACTCATTATTTTCTCGTAGAAACTCAATTGAGTAGAGGCAAAATATAAAAAAACAAAAGGCTATAAGTTAGGGAAATGGCTCATTTTCCACATTATTTTCCTCTCCTAATTATGACTACAAGTTTGAAGAGGGTAACTAGATATTCTTTAACATGTTTGGACCAAGTTTTGACAGATTTACTACCAATTTTTGAAGATTTCACATCTTGGGATAAAATTTTAAAGGTAAGGTTTCTAAATTTTTAAGCATTTTCAAGAGTCTTTAGTTTTTTTGTATTTTTGCTATTCTTAAAGATTCTAAGACATGGCCTCATGGCCCTAATGCCTCCAGCTCCATGTCTTAGAATTTTTACTTTTGGAAAAAAATAGATGTCTTCTTTGGATAATGTCCAAGGAATGAACAATAATGAACCAAGTTACTCAATTTGAAAACACAACATAAAGGAGACTTGGCCAACTCATGTCATTTGTAGACATTGTGGTAAATGCATAAATGGAGGTATCAATCATATCAAACACCATCTTGTTGAGGTTTCAACCCACAATATAATGTTATTCCCTATAGTGATTAATATTGTCAAAAACAAGGTCAATACTTGGTTGATCATAGAAGAGAAGAGAGCAAAGAGCAGTTTAAAATTGCTTTACTATGTGATGCATAGGATGGAATTGCTTCGTATTGGAAATATTTAGTTTTTAGACATATATTATTTATGGCTATGTAGTTTTATGACTATTTTTTGTGCTAGTTATTTGGTTTTTGTTACTAACCAAAACAAGCTCAGGTTTTGTCCTCATTTTATGAAAAATTAATAGAATTTTGACTTCTTGTCTTTCTAATTTCTATTTTAATAATTTTTTATGAATTAAATTATTTTGTTCTATGTTTTTTGAGTTTTTGGTTGGGTTCTTATTGTGTCGTCAAGAACTCACCAAAATTTGGGTCATCAAGTTTTTGTCAAGTCGTAACTTTTCCAACTATGGTACCCATGATACAATGGTATGGATCTTAATAACCATCAAATTGACATGTTATTAGATCATGCTATAATACATGGATTATGCTTCAAGGTGAAATATTTCTCATGGGCCAAATAATACAACTACAAAATCATTTATGGCCAAAAGTGAACCTATCATTGTCTCTTTTGATAATTAAACTAAAATTCAACTAGCCAAAAGCTATATCTTACATACAAGGACCAAGCATATTCAATTTCAATGCTACAATATGTGTGAAATCCTTGAAGACAGCACTAAAACTTTCAAAAAAAATCTAAGAGAAGTTTCTAATGTGTCTTCCAAGCTTATTTCTCAAGATAATTATGATAGATCGAATAAACAAAAGAAACAATTTATAATGACAAATCTCTTTGATCTTAATTAATCAAGCTAAGAGATAAATGTCAAGAAATTTTGTTTTATTAGGATATCAAAAAGTTCATATTAAATAACAACATAAAGATGGTGTAGAGAAAGTACAAGCCATTCATGAATGATGAAGACCAAGAAATCCAACTTGAGTAAAAAATTCCCTTTTGGAGTGGTAATTTTCCATTCAAAATACAATCATTAGATATTTACATAATAAATGCAATCTCTCAAAAACATCTCTCTTGAAGCTTTAAAATATGCATGAAGCACATGTATAAGGCTAATCATGCCTACCAGCACTATTTAAAATTGACACAAATGCACAAAGAAATACTAAGAATGCAATGCTAGTGAAAACAAAAACGTATGGTTTATGTCACTACCAAGAAAAGTCATAACCAATGATGCAAGCAAATAAAAATAGGAGGCACATGAAAATAAGTCCTTATTTATAACCTTGAGCATTTATAATTGTTTCATATGTAAACTAAGGTATAGTCCAAGCATTGGATTAACTAGGTAGCATTTCTTCATCTATTCCACTTGGTAATCAATCACATCATGAATATAATATAAATAAAATTGTTTTTTTGTTTCTAGGGACACCTCACATTTCATAATGTTTCATAATGCAATTACATCCTTTCGTACAACAAAATATTAAGATATGTATGTATTAGATTCAATTGCTATGCAACAAAAACTCTTGATGAATATTTTAAGTTTGCATTATATTTTAAATGGAAACAAGTTGATTGTATTATTTAGGTGAACTATGCATTTTGCCTTATGCAAGGATCAAATTGTTAGGAGATACAATTAGAAATGTAGTCTCTTTAAAGTGGGAATTATATTGATGAACCTAGAAGGACATATATTGGATAAGGAATGTAGTTGAAGTAGTCGATTTTATCTAAAAATATACATTATATAACCTACAAGCTAGCCAACAATATACCTGTGGCTTTCATGGCCCCCATCCTATATCCTTCAAACTTCATTTGAGATGTTTTTTCATGAAATACATAGAGATAAGAAATCCAATAATAATGATAAGGAAACAAATCCATCACATTTATAGAAAAGATTTAACATATTCTTGCTCAAGCCTAAGATACCTTACAAAAATGCAAACCAAGTGTAAAGAATGTGACTAGCATAATACACCATACCATTCTAAATTAGAGACTTAGGTTGGGTGTTAACTTGTTTCTGCTATCTTTGTTCAAGTACCAAGCTTAAAGGTAAGGTCAAATCAATATTGACCCCTTAAAATAACAAAACAAATTGATAAAAATGAGCATACAAGAACAAATTAATAAAACTTTTATGGTGTCCTTTCTCCATGGTTTTTGAAACTTGGAAACTAAAAAAATATGTAAAGCTTCCTACCAATTAAATACAAGAACATGTGTCAGGGGTCATGGTGATTGATCCTACCATCCTACTCCTCCTTGTGTGTCTTTATGGATCATGGATGGCCCCACAATTAAGGAGCCCAAGAATTTCCTCCCCAAGATGTCCTAGAAAATTCAAGGAAAAAAGAACTATGGGAGGGCACCAAGCAAAGAGAGAGAGAGAGAGCAAAATCCCAAGAGGAGATCAAGTGCCATGCCAAGGAGGAGGAGAGCTTCAAGTTTTAAAGAGATTTTCTAGGTAGAGTTTTTCTTAAATGAATCTACATTTTCATAGTTTTTCTCTCCCCCAGTTTTTGTATTTTAAATTTATAAAGGTGTGGGAACTTAAAAGGGTTATGTTTTTTATTTTCAAAGATTTAAGATTATAGTTTTAAGGATAGACGTATTTTTTATCTAAATAAGCTTTATCATTCCAAAGAAAAGGTTAGGAGTTCTAAATATTTCATTAAAACATGCAATGTTGTTTTCAATTTTGTAAATTAAAATTTGTTTTGAAACACAAAATTATTCATGAATGCCTTTATATTTAGTATTTAGGAAGGGTTAGTGTTAGGGCTTGAAGTTCAAACAATGAACCTTTTTTTTTTGTAATGTCATTTTTAAAACAAAACAACAAATATGACATTTGAGTTCAAATCATGGTGTTGTCCCTTTCCCAAAAGGGATGGAAGAAGGTGAATAGAGGGGTGAAGTAGGTGAAGTGGAATAGGGAGAAACACTATTGCAAGTGTGGGGGCTTTCAAAAAAACTAAGCCCTTGCTATAATTTGACTATTTTGGATGGAGATAATCATATTGACAAGAGATAAGGAGGGACACATTTGTTAGGAACCTTCACATAAAAATAAACATAACCGAAGTAGTAGTGCAGTTACTAGAAATGCTCACAAATTGGAAATAACTAAATGATCGTGAAAATAAAAGTAACAGAAGTACTCAAAAACAATTGAATGGAAATAACAACAAACTTACATTAATCAAGTAGAACAAATATCACGTCTTTTTGAGGAGGCAACCTCCTTAGAAATAGTGCTCCAATACAAAATGAGAAAATATGAGATGTCTTCTACTCCAGACCCATGTCCTTATATAGACTCTTATTTACCCCAACCCTAATGCTCAATGGTTGGACCACATAGAAGAGGGGACTTGA
Source organism: Wollemia nobilis (assembly GCA_028583015.1). NCBI lineage: Eukaryota > Viridiplantae > Streptophyta > Pinopsida > Araucariales > Araucariaceae > Wollemia > Wollemia nobilis. Next base: position 3,805,362 of record JAQPPZ010000521.1, read on the forward strand.
GCCATTAACTCCTGCTTACAATAAAAAGTAAAGGTTACATTATAATGGGTCCATGCACACTAGGTGCCCATGGTGCAAATATAATGTTAACCCTAAACAAGTTCTTAGTAATAGTTGTGTTAGGATAGGGTCCTAACATGCCCTCCCATTTAAGAAGCTTTGTACTTAGAGCTTGAGGTGAGGAAACTCTTGCTATAGTTGATGAAGTGGCTCTTGAGTAGAATCTTTTGGCTATAGTCCATGCCACTGTATTAGAACATCAGTGAGAGTGTGGTTGCAAAGCATGTGTGAACATCAATTGAGAATATTCTCAAGTTCTAAGGTGATCGATCCTTCCTCATCCAATTAGGGTAGTGTGGACTAGACCTATATACAGTTGCCAAGGAGCTTTAAATATGAGACATGGGAAACTAGATATATCGTGGAAGAAGGCAAAAAATTTAACTTGTAGGCCACGAGGCGAATCTATTGGAGCACTTTTTACAGACCATGGACTTTTAGTGCTAACTTTGTATTGCCATGGAGTTTCAATGATGACCACTTATAGAACTGCAAGCATAGAAAAACCATATCCCTCATGGTAAAACTACGCTCAAAATGGTGTTGATCTACTTATCGCATAGGTTCTATGCCATGACCAAATTATCTTTAAGGGTGGAATCCACTGCTTGAACCTTGGAACTCTCCGAAATGTATGACATGAGTGATGATGGCGGTTGTCCATAAACTGCTTCATACAGTGTCATCGTAGTGGAGTGATAGGAAGTATTATACCACCAGTCGTCCAAAGAAATCCATTTGACCCAATGAGTTGGTTGCTTAGATGCAAAGCAACATAATAAATCTAAGCAATTGTTGATAATCTTAGTTTGTACATTAGTCTACGGATGGTATACTAAGCTCATCTTGAGTTGTCTCATGCAGCGTGAACAATACCTACTAGAAATGACCAGTGAATATAGGGTCACGATCAAATACAATGGATTGAGGCATCCCATGAAGGGAAATTTTTGAATCAAGGAATATTTGGGCAACAATTGAGGCCTTGTAAGGGTGAGCTAGATGATAGAAATGAGCATACGTAGAGAGACAACCCACCACCACAAGAATAATTGTTTTGCCTTCATACATTGGGAAGAAGCAAGCATCATGGAGTTCATCCAATAACTCATCAATGATAGGAATGATAAATTTGTCCTTGATGGTAAGTTTGTTAAGTTATTGAAAATCCACATTGTTGTTAATAACTACTATACTATCTTCTCAATTTTAGTTTTTTTGTATATATGGGTACCAATAGGGATGAATGTTCGACAGTGAGCTTCCCGAAACAAGCCAATGGTATGATTGTGGGAGTATTGTGGTGATAACCCTTATGCAACTGCAAATATACGAGCATGTTTATCCATCATTTCTTGTAAACCAAATCACTAAACTATAACATTGGTATTCGAGGCTTGTAGTGCAAACAATTGTGTCGCCACCCCCTTAGATGATTTCTTCAAAAAAAATCCATGCAATATGAGTTGATGACTTGGGTAGGACCTACAATCATGCCTCAAATATTGTAATGTCTCCCATATTATATGAATTGCATCCATAGCTTGAAAAAATTGCATGTTATCAGGCCCAAGGTGCAAATCCATTAATCTCCCAACACAATATTGCAACCCCCCAAAGGAAGTATATCTGCCCTGAGATTGTAGTTGCCCATCGTCACTTTTATATTTTTGTATTTTCCCTTGCATGGTAGAGTACCCCCATTGATAACCATGACCCTAATTGAATTGCTAGAATCAATGTAAAAAATTGCTTGTTTAGGTACCAAAGGATCAATAAAATTATGGGTACTGCCAAAATCAATGAGGATGATAAGTTGGTATCTACCCTACTATCTTCATGGTCTGGGGGGAAGAAATACCAGCTAATGCATGTACTAAATAAGGTTTTTAAAGCAAATAGGAAGATGTACACCAAAGATGAAGCACAAATTATTTAGGGAGGATCAATTTTGCAAATCTTTCAAGAAGCTTCAACATATGGGAGGCTAGAGAGGATAGATTCATCCTTGCATAGAAGAACCCTTTGGATGGTTAGATTTATGTGAGGATCACGCTCAAATTCCAAGCAAGCTTGTCAAGCATCTCTTTTCACAAGTTGCTAACACGTCTATTGTGAAGAGGAATTGGTCAATCTATAGCTTCGTCCACTCTATCAAGAGGAATAGGTCTACCTCTAAACAAGCAAATAATCTAGTTGTAGTGCTAGTTCCTTACATCTCTAGGAGCGAAAGACACTTGAGTGTCGAGAGTCCTACAACATGATAGGATGTTGGCCCGAAGGATGCAAGACAGATTGATGAGAGAGGAGGAAGAAGGATTGTTTAGGCTCACATTGTATGATCCCCTTGGTTCAGACAGCAATGATGATGAGGGGGCCTATTCAAATATTATACATGATGTTGCAAATGAAAATCCATATGATTAGAGTCGTTGACTCCTTAAAATTTTAGTGTTTCACTACTTAGTAGTTCACTTCCAATGTTACTGTTTTTGGGCCATGGCACTTTGTTTATGTAATTAAAACTTGATCTAATCAATGGATTCAAAATCCTCGTTGTCTATGGCCTTCATTATATTGTTTCAATGAATGTGTTATTATTTGATGGATGTTCATTATGTTACAAATGTATAAATTCTAACCAAAAATTTCAAATTTCGACTTAAATATATATTATATATAATTACATATGTCATCATCCCACCACCATCCCGGATTTTGGACAAAATCCTTTTTGTCCCAAAGACACATCCCAATGTCCCCTTGTCCTAGAGATACCATGAACACAAGTTCACGCAAACTTAACATCTTTGAAATTCCACATTCCTTGGAATTTGTAATAGATATTTCCAAGGGCATTTTTTAGGTTTCTTAGCATTTTGAACCCCAAAAGAAGGGGGGGAGATCCTAATTTGAGGTCTTCTTGAGGGTGCAGAGAGGTATCCCATATGGCTAACATCGAACAAACATGACATACTTAAATAAAATTGCTTTTAAAAAGGCTCTAAAATGAGGATGAAGGGAATAAAATAAGTGGTGTCTTCATATGATGACAAGTTAATATCATTGGAGCCCAATAATCTAGAGCAAGTTTCATATTTTTCGATAACAAAGGAATTGAAGCACATGTAAATTCACTCATTTGATGAAGCAAGATAGATTGGCCTCAAAAGACAAAAATAAACTTTATTCCATTTCAAGTCTCTTTTATATCTCATGGAGAAGAAGGGTACACAAAGGGGTAAACAAAAGATCAATATCTTAACATAAGATTGAGATGTCAATTCTAACATTTGATTTAGATATTTACATTTCTACACCTAATTCTTAGGATGATAAAATCCTTCTAACTTAGATATCACATTGTTGCACCTAATTTTGAAGATGATAAAATCCTTCTTATACACCTCCTATTGTGCCATAAAAATTGGCTCTTCTAGTTTTAATTTTAGCGTTGATCAATATCTTAACATAAGATTGAGATGTCAATTCTAACATTGGATTTAGATATTTACATTTCTACACCTAATTCTTAGGATGATAAAATCCTTCTAACTTAGATATCACATTGTTGCACCTAATTTTGAAGATGATAAAATCCTTCTTATACACCTCCTATTGTGCCATAAAAATTGGCTCTTCTAGTTTTAATTTTAGTGTTGATTAATATGAAGTAAAAGATTGTTAAAGTCATCCCATGTAATTTAGCTATGCATGACATTAGAGACTCGCCTATAAATGTTTATCTTTAACATTAATATGGAATTCAATGTGTTTTCCATGAGTTCGTGAAAATTTTAGTAAAATTTTACCTATAATATTTAAAAATATTGAGTTGTTACATTTTTAATTAAGTGTTCCTCACCCACGGATTTAAGGCAATTGGTGGGGAATAATGAGTTTCACATCAACCAAGGTTCAAATCTTATGGGTGAGCCTTAAAATTTTATCTATGGGGTTTAGAATTAATTGGTAGAAGTGAAGTGTTTCACACCTTAAACCAAAGGTCAAATCTCATGGATGAACCTTACCATTTTCCCGTGAGAAATACTATAGTTGTATGTCTTTGAGTTTTCATCCAAGAGACCCAAGTTCAAACCTCGGTACAAGGAAACCAGGAACTCCTTCAAAAACCCATACTTTACCCTAAATTTTAAGTCTTGTGATGGATACTGTAGTGGTATGTCTTTGGGTTTTCATCCAGGAGACCCAAGTTCAAACCAAGGACCCTTTCAAAAACTTACCCTAAATTTTTAAAACTGTCTTACAAGGGATAATGTAGTGGTATGTCTTTGGGTTTTCATCCAGGAGACCCAAGTTCAAACCCCACTACAAGGGAATCGGGACCCCTTTCAAAAACTCATGCTTTACCCTAAAATTTAAATCAAATAGCATAAGCTCAACCAATTAGATTCCTTAACGTTCAAGGAGGAGACCCAGGTTCAGATCTTGCCAAGTGATATATGGATAATATCCAAACTTTGTTGTAATCCACTATATAGTGATAATATAATATGGTTGGAGCCTGTTTCAATCCCATATAACCAAATAAAAAAAAAAAACATTCAGAGAGGAGACCCATGTTCAAATCTTGACAAGTGATACATGGATAATATCCAAGCTTCTTTGTAATACCACTATGTGGTGAGAATGTAGTACGAGTGGACCCGTTTCAATCTCATATAAGCAATTGAAAAAAAAATCAACATTCAAGGAGACCCAGGTTCAAAATCTTACCAAATAATACATGGATAATATCCAAGTTTTGTTATAATACCACTAAGTGGTGATAATGTAATACGGGAGATGTTTGTTTCAATCCCATAAAACCAATTGAAAAAAAAAAAATTAAACGTTCGTTTCTTAAGGGTTTGAGAATTTGTGATTCCTAATGCATTTCTATTTTGCAAAACCAGTCTTTTTAGTTCTTACATTTTTAATCTTTCTTATTTCCTATTGCGTATCTATTTTGCAAACCAGTCTTTTCTAAGTTTCACGCAATATAAATATTGAGGCATATATTCTGCAAATGCTAATTGCTTGAAACTATTTGAAAACATCCTAATGCCTTCTACCAGACCTCCAAATAACATCAGACAAGTGCCAAGAAAATCCAAACTGTTTACATCAGAGAGATACAGAGGTCCATTAAATTCCTCTAGGGTGCTCTCTATCTCTGGATTTTCAGCTTTTATAAGAGGACTTCCATTCTTTCTGCTTGGTATTTTCTCAATTAGCTTTCAGCAAACTTCCAGTCCTCGTAATGAAGGATGCAACTTAAAGAGGATTCTATGCATAGGATGTGTACTCCTAAAGGAGTTCATTTTAAAGTAGAATCTCTTTTAATCTTTTTCATGTTAACGCACATGTTTGCATGTTATCCTGCCTCATTGTCAATCTTACATTAGCTGGATAAATGCTAATTGATGTTGGCACTCGCAAAGTAGAGCAAGCTCAAGGAAACCCTGAGAATCCGCAGTTGCTCGTAAGTTTTATACTTCTTTTTGCAGAGACTTAACCACTGATTTCAGCTCAAATATTATTTACATCTCTCATAACATGAATCTAATTCTGCTACAAGATGAAGATCAATCTCAAACAGTCAATAGGCAACTGGGTGCATGACTATAATCATCATGCATTTTCATTGCCATTTTGTTATTTTTAATTGTGTGAATTAGATAACACAACTTTGGTACAAGAGCTGCCTTCCGAAAAGTCAAAAAGATATAAATTAAGCTAACCTGGACATAAGCATATTAAAGGCTAGGGCTTTTGCCATAATTTTTTTATGCATAGTGTCAACTGCCATCTTGCTGGTACATATGTTTCCTGGGAAGCAAATGCTGCATTTGGCAGCCAACAATATTCACAAGAAAAAGAAATCCTTTGGTGACAAATGTTGAGAAGCACCTATATGAAATTGTGACAAATGTCGCGAAACTTCATTTGACCTCTTCAGGTAAAAAGTTTGATTTCCATAGCTTCAAGAAGTCTTCTCTTGCATTAACCATTCTACATGGTCATAAGAAAAAAACTAATTAGCATAAATTGCAGTGGATGTGATTCCTCTACTTGCACACAATTTGAAGAGCTGATACCCCTTAAATTTGAAAAGAAACACACACATCAAAATATACAATTTTTTTGATATAAACAAATATCATGCTAACCAAGTTGGCCTTACATTTTGGCAAAATGCCATAACTCAATCTCATGCTTTATTTACAACAATGAGTTTGTGCTAGAGATACAAAATCATTTTCTGTCCAAATACATCAACTTTGGCGTACCTACTCAAAAGAAGAATCTATATTTGCATCAGCTCTGGCATCTTGGGAGCAATTTTCCAATTTTGGAAGGAGGGTCCGCCAAGCTTCAGCAATATCCTTTGCAAGTTGTGCCTGACCTTTGGCAAATTCGTGAAAAACCAAACCTAAATCAAGAGTTTTCTCTTCCTGAAATCTTTTAATCTCCTGTTTCATAAGTTTAATGATCGTTTCTAATCTTTTGGTTGCTTCCTCGGACTGGACCTTAACCTGCAAAAAAGAAGGTAAGCAAATTTACAACGAAAAGCATAGAATTCAATCTAATTCATCCTACTGAAGTTCAAAAAATTGAATCCCTTACTTCTCTGTACTCTGCTTCTGCTTCGGGCACTCTGCTCTCCTGTCGAGTAGCCTTCAATCTCTCCCTAAAATATGATAAAACCAAAAACTTATTAGCACATTGAACTCAAGAATATACTATGAAAGTGTAATGAACAGAACAAAAGCAAAAGCTTTAATGGAACATGTACACGTTGATCTCTTTTAACTTGGCTGCTTCTGTCAATTCACACTGCTGTCTGAAAGCTTGAGCTCTATCTGCAATGGTTGCCTGTTTTGATAAACAAAGTCAAAAGCAAGGTTTGAGGAAAAAACATTGACCCTACATTGGTCCTAAATAAATTGAAAATAAAATAACCATAGACAGTTACATCAGTAATAAATAAAATATGGAATTCATACTTCTTAGAAGTCAATATGAAACCTAAATCTTACCTTTATAGACTGCACCGTGCGCACATAGTCCTTTAGTGGTTCTTCAAAATTCATTAAAAGATCCTGTGCCTGTTTCCAGTTCAATCAAAATGAAGAATTTGAGTACACTTATCCATGATGAGTTACATCTGTACTGTATTTCTTTCCTTCCTGATTTCTGATAATGCCAGCAGGAACTCAAATTTGAAAGCAAGAAACACTTTGTCTCGAAAAGTGTGAAGAGGGAAAGAAAATGTTTAAAAAACTTCTAGATTTTGTGTGCTTAGGAAGAGCAAGTAGTCAAATTATGGATAAGTTCCAATTCAGGAGGAAAGTGCATATGGTCAAGCAATATATGTTAATAGGATATTTGTATCTTAGCATCTATATTAGAATTATTCCCGTATTAAAATCAAAGTTTGTTTCAATATGTAGTATCAGAAGATGGTGTTTGTTAGCATAAGGGATTCTCAATTATCCGAGAATGCTGAGCACAGTATTGTATTTCACTATCAATTGATGTTCAGTATGAAGCTAAAGCACGGACTATATTTCCATGATATTAGAAGTCTCTTACAATTTTATATTCTGCTACATGACTAGGGCATTTTTCATCTTTCCACTAACAAGCAGGAAATGTAAGCATCCGACATGAGACTGAAGTTCTGCAGAAACCTTGTTGTCCGTCACAACTTTTGGAACACGAATGCTGATATTGGCCCAACATCTAAAATTCTTTCAAGGCATGCATTGGGTCCAGCGATCAACAAAAGAGCAAAGGAGAGAGCTGCAGATCACCCAGTCAAAGTTCTACATGGAGGAAAAATAAAACTCATTCTTGGGCAGACGTTGCGACTATGGTCCTCTCCAAATGCAGGTCGCCTCATTTGGCTTGCTGCATTCTCATTTGCCATGAAGAGCTACTCATCAGTTTATAAGTGTCTTCCAGAGCTCGCTGGTCTCAGGCTCTTTTGCCTATGAGAACATCCTGTCAAATTATACAACCTTCCTAACATGCACCCCAAATCAAACTACCATTTGTGCAGACTATCTCACAGGTTGGATGTGCATTTCAGCAGGAACATGGCCCTCTACAGCCTGGCCTTGTCAAAACTGATCACACACCAAGGTTTTCATTGTTTCTTGTCTCTTTTCAAGGCCGCTTGATTCCATGTATGGTGGACACCTCCCCTGTCCACCTTGTTTGTCTGCTCACATTTTCCAGCAAGCATGGAGATCTTTGGCCAGTTAATTGTCTAGGCTACCCATATCACATCTAAGCTTTTGGAGGAATCCAAGTTTAGGGCGTTCAAGGTGTATTGGTAGAATTGCAAAACAGATGTCAAGTCCTCAGGGCAGTCTGTTGAAATCAGAGTGGGCAGTTGGTAATGAAAAGTCAGCCTGATGAAGACTGAATTTGATCCACATAACATTGGATCCTTAAACCACATAGAAACCAATCCCAGGCTGAGAGTTCAAATCAGAGTGCTGGACTCAATCAATGGGAGATTCCTACATGTGTGAATGCCACAATAGTGTGTTATGAACACTGAGTTGCTGAAAAGGTAAAACAAGAAATATTTGAAAAAAAAAAACAATTCAGAAGCTTTGATGAGTGCCTTATATGTCTTTTTGGCAAATTCACTTGATTGTGAGAAGAGGACACAGGCTCTGTCACTTGAAAGACATCATTGCACTGTACCAAAAGATGACAAGTCCACAATTCAAAAGTGAGACTGTTTAGACTCTCAATAGAATGAAGATCCATTTTCCAACGACAATTCTTCATTGTCAAATATTCAGACTTCAAATCTCCCATATTCAAAAAACTAACTGGGACAATTAGCATGTAGAATCATAAGATACTCACCATTTGTTAGCATCGTGATCTGCCCAACGTCTTCCACAGGAAGGAGGCACTGCTGATGTTGATGATTACAGTAAAAGACATAATGAGGCTTTGTTGCTTCTAAAATCATCTGTTGTGGATGAATTAATTCTTTAAGTCCATGATGTTGATCAGGCCTGGGCGAACTAGAAGAACAAGTGTCAGACATCTGAGGTTGAATTTGCTCTGTATTTGAAGAATCTTATTTTATTTTCTCATCTCAATAGCAAGAAAGCAAATCTGTTCCCAGGTATCTTGTGCAACTGAAGGATCTACGAGATCAATTGGCAAGAATTCAGAAATAGTTGATGACAAGGACATGGTTGCATTGGCATGGCAATGTTTGTCTCCATCTTATAAAATGTTTGTTAAGTCTCTACATTTGACCATAGAAACTCAACCTCTTTATTTTGAGAAAATATAGATATTACCTTTGCAAAAGGAGAGGAAACAAACACAGATGGAAGAATCAACTCAAGGAGCAAAAAGAGTGTGTTCACTGCTAAAACCAAAGGCAAGAGCAATCAAAATTCCAAGCGGTCATATGACAACAAACATGGTAATGCATCTAAATCTAAAATCATTTGGTTTTACTTGAAGAAGACTAGCCATTACATAAGAAATTGCAGAAAGCAAAATAGTGCAGAAGGCAAGCAAGAATCAAAGCAAGCCACTCTTGCTGAGACAGAATATCAAGAAAGATATGCATATGTAACAACTCATGGATCATCACATAAATCCATTGAGTGGTATTTCGACTTTGGGGCATCCATACACTATACATGTCGTAAACAGGGATATGTTAATTTTGTTGACGATAAAAGTACAAATGAGTCTATTTCTATAGAAGATAGGACATTCTTTGTGGAAGGATGCTGTGACGTGTGACATTAAATAGTCACTTACACATTTAAGAATGTACAGCATGTTCCCAATATGAAAAAATCTTTTGTCAATTAATGAAATCACAAAGAATTCTCAAATTGCAGTAGTCTTTCGTAATAATAAATGTGAGGTGATGCACATTAGCATCAACAAATTTATTGCTCTTAGTATAGGTCAAAGGCAATGTACAAATTAGTTGATCCCACATCTACAAATTCATTTGCCTCAGCAGCAAGAGAAAACAGTTTTATACTTTGGCATGAGAGGTATGAAGACCTCAATTCTTACTAGGACTGACATGCTTCAAGGACTCCCACCTATCTAGAAGCAACAAAGTAATGTCCAGGATCTCAATTTAGTAAATGAAGTCTAAAACCATTTGAAATAAGGTAAGGCTTCGCATGTGCAAGGTGTTTTGGATTTAGTACATGCTGATTTGTGCAAAACAATGAACACACTTTCAGTTACTGTTGCCAAACACTTTTTGTTGATGGTAGTTAATTATTCCATGAAGATAATAAGTATAATTCTTGAAATACAAGTCCAGATGCTTTTCACAGTTTATAACATTCAAGAATTTTGTGGAGAAAAAGTTTGAAAAGATCAAGACCTTGCAGTCAGACAAAGAAGTTGGGTTTCCCTCAAAAGAATTTCAAAATTTGTGCAAGCATGAGGATATACACAGGCAATATACAACTTCATACACTACACCACAAAAAGACAGAATGGTCGAAAGGAGGACAACCATTGAGATGGCAAAGTTCACGGAGCACAACCAAAACATGTCATATCATTACTGGGTAGAAACAGTAAATACTGCTATATTCTCAATAGAAGTCTGTGTAAAGCTGTGTAGACTATCACCCCTGAAGAAGCCTGGTCTTGAAGTTCTCGAAGGAAACCATCATTCAATTATTTTCCTTTTTTTTGGTGCGTTTCTTTTGCATTAATTCCCAAGAAAAAGAGAAGCAAATTAGATCCAAAAACCAAAAACTATATGTTAGTTGGCTACATTGTGCAGTTTAGAACTACTGATAATGTTGGAACAGGTTTATGTAGCAAATTCAAATTGGAATCAGAAATTAATGAAAAACAGAGTGGAACAGAAGCTCAACCACAATGGTGTGTTTCCAATCCACTCTAGGATGACCCTAAAGATAAAGTCAGACTAGAGATCTCTCCGAGTGAAGAATGCCAACAGAAGCATAGTGCCACAGAAGTTTGTCCATAGGAAGCATGTTAATGACCACAATGGTGGTAGCCAAAAAAAAAAAGGCTTTTTGTCACAAGGAATGAGCAGTAACTGTCCAGTCCAAACAACTGGGTAAAGATCCTGTGCAAGACTCTCATCAAGCAAGTGCTGCTTTGTTTTCCGCTAATTTGCAAGTTTTTGCGCTAATTTGCAATTTTTTGAACCATTAATGTATGAAGAAACTGAGAACCTAATGGGAAGCTGCCATGAAGTTAGAATTTAATTCTCTGATAAAAAAATAACACATGGAAGTTGTCTGAGTTACTCCAAGCAAAGAAACCCATTGGCTGTAAATCGGTTTATAAAGTAAAATGCAAATCAGATGGTTTGATTAACAAGTTCAAAGCACTACTTGTTGCGAACGGATAGGCACAACAGAAAGAGATAGATTATGAAAAGACATCAGACCCAGCTACAAGAATGGTGACCCTTTGATCAGTTCTCTATATTGCAGCACAATTTAGATGGAAGGTGTATCAAATAAATGTTATGACTGAGTTCCTAATGGAGATTTGGAAGAAGAGGTCTGTCTACATGGATCAGCCTCCAGGATTTCATTAACAATAAAAGAACATGTGGTTTGCACGTTCGTCAAGTCCTTGTACAGACATATGCAAGCTCCTTGAGCCTGGTACATCAAAATTGATCAACATCTTAGAGAATCAGGATTCAAAACAAGCTTCTCTGATCAAGTAATGAGATTGCAATCCTTATCGTTTATGTTGAAGATCTTCCCATGACCAAGAGTGGATCCAACCTGATTCAAAAGGTAAATGTGATATTATAATTTCTTACATGACATATTTAGGGCTCGTACACTATTGCCTAAGTATAGAATTTTGACAACTTGATCATGCTATTTTTGTATCGCAATACAAGTATGCCAAAATACTTTTGGAAAAGTTCTAGATAACTGATTGTAATCAGACATCTACACCTATGGAATCTGGGCTTAAATTGTCAGCTCACACTGATTCACCTGCAGTCAATGAATTAGCATATCATTAAACACATTTGGCAAAATTTTGGATAACTGATTATAATCCGACATCTACACCTGCCGAAGTTGGGCATAAATCAGCAGCTCACACAGATTCATCTCTAGTCAATGAATTAGCATACCATTAGTTAGTGGATAGCTTGATTTATTTTATGGCCATATGAAAACATAAATGTTTTGTAGTAAGTTACTTGTTTCATTTTATGTCAAAGCCACAAACAAAACATTGGCACGTCATAAACCACACACACACTCAAGATATATTAAGGGAACCCTCAACTTCAGTATTCTGTATCAACAATTTGTCAATTTTCTATTTATTGGATATATTAATGCAGATTCAGCTGCGTCATCTAATGATGTACAATTGGGTACGTATTTGCTCCTGGATTAGGAGTAATATCTTGACAGAGGAAGCTACAGCATATAATTGCTTAATCATCAACTGAAGCTGAATAAATGGCAGCAGTCAATGCAAGTTGTGGTTGTGAAGCAGTTTGGTTACAACGTATATAAGAAAATATTCGCATAGATCAAACAGTCTCAACACCTCTTCAGTGTGATGATTAATGTGTGCCCAATATGGTGAAGAATCCAATATAATATGCCAGAAAAAGACACTTTGAAGTTCAACATCACTATATCCTGCAGCTAGAAGATCATGAAGATATTTGTCTTCATTATTGCCCAACTAAACCCCTTGGTAGAGAAACAATTGTAAAATTTAGGGATAAACTAGGGATTGTATCAGGGTTAGTCAATTTGTAGGATATTAGCATCTTAGCAGCTCTAAGCATCTATTTTCGAAACAAATTCTCATATTTGTTCAAAATTTCTTTCAATCTGTAGCATTAGAATAGAGTGTTTGTTAGCAAAATAAGATATTCTTGATTATCCAAGAACCCTAAGCATATTATTGTAGATTACTATAAATTGATATACAATATGAAGCTAAAGTGTGGACTACATTTCCACAATAATATAAAGGAAGAAATAACCAGAATTCAAAAATGAATAGGGCTACAAACATTTGTCTCACGCAACATATTTGCAGATATTTACATGGTTACAGCAGAGTCCCTGATACCTCTTTCTGCAATTTGAATGAAAGAAGCTCTGACTGTGATCCAAGCTCTGAAAATGCTTTTCCAAGCGAGCCTCCTTCACAGGATCCAAGTAGTTTGACTGCCTTCCCAAAGTCAACTAAAGACTGCCCCAGCTCTACAAGCATTTTCAATTTGCATATAAAAACATATAGATAGTCAGTACCCAAAAGAAAACCAACTAAATTGAATAGCAAAGCAGAAGATGTCCACTGAATAGTTACACATATATGCAGAACCTTGCCAGTGACAAATTTACCTCTATGCCTCTTCACCAAGCGAAACGCTTGCTTTTGGGCTTCTGACAAATGATCTTCCAATTCAGAAATATAATGTTTAAGCCTTTCGTAATCAGGGTCAGACTCTTCAACTGGTTTTTCCTTGCCAAGCACAACATCGCTTACCTTGGATTGCACATCCTGGAACAAAGCCAACCATAAGTCAAATCCCTTATCAAAAATACAAATCCTAACATGGTCTTTGAAAATTATGTTGCTCTTACATACCCATCCAAAGGAACAAACATTTTAATAAACTAAAGCCTGAATTTATGTTCACAGGGTCAAACAGTCTGTAATGCAGATCAAAGTACAACCATCTAAAATTAAGTATGTAGTACCACTTTTCCCTCACAATTTCCAACATAATGAAATAGTCAGGCATTTACTATTTATCAGTTAGCACTTCCAATTTAATCAGGAAAGGTGAAATGGTGAGATCTTCAACTAGCCATCAAAAAAAAATTATCAGAGATAATAGGACAAATCTAGCATCTATATTCCAATTCAAGCCCAATGAAAGTATAAATGTTTTAACATTCTACACTGCATGCTTTTGACTTGTTCTAAGGACAAGTTTAACTACGCAAGCCAAGAATCTCTAAAATATCTGGAACAGAAATAAGAACTATCTGTCTGCACATCAAATGGCATTAGCTCAACCGGTTAAATCCCTCGACTTTTAAGGAGGAGATACAGGTTCAAATCTTGCCAAGTCATGCATGCATAATAGCCATGTTGTTGTAATACCACAATGTGATGATGATATAATATGGGTGGCGCCCATTTCAATCCCATACAACCAATTTAAGAAAATAAAAGAACTTTCTATGTCTGACCAGCTGAAAAAATTTAATATATCATCACATAAAATGACATGAGAAAGTTCTACATGTAGTTCTGTATACATCTTAGACAAGTTGATATGTGATATCCATTTTAATTACTGATAAGCTCTGTACTTACAAAATCAAGTGGTTATGGACTTTTAAATGTACCTTGAATATTTGAATAAAATCACTTGGCTTCTTTCCAAAGATGCCACCTTCCTGAGATCTAGTTCGCTCCATTGACTGCAAAAATTTTAAAAAGAAAAAGAATAAATAAAAATAAAATAGTGAATAATATACTTATTTGTTTTGGGGGCAACTGATAGTCCCCAAGAAAATATGGAAAAAAAAAAGCGTCAACCATCGAACTTGGACATGCAACCAAAGAAAACAAGCATCCTTAGGCTATGTTGCAGACCCAGACATACTGATTTAAACATGAGATTCCCCCAAATTTCACTATTCAAATCCAAACATAGAATCTAAAACTACATTCTTCATCAATAAAAACTATCAAATATTTCAAATCTGAAAGTAAAAGACTGATCTGGTTTTCGTTTCAGAAAACATTTTACTACTATCGGCATGCCATTGTTTATCCCACTGCTGAAGATCTTGCACAATGCCATTATTTCCATCAAACAAAAGCTAATCAGATACCTTCACAGCCATTGGTTTTTTTACACATCCTATTAGAAGAAACATGTTATACATATCATCTACATATTCTGTCAAAAATTTTAATTCCTGAAAAACTATTGATTTAAAGCCAGTTCTTTCCCAACATGAAGAGATTTCATTCAACATGACACCACCTTAATATAAGCAAAGGCATTTTTATGTGAACGACTTCAATGTACAACTTAAACAGATTTTTTGAGTACCTTATTTTGCAACTATTAAGTAAAGCTTAAACAGGCTTTTTGAGTTGCCTTTCATTTGATTATATACAGTGAACTATCCAAATTTATCCAAGCAGGGTTAAAAATTGCCAAAATTCAAATAGTTTGGATAATATTTATCAAACCAGGCAACTATGCTCAAAATAAAGCAACCTGATAATTTGTATAATTACTAATCAAAAATATATTCTTCATCTGGCCGCAATTAGGACAATTTTGTGCGGAATTTGAAAAGCTTTAAAATGAGTGGTCATACAAAAGAAGCCAAGCAGTATTGAGGGAGATACGTCCATGTGAAGACAGTTGTCCGGAACAAGGGCAGCATTAAGGCAAATTTTTCCAAAAAAAACATCTCATATTTCAGGAGCCATATCTTTGCAAAGGGTTGTCCGATTCAGATGATTCTTGGACCAATTTGTGCAGAAATTGAAGAGCTTTAAAAAGAGTGGTCATATGAAGCAATCCAAGCCGTATTGAGGGAGATACAACCCTATGAAGTCAGCCATCTGGAACAGGGGCAGTGACGATTTTTCAAGTCACGGGAAAACGAAATTGCAGATTTCTATCAGCTAGGGTTTGGACGATGTGAGGAGCAATTAAGGGCTAAGGCATCAATGAGGCAAGACATTCCATCTGGGCATTAAATTTTTCAGCTAAGTTTCATTTATCCCTTCATTCTCTTTCAAAGCAAATTATTGTAGGTTTATTTTCACATAATAAAATCGCTATAGGATATACTTGTAATCTCAAAAGATATTGAGTTATAGTGTCCTTCCCCTGGACTGATTTATAGCTAAATCCGTAGAATCATCCCTAGTAGCAGAGGTTATGGAGGACCTCATAGAGCAGTGATCCTCGTTGCTCGAAGTTAAGGCAGCCATTGGAAAATTTAATGGGTCTTGGCCAGGGGCTTCAGCTTTGAGAAAATGGATTGATAGCAAATGGAAGTCTCTGGGAGTGAGTCTATCCTTTCTTCCCAAAGGTTTCTTCCTAGCCATTTTTTGTTCCAAGGAGGAAAGAGATAGAATCCTAAAAGAGGGTCTTTGGTTTATGGGAAGAGCAGGACTCTTCCTTACCCACTGGTATGAAGGCTTTGCACCTGAAAACGTAAATCTATCCCTTATACCACTCTAGGTCAAGATGTATGGGTTGCCCATTGAAGAATTTTGGGAAATTGATACCTTTAAGGGAATAGGCAACACTCACGACGAATTCCTTGAGATTTCAAAAACTACAAAAGATGGAATCTTGGCCATTTATGCTCGGATATTGGTTATGATTGATATATGTAAACCTTTACCAAAATCAATCATTCTTAAGTATGGGGGTAAGTCGTGGACCCAAACCATGGATTATGAAAATATAATAATATATCTTTCAGATGTAGATGTCATGAGGTGGGGCATATTGAGAGATAGTGCGCTAAGAAGAGTCCAGCAAAAACATAGAAAACCACAAAAAAAACTTACAAATGGATATGGATGAGGATGGTTTTCAACTTCCAATAAATAGGTCCAGACAAATGGAAGTAAATAAACAGTGGATATCAGTAAGGATATTGGAAGAAACACCAACTCTTTTGAGGCTTCAGCCTATGAAGGAAAACTAGATCGGAACTTAGAGGACATGGTACAACAGGATCAAAATATTAACAAGGAACCGTCTACTCAATCTGAACCCGATTTAGGGATGAACATTCTTGTTGAACCTAAGGAATGTGCCTCATTAGATTTTGAACTCTCTTGAAGTCCCATGCACCATTCACGAGAAGAAAAGTGGTAGAGAAAATGCAGTGGTAGATTTTAATACCTCTACCATTAACAAGGAACTATTAGAAAATGAGCAATATAAGTCAAAAGCTTTCTTAGCAAATCTAAGAGAGGATGAATCTAATGAGAAGGAAAGTTGTGAAAGAATATTGAGCAATAGAATAATAAGACCTAGCCCCAATACTGGCAAGGCAAAGAGAGGAAAACCTTCAAATTATCAAGCGAGATCTAGGGAAACAAGAGAAAACATAAAGAAAGGAACACAATCTAAGTTGGTTGAACTTCTCTTTACCAAACAGCAAAATGATATTGGTAATTCGCAGGAGGGGCCAACAACCCCTAATGAGACATGATTACCATCTCATGGAATATAAGGGGTGCTAATACCCCCTCAAAGCAAAGGTGTATTAGGGACCTATGTTTAAATAATAAGTTTGATATTCTTTGTAACCGAGAAACTAAAATGACAAAGGAAGAAGTTTCCAAAACTGTGAAAACAATATGGGCAATATGTAAATGGGATGTTGTGGACAAGATGTAGCGGCAAAGGGAATTCTAACTTGTTGGAATCCAATTAGAACCTCCTGTGTAACCATTCATAAAACTAAGCATTGGATAGCCTCATTCATGCTACTTTGCAAATATTCATTTCATCCTTATCAATGTCTATGGACCTACAACTTAGTCAGGAAGATCAAAAGTATGGAGTGGGATTGAGGCCTTTATGAGAAGTAATGATCAAGAAACCTGATTCATGATCATAGGAGATTTTAATGCCATAACTAAGCTAGATGAAAAACTTGGGGGAATTAGGCAAATAACCGAGCGTATGAGAGATTTCTCAGATTTTATTCAAAACAATAATCTATGGGAGGTTGAGTTTGGACAACTATACATGGACTAACAACACGTTAGGCCAAAACCCGATAGCAGAAAAATTAGACAGATGCATACTCTCAGATCATTGGCTAGATGAAAAGACTTGTGTAAGAGTAATACCTTGACAAGTTTTGGTTTAGAACACTAGCCAATAAGACTTAAAATGGCGGTAGGTGAATTCCAAAAATATCATATTTTAAATACGAGCAAATGTGGGAAGACTATCCTCAATTTGTAGATATGAATCATATGATAGCCCAGGCGTGGAATTCTTCTGGAAAAGGTGGGTTGTATACACTTCCAAAACAAACTATATCAATGACAATTAGATTAAAAAATGGAACAAAAACACTTTCGAAAACATTTTTGAGAAGAAAGGAGAACTAAAAGAGAAAGTTCCAAAATTCCAAAAAGGTGAGCACAATAATCGAAGCTCAGAGTAAAGGGAGTTGCTTAGTGAATATCATAATATTTTGAATAAGGAGGAGAAATTTTGGAGATTAAAATCGAGACAGACTTGGTTTAAAAAAGGAGATTAAAACACAGTTTTTTCATAGGATGGTAATAGTACAGAGATCAGCATCCAAAATTCGTAGAATTAAATCAATAGAAGGGGTTTGGATTGAAGACCAGAGCAAAATCAGAAAGGAGGCAAGGCTATTTTACCAGAATATTGTAGGATTGGAGGAGATTGAAATTCTTAATGATAAACTACTACAAGAAGTACCTTCAATTATAACATATGAAGACAATAGCAAACTGATGGAGCCTATTACTCTGAAAGAAGTTCATTTAGCTCTTTTCTCTTTTGATAAGGATAAATCCCCAGGTCCAGATGGGCTCTCAGCAGCATTCTATCAACATAACTAAGAAATAGTGAAGGATTCTTTATTGGTGGCAATGGAACAGTCTAGGGTAAAATAGTACATACTACATACCTTATAAAAGAAATGCAACATATCTTACCCTATTCCAAAAAAGAAGGATGCAGAATTGTTTGATTCATTCAAGCCAATAAGCCTATGTCATATGGCATATAAGACGATCGCCACAATGATGGCAAATCGGTCAAGACCACTATTAGGCAAAATTATTTCAAAAGACCAAGGAGGATTTGTGAGACAGATTCTTTCAACAGCTTCTAGGAAAGAGAGAGCAATGATCTTAAAAGTTGATATAAATAAAGGCTAATGATAGGGATAAATGGGACTTTCTTTTTGCAGTATTAACAAAGTTAGGATTTGGGAAGAAATGGGTCAGATGGTTTAATGCCAGTGTCTCAGTACCATATTCAGTGTTGGCCAATGGGCTAGTAGTAGAATCATTTAAAGCCAAGAAGGGTCTTAGACAGGGAGATTCTCTGTCACCATATCTATTCATTATTAGGACAAATATTGGGAAGGAACATGAAGAAGGCATACAAAGATGGGCTAATAAGCAGTCTTAAGGCTAGCAGAGAAAAATGAGACGAAAGCTTTGAATAACTTATTAAAGGAATTTGAACGAGTGTCGGAGTAGAAGTTAATAGAACAAAATCCAAAATTTACTTCCTAAACATTGCAACTAGAATCAGAGCTAGGATATGTAGGTTACTTCAAATGGAAGAAGCAAATTTTCCAGCAACATATCTAGGCATGCCCTTATTTAAGGGGAGAATGAGGATAGAATTGTCGAATCCAGTTATAAGCAAGGTTACAGAAGTATCGAGGATGGGGGAACGGGTTTCAGGGACGGCGGGGGGCAGCAAGCTGATTTTGGGAAACGGTTGGGGGATGGCTAAGGGACGACAAGTATAATAGTATTAAAAATTTTAAAAATTTTCATGCGGTAGTGTGCCTTCTGCTGGGCTATCAGTATCTGTATCTGATGAGCTGCCCTCATCATCCAAGTGAAGAGCCTCCAATGGAACTCCACTAATTCATCTTCTTAGGTCTTTAATACTTTATGTACATAAATTATACTAACTTTATCCGAAATACAAATACCTTGCCCTCTATATAGAAGATCACATAAAACCAACATTAAATCAAAACTTTAGATGAGTTTTTAATTCTTAAAAAGACATAATTCGTAACATTGAACTCAAAACCGTATGCATATATTTAAAAAATAAAAATCATAAACAAATTAAAGTAAGAAAAACAAAAATTGAAACCAGTATAAGTCAAATTATTGCATAAAGTACCTCTATAATCTTTAGTTCGTTGAATAAAGACAAATTCAATAAGATCCCGACCTTCAAAGAATTAAACCAAAGCAACCCTTGACCGCTACCAACCTACCTATCTCTTTCTAGACTAAATTTTAAATCAAATTTTAAATCATTGTAAAAGTTACCGTGAATTTGGGGGGATTTTCAACTGTTTCACTAACAATTACAGGTAACAATACGTCCCCCTGTTTTCTCATGAGGAATTATAAAGAAGAAGATGCAAGTGTTGCACTCAAGCAAATATTTTTATTTATTTCAATAAAGTCACCTTGACAACTGTATTTGTGACTAACCAACAAGACCATCAAATGTTAGGCGTTCATCATAAGATTTTTAATCATATTCAAATAAAACAATATCAAACTTCAAAAGGTCAAGTTACACGTACCATGGCCTACTTTTGGACACGTAACTTTCTGATTTTGGACACGTTAGTGAGCTCCACTAAGTTTTCTTTGTAGTTTCGCCAGCCAATGCCCTATTAATACATGTCTTTGAGGCACTATACTCCATCCACAATAAGATAAAGATAAAGATGGAGTCCAGAGATTTCCCTCTTTACACTACAGTAGAAAAACCCCTTGCAAAGTTCAACAGAGCTAATGCCTGCATATACTCTGCTGCAATTCTAGGCCTTGTATGCTATCGGGTCATGCATATGCCAAGCGAAGGTTCTCTGCCATGGATTGTTGTATTTCTTGCAGAGATTGGCTTCGCCTTCGTTTGGATATTAGACCAGGCCTTCAGGTGGCGGCCTGTGGATCGACACACTTTCCCAGAAAGACTTTCCAAGAGGTAAGAGATAGAGAATCAGTTTGTTTATCTGCTTAGAAGTTTAACAAATATAGTAAGCTAGCAGCATTAACGTTGTTATTGTTTGTAATGGATAGGTTTGAGAATGAGCTGCCTCCTGTTGATATATTTATATGCACAGCCGATCCAACTAAAGAACCTCCACTCAGTGTTGTAAACACAGCGTTGTCCACTTTGGCTTTTGATTATCCAGTAGAGAAGCTTTAGTTTAAGTTTTAATTTAAAAAAAAAAAGTGAGATTGTTGTTTAATGTTATATGTCCACTTTAGCCTGGGCAACCCTCAGCCGTCCCCCACGACTTCCCCTCACAGCAGGGGTACCGGGGACGGTCCCCCACGGCCTGGCGTTGTCTCTGGACGCCCCGCCTGTCCCTCCCAAAAGGGGAATGCTTGGGAAACGCCCCCTTTGACGTCCCCCTGTACTGGGGACTAAAGGGGGACAAGAACGTGTTCCCAAGGGTGGGGGATGCATCTCGGTGGAACACTGGTTATAAGTAAAAGTTCAGAATAAATTACCAGCATGGAAAGGTAAATGGTAATCATTAGTAGGAAGAATGCAGCAAATTAAATCAGTCTTCCAAGTCATTCCATAATATTATATGTCCTTGTTTATTATGCCAAAATCGGAAGGAAAAAAGTTTAATCTATATTATGCAGTCATTTTTGTGGTCAGGATTACATGATAAAAGGAAATTTCCCTTGGTGAAATGGAGCAAGGTTTGTGATGATAAAACTAGGGGAGGTCTCAGTTTAAGAGTTCTTACGGATGCAAACTTAACTCTAAGGGGAAAAGGAATTTAAAGATTGTACAAAGAGAGTCAAAGACAATGGGCAAGAATTCTTAATCTTTACTACATTCTCACTACGAAATGGTTCTGCTATATGGAACGGTTAAAAAAATCAATTGATCTAGTCATTAAAGGTCTCAGATGGGTGTCAATTAGACCTTGGTTCAATGGTTGGGACATACGGATGATGTAGCCCACATCAAGGTTCAAATATCGGCGGCGCCAAATAGGCTTTATAGCTCAATGTGACTGCTCAATGTGACTAAGTTGCTGTAAAAGGGAAAGGACGACCTTTTCAAAACTCTACTTTTCAAAAAAAAAGGTCTATAATAGGTGGTGGGAACTGGAGAAAAAAAATCTATTTGGATGGATACTTGGTTGATAAAAGACCACTCAATCTAGATCCAATTTTGAGACCATGGATGAGATTACTTCAAAACAAATATGGTCATAGGGTTTTAAACATTATGTACAAGGATCAAAAAGGAAAATACAAATGTAAAGAAGTATTTTTACAAGTATTCCGGAAAACGTTGCGGAGACAGTTGAGTAGAAAGATAACAATAGTGATTATTCCAAGGGGAGCTGAGGATAAGCTGATTTGGGAGTTGAATAGCTCAAGAGAATACACAAAAAGAAGTGGATATAATGTAAAGCACCAACAAAATAGGAATACTGCAATAATATGTAGAGATATTTGGGATAGCCCTAGCATTTCAAAAGTCAAAATGTTTGTATGGCTAGTAGATCACAAAAAAAAATTATCCCAAGATAACTTGATGAAAAGGGGTTTTCATGGCCCCTCACAATGTGTTCTACGTAAAAAGGAGGAAGAGAGTATAGACCATCTCTTGAGACTCTATTCAATAGTCTGGGAACTATGGCAATGGATTCTTAATATGTTTGGTAAATGCATGGTGATGAATGGCAAAATTGAAGAATGGTTAAAGCAGAGCACTTTTAAAAGTGAGGCATTTTAGACAATTTGGGATACATTGAAAGATACAATATTTTGGACTGTATGACTGGAAAGGAATAGAAGAATATTTAATGGAAAGGAAAGCAGTTTAGAGGTAATGAAAAGAAATATTTGTTTAGCCATAGAGGAGTATAAACCAGCCCTATAAACTCACCGAATCCCTAATCTTGAGGCAAAAAGCCTTGATAGATGTTGTCAAGTCATCAATTGAAATTATGATGGTGGATACTGGAGAAACAAAAGGCAAAGAGTATAAAATGGAAATCACTAAAAGCAAAGTTGGTCAAATTGAATTTGGATGGAGCTGTTAAAATAAATCCAGGACCAGCAAGGGGAGGAGGAATAATCAGAAATAGGAGTGAGAATTTTTCACATTACGCTTTCAGTAATGGATTTAAGACAAATAGTGAAGCTGAAGCTTGGGCGGCTTCAAAAGGATTAAAAATATGCACACAAATGAAATGGAATAAAGTATGGATGGAAGGCGATTCACTAATAGTAATAAATGCAATTTTGAGGAAAGCAAAGGCTCCAAAACATACAAGAGATCATTGTGGAAATACAAGACCTTGCTACAGAGTTTGAAGAAATCACGTTTACACATACGTTAAAGGAAGGGAACGAACATGCAAATAGGCTAGCCAAAAAAGGGGTTTTAATAGAGGATCGTGAAGTCAAATTCTCTTTTCCATGGTTAGAGGAAGCAGAAATTTTAGCTGAAGCTGACAAGAAAAATCTGAAAAACGCAAATTCAAAATAATGTTCCAGAAGACTACAAAATGTTTCAAGGGATCCATTTATAGATCAATGCATTGAAGGAAACTAACAATCTAGATTTGGTAAAGAGGACTATGATTTCGAGAAGGGAGTTAAAGTTTTGTATGTTAAGCAAAAGAAGATGATATCAGATGGACTTTATGGCTGAATGGATTATTTGAGTTGTTGGTTGTTGATTGGATTATGAAACATAGTATGGATTGGAACTTTAAATTTTTTACGACCGCTAAACTATTTATTAAAAAAATACCATTATGCTTTGTTAAAATGTCATTATAATATGAATGAGATTCATTTCATAACTCATTAAAATGATAAAATGTTTTTTTTTGTTATTTGAGATTAAAATGAATTCCAGTTGTATTATATAATGACTCGTAATTTAGTTAATATGAATATATCTCTTGATAAGATTTAAACATAAACTTTCAACTTTTTCAGACCGTTAAACTATTTATTACAGTTCTTGTGGTTGCACTTATGCATCAGGAAGGAAACTAACAGTCCAAATCTGGTAAAGCGGACTATGATAACGCGAAGTTTTGGAAATATTACTCTACTAAGATGCAGTGCATAGTCAGTAGAGGTGGAATTGTGGTATTGTAAAGGCTGCTGCAGGAAAATGTCCAGAAGAAAGATGATAAATTCTGAATATTTGTATTTACAAAGAAAATTGAAAAAGATCCACAAGATGAAAATCAAAAATTCATACTTTTAATATCAAGTGGCATTAGCTCAACGGGTTAGGAGACCAAGGTTCAAATCTTGCCAAGCGATACATGGATAATATCCAAGCTTTGTTGTAGTACCACTATGTGGTGATGATGTATTACGGGTGGGGCCCGTTTCAATCCCACATAACCAATTGAAAAAAATTCATACTTTTAATTAAAAAAAAATGTAGGAATCTAGCTATAGCAACTCAATTGAGATGAGAATTGAATATATTTGTAAAATTTCAAGCTCTAAAGGAGAGAGTTGTGATTTGTCAAAGGTGGGGGACCCAAGTACAACCCTTTTTTCTCTAGCAAAAAATAAACAAAAATAAAGTTTGCATAAGAAATCAATGGTTAAGCGTTAGGCTCTAACATGTCGTCTTCACCTGCCTACTTATCACTGAGATGACATACATATCTAATATAGAATGTAAATGGAAGCATATTATGAAAAATCCAGCATAAGTCTTTTTTGCTTCTACAAGCACAGGCACAGAATTCGTTACATCTGCTAACAACAACATTTGAGAAAAAGATAAACATACTGAATCATCAACACTGATTTCCTTTCTGGCAAAACCTACTTTCTTTCAAAACTTCGGTAATAACCAACGTACCTCTTCATTTGCCTGTAAGAAGAACTTCAAATCTTCACTTTGCCGCAGTTGTGGGTGTGAAGCTATTCTATTTATGAAAACATCTAATCCTCGACGCCTAAGCTCAATAAACTCTGCACTAAAACGAAACTTCTCTGCATTGAAAAACAAGTGAAATGATCACAGGGTTCACAACTTCATAGCAAACACAACCACGACTGCTATTTTGATGACTCTTTTCAGAACCTAAGAAAACAACCATAATCATATATTCATTTACTATTGTCTGAATTACAGTCACCACAAGTTTATAACAGTACAAGTAGGAAGGTCACTAAAACAAGTTAAGTTCCTTTATATAGGATAAATCGCAACCCCTGAGTGACGGATAACAATACCCTCATGTTTGAGATCTAAAAGTTCTCAAACTTGGTTTTGGCTTCAAAGCCAATTCCAAGAAAGAAAAGAACCTTCCAGATTTAGATGTCAATTATGTGACTAAGAAAGAAAGTTCTAATCCCAAAGAAATTGTAAGGTCTAAATCCCAGGCATTCACGGAATAATAAAACACCTTTCAAAAATGGTAGACAAATAAATAGCTCCTATGCCATTTACTTAAGCATCTCTAGCTTTACAAATTAAGACAGGCAGATGTCATGGTTTTGCACCTTCTTATTAAGCTTGGAGACAGGTAAACAAAGATTTCTCTAATTCAATGCATACATGGTTTAATTGGTAAGTCTATAGGAGTGAAGTACAAAATTGGAATTGTGCATGGATAGTTCAGCTTCAGCATGGGATTGTACACTGTAATGTAAGCTCGTGAGTGTAGCTCATCTACACTGTAGTGTAAGCTGGTGACTTTAACTTGTGTACACCATAATATAAGCTGGTGATTGTAACTCAAAATAAATAATTAATTTAACAGACACAGACACCAGCCTAGTCTTTTCAGCATGTCCTGTTTCACATAACAGCTTTAAAAAACAATATACCTATCAGATGACCAAAACTATTTGTTCAGAAATCTGTTACACAGGAACGCATTTCATGGTTGTATACCCATGAGGAGACATCCCTACAGGACAGGGACAAAAAACACAGTGTGGACATCCCCCAGCCATCCCCTCCACCCTTACCTTATTTGTGGCATCTATCCTCTCTGTAACATACAGTGTTGTGGCTTAGTCTGAAAACTCAATATACAGAGATAAGAATATAAATAGATGGTTGCCTGCACATCTGAAATATGGAGAGTTGTTAACATAATATGGAAAGCTGTCAGATTAACTAAACAGCTGAAATCTGAAAACTTAATTCCCTCCATATTGCAAATATTAAAGACTTTTAGTAAGACAAGAATGCAAATGTATAGGTGCTGCATAGCTTCTGTTGGAAGTTGAAGCACACAACTTTAGCATCTCTAAAGAAATTCTGCATCCCATTTATGTACATCAAATGAATGCATGATACTGCCACATAATATTTTTGAATGTTTTGGTACAGCTACAGATAATTGAAAAAAAAAGTCATCAAAGCTGAGGAAGGTTTTCTTACATTTGACATTATTAAATAGCGTCTTCAAAATCTTTTATAACAGATGACATGTGATTGATCATTGAGACAAATAGGTTGAAGTTGAATAATACACATCAAGGTTTTATGGTATTGTGAATTGCTGATACCACCAAAACGTTTAAAAAAACACAAGACAAAACCTAGTAAATTCAAGTCACAATGGGTGTAGAAATTTGGGAAAATCAATTTATTAAGAACATTAAGAAATTTGGTAGAACACTGACATTTTCTACCCATCTTATAGTTTCCTCTTGGTCGGCTTAGGATCTAATTGCTTTCACACAATCTAATTTAGAAGAAGCCACGGGACACTGAAAAGATCAAATAATAATCACAAACAAGAGCAGAAATAATGCCTCCTTTTGTTACAAACTAGAAGAAAGAGAAACATCAAATCCAAACAGTCTTACGCACAGCACTTTTTTCTGGAAGAAGTGGGTGGCAATTGAGATATTTGATAGAACACTGACATTATCTACCCATCTTTCCATGGCATTTATCCCATATAAGAAGATGCAAGGTTTATCATGTTTGGCGTAGGGTCTAAATGTTTTCTCACGATCTAATTTAGGAGAACCCATAATAATCTTAAATAAGCGAAGCAAAAATAATTATTCCTTTATTACAAACTAAAGGCAGAGAAGCATCCAACTCATAAGTCTTACCCACAGCACTTTTTTCTGGGAGAGGGGGAATAAAAATTCCCTTGCTCTTTTCTGCAAGGCGCTCATGCAACCAGACAAAATCACTGTATCTCCTAATTACAATCAAATCTGTGGCTTGATATCCAGGCATATTTGTCTGCTTTAAAAACATAAAACCCATTATATAAAAACAATTAGTAATGCATATATACAACAATCATGTAAACAAATACCACAATATTCATTGCATGCTACACCCTGATTTCCAGAAAAAAAAAAATTCAGAAAAATCCACAAAATTTAAGTTCATAAAAATCCTCCATCATTAAGATGGTATATATTGCAAGCTGTTATGTTTCTATTAAGAAATCTACATCTGATCCTCCTCAGTAACTAACAAAAATAGTGACCACATTTCACACAATAACCACAGAAGCACAGAAGCAATATGACAACGCAAGTCTAGAGGCTTTTCGTTTTATCTTGAGTAACAAATTAATCAGCCCAACTTATGGAGCATATAAAGCAAATATGCATTGGAAAAATAAAATTGGTTTCTTGACAGTCAACAGCTAAACCCTAAGAAATTTTGATTGAGAATATGCAATAAGAAAATTATGAATGAGCAGAGCTAGGGCAATTTTTTCTGAACACAACTCATCTTTCAGGAATCATATATTTGCATAGATTTGTCCAATTCAGACGATTCTTGTGCCATGTTGTGTAGAATTTGAAGAGCTTTGAAATGAATGGGCGTACGAAAGAATCCAAGCAGTATTGAGGGAGATATGACCATGTGAAGACAACCGTCCGGAACTAAGGCAGCGTTGGGGAAATTTTTTCCAAAAAGACAACTCATCTTTCAAGAGCCATATCTTTGCGAAGGGTTGTCTGATTCAAATGATTCTTAGACCAATTTGTGTGGAATTTGAAGAGCTTTAAAATGAGTGGTCATATGAAGGAATCCGAGCAATATTGAGGGAGATCCAACCCTGTGAAGTCAACCATCCGAAACAAAAGCAATGACGATTTTTCAAGTCACAAAAAATGAAATTGCAAATATTTGTCTGCTAGGGTTCGAATGATGGGAAGAGCAATGAAGGGCTAGGACTTCAATGAGGCAAGACATTCTATCTAGACAAAGAATTTTTCAACTATGTTTTTTTTCCCTTTCTTTATCCTAGAAAATTGTACATGAAAATTTTATAATTATTTTTTATCAAATTTTATATTTGTTATAGGACTTTCAGATAAATTTTAGTAAATTTTGAGTTTTAGTTTTATTTCTATGGATTGATTTATAGTTAAATACTTAGAATCATATCTATTGGTAGAAGTTAGTGAGCACACCTATAAGAGATCCTCGTTGCTCCAATATAGGGCTATTTTTGGTAAATTTAATGGGTATTGTCCAGGGGCTTCAACCTTGAGAAAATGGATTGATAGGAGTTGGAAGTCTCTAGAAGTGATCCTATCGTTTATTCCCAAAGATTTATTCCTAGCCATTTTTTATTCTAGGGAAGTAAGAGAAAAAAATCCTAAAAGGGGGTCCTTGGTTTATGGGAATATCAGGACTCTTCCTTACCCACTAGTATGAAGCCTTTTCACCTAAAAATGTAAATATATCCCTAGTACCAGTCTAGGTTAGGATGTTTGGGTTGCCCATTTAATTTTAGGATATATATACTTTCAAGGCAATAGGCAAAAATCTAGGAGAATTCCTTGAGATTTCAAATACGATAAAAGATGGATTTTTGGGTATTTATGCTGGAATATTGGTCATGATTAATATTAGTAAATATTTACTAGAATCAATCATTCTTAAGTACGGGGATAAGATGTGGATCCAAACTATAGATTATAAAAACATATATTTTAGATTTAGAAGATGTCATGAGGTGGGGCATATTGAGATATCATGCCCTGCAAAGAGCCCAAAAGAATCATATGTAGAAAACCATAAGAGAAACTTACAAATGGTTATGGATGAAGATGGTTTTCAACTTCCAAAAAATAGATCTAGAAAAATAAAAAATAAATAAACAGTGGGGACCAATAAGGAAGGATATTGGAATAAATACCAACTCTTTTGAGGCTTTAGCCTATGAAGAAAAAGTAGATTAAAACTTAGAGGACACAATACAACATTTTTAACATATTAACAAGGAACCGTCTATTCAGTATAATCCTTATTTAAGGAAGAAAATTCTCGATGAACATAAGGAATGCGTATCTTCAAATTTTTAAGACTCTCTTGAAGTACCATACACCATTCAGGAGAAAAAATTGGTAAAGAAAATGCAGTTTTAGAAGTTAATACCTGTGCCATTAATAAGGAAATAATAGAAAATAAGTAGGACTAGTCAAAAGCTTTTGTAATAGAGCAAGGAGAGAGTATATATGATGAAAAATAAAATTGTGAAAGAATATTGAGGAATAGAATAATAATACCTACTCCTGATATAAGCAAGGCAAAAAGAGGAAAACCCTCAAATTATCAAGCAAGATCCAGGGAAGCAAGAGCAAACATAGAGAAAGGAACACAAACTAAGTTGGTTGAACTTCTCTTTACCAAAAAATAAAATGATATTGGTAATATGCAGAGAGGGCCAAAAGCCCCTAATGAGACATTATTATCATCTCATGGAATATAAGGGGTGCTAATGCCTCCTAAAAGCAGAGGTGTATAAGGAACCTATGTTTAGGTAATAGGCCTGATATTCTTTGTATCCAAGAAACTAAAATGACAAAATAAGAAGTTTCAAAAAATATGAAAGTAGTATAGGCAAGATGTGAATGGGATGCTATGGATTCTAAAGGAGTGATAGGGGGAATTCTAACTTGTTGTAATCCTTCTAGAACCTCTTGTGTAACCATTCATAAAACTAGGCATTGGATAGCCTCTTTAGTCACTTGCTACTTTGCATATATTTATTTCATCCTTATCAATGTCTATGGACCTATAACTCAGTTAGGTAGATTAGAATTTTGGAGTGGTATTGAAGTCTTTGTGAAAAGTAAAGACTAAGAAAATTGATTCATGATCATTGGAGATTCTAATTCCATAACCAAGTTGGATGAAAATTTTCGAGGAATTAGGAAATTCACCCAAAGTATGAAAGATTTATCAAATTTTATTCATAATAATAATCTATAGGAGGTTGAGTTTGAATAAGACAACTATACTTAGACCAACAACAGGAGAGACTAGAACCTTATAACAAAAAAATTAGATAGATTTATTCTCTCAAATTGTTGGGTAGATGAAGGAACTTGTGCTAAAATTAATACCTTAACAAAAATTGGTTCAAATCACTCATCAATAAGAATTAAAATGGTGGTAAGTGAATTTAGAAAAGGATCATATTTTAAATATGATCAGATGTTGGAAGACCATCCTCAATTTGTTGATATGATAGCTCAAACGTGGAATTCTTTAGGTAATGGTGGGTTGTATGCTATTCCAAATCAAATTAAATCTATGCCATCTAGATTAAAATAATGGAACAAGAACACTTTTGGAAATTTTTTTGAAAAGAAATAAAAACTAAAAGATAAACTTTCAAAATTCCAAAAAGGTGATCTTAATAACCCAAGCTCAGAGGAAAGGGAGTTTCTTAGTGAATATCATAATATTTTGAGTAAGGAGAGAGAAATTATAGAGATTAAAATCAAGACAGACTTGGTTAAAAGGAGATAAAAATACAAATGTTTTTCAAAGGATGGCTATAGTACAAAGATCAACTTCCAAAATTGGTAGAATTAAATCAATAGAAGGGATTTGGATTGAAGATCAAAGTAAAATTAGAAAAGAGGTAATTTTTTTTTATCAGAATATTCTAGTTTTAGAGGAGACCGAAGTTCTTAATGATAAAATTTTTCAAGATGTTCCTTTAGTTATAACGAATGAAGACAATAGGAAAGTGATGGAGTCTATTCCTCTAGAAGAAGTTCATTTAGCTCTCTTCTCTTTTAATAAGGATAAATCCCCAGGTCTAGATGGGCTCTCTGCAACTTTTTACCAATATAATTGGGATATAGTGAAGGATTCTTTATTGGTGGCACAATGGAACAATCTAGGGTAAAACAATACATACCTTATAAAATAAATGCAACATATATTACCCTAATTCCAAAAAAGAAAGATGTTGAATTGTTTGATTCTTTTAGAACCATAAGTTTGTGTAATATGGCATATAATATTATCTCCAACATGATTGTGCATAGATTAAGGCCATTGTTAGACAAAATTATTTTAAAATAGAAAGGAGGCTTTATGAAAGGGAGACAAATTCTAGATGGGATCATAGTAGCTCATGAAGTTATACATTCAACAACTTCAAGAAAATAGAAATCAATGATATTAAAATTTTATATGAGTAAAGCCTATGATAGGGTTAAATGGGATTTTATTTTTGCAGTTTTAGAAAAGTTTGTTTTCAAGAAGAAATGGGTTAGATGGATTAAAGCTTGTGTCTTTACAATTTCTTATTTAGTGTTGGTCAATGAGTTAGTAACAAAATATTTTAAATCCAAGAGAGGCCTTAGACAATGAGATCCTCTATCTCCTTATTTGTTCATTATTATGGTAGAGGTTTTGAGTATGAACTTAAATAAGGTTTACAAATATGGGCTTATAAGTGGAATTGAGGTTAGTAATAGGGTTTGCAAAGTTACAATGGAGAAATTGCTAGAGCAGGAACAAATTTTGGGGAAGACAAAAAACCCTAGAGAGATCGTGAGTGTCAGTTCAGGTATGGTACTTATTTGGCTTTAGCTTTGAAAATATTTCATTGGCTAGGGATTTAAAAATAGGGACCTATTCTTTTGGAAGATATTTATGGCAGTCTGTTGGTTCCAATGATGACTGCAACCTCACTTCTACAACAAGAAAAAAATGAGGCCTTCTCCATGTTTTCACAACAGTTTCCCTTTGATGAGGAGAAGTTGGATCATATGTGTCAAGTGCTTAAAGTGAGAAAATAACCCCATCCAAAACCACCTGCTCGCTCTAACAATGGTACCTTTGTGCCCAAGTTATATGAGTCTCCTGTGATTGAGGTACCTTCAGCTTACATCCAACAACATTTGCTCATGCTTTCCACCCAAGCCCTTGCATGCAAATTTGTAGGAATATGACCTAGTCCAATCACAATCCAAAAATGGATTAATACACATTGGGGGAGTAAAGTATCCTCTTATGAATTCATTATGACAGGTAGGGGATAATTTGTCATTACATTTGCCTCTATGGAGGAAAAGAGCACTATATTTCATGGGGGTCCTTGGTTTCTAGGATCCAGCCCACTTTACATGACCCCGTGGAGCATGGCATTTGATCCTCAAGAGGAGGATCCTAAAGAAGTTTTTGTTTGGGTCAGGTTACAATTTTTTCCATTGTACCTATGGAACAAAACTTTGATGGAATTAATAGGTAATGCTATTGGAACATTCATTGACTAGGCTCCTCCAAAGGCTAATAATGTTATATGTGCACGCATATGTGTGCAAGTTAATCTAAAAAAGGGTTTGCTTGAACATATTGGAATAAATGTGTTTGATTGGATACATAACCAACCCCTGGACTATTATCATATACCATTCAAGTGTATAACATGCCATAAGCATGGGCATTTCTCCCAAAACTGCCCAATTAAACAAGCACAAGAAACAAAAAAATAAGAACTAAGATTCCAAGAAGTCAAAAGGAGACCGTGCAGATCAAGAAGCAAGAATCGACAACCTCAACCACAAGATCAAAAAAGCTTCTAGCACAAAAATAAATTTGAAATTATTAATGAAGGAGAAAAGGAAATCACCTCTCTAGATGTGATGACTCCTAAAGATAAAGAGAAGATACCTACAACTGAAGCTGACAAGTCACCAGAGATCTTAGGAGATACACCAGAGAACACAACAGATAGAGAAGAAACTGATGGAAACTCAGAGGAAGAGGTAGAAGAAACACAAGTGGAGTAAATAGTGATTCTTGGGGGTTTATCGACCACACGATCTACAGTTAAGGGAAGAAAATCAAACCAACAACTCAGAAATGAGCAAGCACAAAAAGACTTGCAATCCAAAACGTAGGTCAGAATTGAGGAGAGCTTTGTAAAAAATAAGAAGCAATACAAAAAATGAAGATTATATCATGGAACTATAGGGGACTGGGAAGTCCTCTGAAAAAAACTATCTCAAAGTTTTTAATACAGGAGCAAAAGCCAGCAATAGTATGTATTCATGAAACAAAAATGGTAGAGGCAACACTGATTATATAATGGCAGAAGATATGGGTACAATCAGAACTGATAACTATTGATTCTATGGGAGCTTCAGGGGGACTATCTTTGGCTTGGGACCCACAAAAATTAGTTTGTAGATTGCAAGATAAGCATAATAACTAGATAGTTACAAAATTTGCCTTACCAGATGGAACTAGTGTAGCAGTAATGAATTTTTATGGTCCAAATAATCCTATCCAGAAAAGAGAAACATGGCAAAACTTAGCACAATGGCTAGACAATGAGAAGTTTGACAACATAATACTGGGAGGAGATCTCAACATGATTATCTACCATTGGGAGAAGGTTGGGGGAATTTTAGCAAGGAATCCAAATAGAGATATACTTAATCAAATTATGGCATATGAAAGCTTACAAGACATTTAAACGACCAAAGGAAAGTACACTTGGAGCAATAGAAGAGCAGGGGCAAACTATATTGCAGAAATATTGGATAGATTTTTGATCAGTGAAAATATCCTAACACACTTTCCCCTCACTTCTAGTCACATCATTCAGAACTCTATCTCAGATCATAAGCCAATTCTCTTGGATAGCGGCCAAAGCTTACAACCCCAAAAAATTCCTTTTAAATACAACTCTGAATGGGTAGTAGAAGAAGATTTCAGTGAACTTGTGGAAAGCACTTGGAACCAACAGGTCCAATCCACCAACCCCCAAGAAAAGTGGAAAATCAAAATTCAAAAATTGAAGCATATGATAAAAAAATGGTTGGCAAAAAAAGTGAGAGTCAAACCAGACAAGAAGCAGTTGATGCAACAACTAGAGTAGCTAGAAAAATAAATTGGGGATCATCCTCCTCAACCATGGCAAGAAGATGCAAGAAATGACCTGATTTAGAAGCTCAATAAATTAAGCACTGAAGAAGAAACACATTGGAGGCTTAGATCCCGAATGGTCTGGCTAAGCAAGGGGGATAAAAATACCAAACATTTTCATCTAAAAACCTCTACCAAAGAAATACAATCAAGGACATAGAGAATGAAGGAACCACT
This sequence comes from Wollemia nobilis, assembly GCA_028583015.1. Lineage (NCBI taxonomy): Eukaryota > Viridiplantae > Streptophyta > Pinopsida > Araucariales > Araucariaceae > Wollemia > Wollemia nobilis. Next base: position 3,839,629 of record JAQPPZ010000521.1, read on the forward strand.
TATACAAACATGGAGAAAATTGAGGAACTTGCCAAGCAACATTACTCAGCTTTGCTCTCCAGAGAAAATGGTAATCCTCATTCCCAGGAAATATTGTTGCAACATATACCAATAGTATTAAGTTTGGAAGACAAACAGGATCTCAGTGAGCCAATCACTATGGAGGAACTTAAGGATATTATAGCAGCTCTACCAAAGGATAAAGCTCCTAGACCTGATGGATTCACAAATAACTTTTACCATAAATACTTACATATCATTGGAGAAGATTTGATATGCATGATTGAGGATGTTAGGGTGGAAGGTAAGCTTATTGGAGCCATCAAATCCACATTTCTAGCATTAAATAGATAAATAAAAAAATGCCACTACTTTCTCTAGATGCAGACCAATTTCTCTATGTAACTCTTCCTATAAAATTATTACCAAGTTGTTGGCAAATAGAATAAAGAAAAAACTTGAAAAACTAATATCAGAAGAGCAATGAGGGTTCATGCCTGGAAAATAAATATATGATAATATCATTACAGTGCATGAAGCCCTCCACAATAGTAGAAAATAAAAAAAGAAACAAATTGTTATAAAACTTGATATGGCAAACTCCTTTGATAGAGTTAATATACAATTTGTAGAACAGGTCCTTCAAAAGTTTGGATTCCCACATCAGGTCATTAAGTGGATCGGAGCGTGCATAAAAAACCCATGGATAGCCCCCTTAATAAATGGAGAACCAACAAATTTTTTTCAGGCTACAAGGGGAATTAGACAAGGGTGTCCACTATCACCATATATTTACATCATTCTAGCTGAGACTCTTGGAAGATTAATCAACCATATTCAAAGAGAAAAAAAATAATAGGGATAGAGGCAGCAACAGGATGCAAAGCTATAACACATGGTCAATTTGCAAATGATATCATTCTTCTAGGTGAAGCCACCAAGAAAAATGTTAGACAATTCAAGCAATGTCTGGATTGGTTCACACAAGCTACCGGGGCTCAGATAAACACTCAAAAGAGTCAGTTCTATACTCAAAACATTACAACAATAACAGTAAAACTATTTTGCACTATCCTAGGATTTCAATCTGGTACAGAAAAATACTTCAGATATCTAGGAGTGCCCATGAGCTTCCACCTCAAAGCTTCATACTGTTGGACCCCAATATTGGACAAGATGGTTAGGAGGATACAAAGTTACAATAATAGTTAGCTCAGTCTTGCAAGAAGGGTAGTATTGATAAAATAAGTGTTAGCTTCTCTTCCAGTCTACCAACTACTAGTATATCATGCTCCCAATTTTATTTTGCAAAAGGTAGATGGAATCATACGGAACTTCCTATGGCAAGGAGGTAGGAAATCAAAAAGAAAAAAGTTCCACTTGGTCAATTGGGAGATGGTCACCAAAAGTAAAATTCAAGGAGGACTGGGAATACAAAAAATGGAGATAGTTTTGAAAGCATTGGGAGCAAAAATTCTTTGGAACACACTTAAAAACAATCGAGCATGGCAGCGCATACTAGTCAGCAAGTATGTAAATAATCAAAAAGGTATTCAAATGCTCAAACATATAGATAAACTTCCCAGAGCCTCGTTGGTTTGGAAAAATATAGTGTCTGCAAAGAGCATAATAGAGGATAAAATTTCTTGGCTACCAGGATATGGTAAGTTAATTAATCTATGGGAGGATCAGATCCTAGGAAATCCACCATTAAGAGAGAGAACTCCAATCAAATTGCAGAATCACTTGGAAAGCCAAAGAATATTTAAGTTAAGTGACTTGTTTTATTGGACCTCAGAAACTTTGAACTAGATCTCCCCTCCCATTCCATCTCAACTTCAAGGAGATTGGGATTATTTTAAGTCTCACATGGTGAGAATTAGACCTCTTCATCCCATAATGCTAGACAAACTTATTTTGGTTAGCATAAACAGTAATGGGGAATACTCAGTGCATTTAGGAGTCCAACATCAGCAAATTGGGTTTGCCAACAAAAAACTATCGATATTATTGAAAGTTAGAGCACCACCTAAACAACAAGTATTCAACTGGCTAGTTTCTCAAAATAAAATCTTAACAGGTGATAATATGCAAAAGAGGGGTATAGCAGGGCCTCATGTTTGTTACAGGTGCAGGAAGAACAATGAAACAGTTTTCCATATTTTGTTTGAATTTGGTTAGGAATAATCAAAATTCTTGGCATTTCCTACTCTGGAAGGTTAACCATAGACAAACGTTTTACCAAGTGGAACAAATAATATAAAAGTAAACTGACAGGTAAGCCCCTCCTAGAATATCTGTGGATCTCCATACCATATTTTGTCATCTTGCACATTTGGTTGGATAGAAATCAGAGGATTTTTGAAGGAAAAGGTAAGGACAATAAAATTCTAATACGAAGGATAAAAGAAGAATTAATCTTGAATATCAAATCTAGTTTTTTTCAGCAACAATATGAAGAATATCTATCACCCACAGAAAGAAGAATTATATACCAACTTAATCTCCAAGATTTCCTGACACACGGAGGATGCAAAGCAAATAATTCTTTGCCTGACATATGTTTTCCAACACTCTTCTTTTATGGTGCCTCCAAATCCAACCCCGGTAAAGCAGCGGCAAGGGGACTGATTCTTACAGGACCTTGTGAGATCCTACTCAAATACATGATCAACTTGGGAACAACATATAACAATGTGGCAAAGGCTACTGGATGTGAAATCGGCTTAAAATTGGTGGCAAAGCAAGGAATCACTCAGGTCACACTTTACGGGGATTCTAAACTGATAATAATAGCTCTTACCAAAAATAAATATTTTAGATCTTTACAATTGAAGATTATTCAAGACAGGATTAGACAACTTGGCACGATCATTGGCAAAATATCCTATCAACACATATGGCGGGAATTCAACAAAGAGGCTGACACACTAGCGAATCAGGCAATAAATATAGCCCCTGGTTATTGCCGCCAAATCATCAAGAAGAAGAAGAGCAGGGGTGGTATGCAAGGATGACAAAGGCTCCAATAATGAGGTTCTTTTTTGTCTTCATGTTCAGTTTTTTAGAATGATGTTCACTTTGAACTTTGATTAAAGAGTTTTGTACTTTTTTTATTAAGTAAATAAATATTTTCTTTTATAAAAAAATAAATAAAAGGTTAGTAATAACATCGATAAAATCACCCATCAACAATTTGTAGATGATACAACCCTTTTTGGAAGGGAAAAAATAAATGAGGCTAGGGCTTTGAATAAATTTTTAAAAGAGTATGAAAGAGATTCAGGGAAAAAAATTAGGACTAAATCCAAAATTTACTAACACTCCTGCTAATATCAAAGCAATAATTTGTTGGTTGCTTCAAATGGAAGAGATTTGAGGGGAGAATGAGGATAGGTTTATGGAATCTAGTTATTAGTAAAGTTCAAAATAAACTTCCAACTTGGAAATGTAGATGGTTATCGTTAGCAGGAAGAGTGAAGTTAATTAAATCAGTATTACAAGTCATTCCAACATATTATATGTCATTGTATATTATGCCAAAAATAGTTGAAAAAAGTTTAATCTATATTATGTGATCCTTTTTATGGTCAAGTGTACATGATAAAAAGAAATTTCCTTTGGTGAAATGGATCAAGTTGTGTGATGATAAAACTAGGGGAGATCTTGGTTTAAGAGTTTTTACAAATGCAAACTTAGATCTTAGGGAAAAAGTAATCTGAAGATTATACAAAGAGAGTCAAAGAGAATGGGAAAGAATTATTCTAAGTATGTTGATCCCAATGACCCAAGTATAAAATTTATAGTGTTTTCTCTTCCAAATGGTTTTGCTCTTTGGAATGGTTTAAAAAAATCTATTGATATTATGATTAAATATTTAATATGGGTGGTGGGAATTGGAGAAAAAAATTCTCTTTGGATGGATACTTGGTGTGATACAAAACCACTCAATTTAGATCCAATTTTGAAACCTTGTATGGGATTGCTTCAATATAGATATGGTGATATGGTTTCAAACATTTTGTACAAGGATAAGGAAGGAAGATACAAATGGAAAGAAGATTATTTTATAAGTATACAAGACATTGATGCTAGGAGGCAATTGAATAGAAAGATAACAACTCTGATTATTCCAAGGGGAGCTAAGGATAAATTGATTTGGGAGTTGAATAACTCAAGAGAATACACAACAAGAAGTGGATATAATCTACACCACCAACAAAATAATAATGTCACTAGAATATGGAAAGATATTTGGGATAGCCCGAGCATTCCTAAATTCAAAATGATTGTTTGGCTAGTAGGTCATAGAAGAATTTTATCCTAGGATAACCTTATGAAAAGGGGTTTTCATGGCCCCTCTCAATGTATTTTTTGTAAAAAGGAGGAGGAGAGTATAGACCATCTCTTGGGACATTGCTCAATAGTCTAGAATCTATGGCAATGGATTCTTAATATGTTTGGTAAATGCATGGTTATGAATAGAATAATTGAATATTGGTTAAAGCAATGGTATAGCATTTATAAAAGTGAGGCTTTACAGACAATATAGAATATATCAAAAGATACAATAATTTAGACTATATGGCTAGAAAGGAATAGAATAATATTTAAAGGAAAGGAAAGTAGTTTAGAGGTAATGAAAAAGAAGATATGTTTAGCCATAGAGGAGTCTAAACCAACCCTATAAACTCACCCAGTTCCTAATCTAGAAGTAGAGAGCTTTGATAGATGGAGTCATGTCATTAAATATAATTATGATGTTGGATACAAGAGAAGAAAGAAGGAAAATAATATAAAGTTGAAACCACCAAATGGGGAGTGGGTTAAATTGAAATTTTATGGAGAATCTAAAGGAAATATAGGACCAGGAGGAGGAGGAATAATTAGAAATAATAGAGGATATATTTTATCTCATTATGCTTTCGATAGTGGATTTAAGACAAATAATGAAGCTGAACCTTGAGAAGATTTAGAAGGGTTAAAAATATGTAATCATATGAAGTGGAATAGAGTATGGATGGAAGGTGATTCTCTCATAGTAATAAATGCAACTTTGAGAAAAGCAAAGGCTCCATGAAACATATAAGAGATAATTGTGGAAATTCAAGATCTTGCTAAATAGTTTGAAGAAATTAGGTTTACACATATATTAAGAGAAGGAAATAAATTTACAGATAAGCTAGCCAATAGAGGGGTTTTGATTAAGGATCATGAAGTTAAATTCTCCTTTCCATGGTTAGAGGAAGTAGTAAGTTTAGTTGAAGTTGACAAGAAAATATTGATTTCCTGATTCAATTAATAATAAATATTTACTTTATTATTTTCCATTGGTAATATCTACTTTATTTTGTAACAATAATGTGTTTTATTTAGACTATTTATTATAATTTTTATGGTTGCACTTGTGTTTCAAGAAGGAAACTAGCAATCCAGATTTGGTAAAATGAACTATGATAGTGCAATATTTTGGAAATATTACTCTACTAAGATGCAATGCGTGATTAATATTTACATTAATGTTTTCTTATATAAACTATTTATTACAATTCTTGTGGTTGCACTTATGCTTTAGGAAGGAAACTAGCAGTCCAAATCTGGTAAAGCGGACTATGATAGCACAAATTTTTGGAAATATTACTCTACTAAGATGCAATGCGTAGACAGTAGAGGTGGAGTTTTGGTATTGTAGAGGCTGCTGCAGGGAAATGCCAAGAAGAAGGATGTTGAATTTTGGAATATTTGTATTTGCAAAGAAAATTGAAAAAATCCAAAAAATGAAAATCAAGTATTCAGACTTTCTATAAAAAAATATGTTGGTATCTAGCTATAGCAACTCAATTGAGATGTGACAATTGAATCTGTTTGTAAACTCTCAAGCTATAAAAAAGAGAGTTGTGATTTGTCAAGAGTGGAAGACCCAAACAACCCCTTTTTCTCCAGCAAAAAAACAGCTAAAGCCTAAGAACACAAGTCCTATGAATTATGCTAAGAGCTGTTCTCAGACAAGAAAAACAATATACTCTACCAAAGAGAAAATACAAATAATAGGCTAAACACATTGGAAAAGAACGAATACACAACTCAAATATACATGCCATGCTAGCCTAAATAAATGCTGCCCATATATCGACAGCTATAGCTATTTACAATTGAAAAAAATGCACGCTAAAGATAATTAGGCGGCTACATCAAACATGAAAAGCACAATTGCTAGAAGGTGCAAGTGCAGTGTCTCCACTAAATTGTATCATTGTTGCCCTGTCTTTACTGAGGAAAATTTTGTTTTTCACATACAAACATGTAGAAAAATATATATATATATATATTTTAAATAATACCTTTTTGATGAAGTGAAAATATAGGTCATTTTGAGAGTTTACTATATGCTGAAAAACATTTACACTAACTCGAAAGGCGACAAAATAGTTTCTCCTACTTTCGATAAAAGAAAGAGATATCAAGGTTATGAGCTGACCTTGGTAACAATCCGATACGTCACATGAGTCTGGACTCCAGTGCCTTGCTTGACAGGATCAGTTACCGTGATTGACATAAAGGGCTGCCCAGTGGGGGTTGTTGCAGACCCCACAGAACTTCGTTGCTGCACCAAAGTGTCATAGCAACTTCATTATCCATACAGCTTGGTTTAAACAATCTCCAAATAAAGCAATTCCAATTCATTTACATTCAGGTCCAGATAAAAAATTGAATACACTTTTAGATAGAACTCCATCTTCTGCAATTTAACCTCCACGCACGAGTCAACAAATCCAGATACATTTTTCTTCAAGCCCCAAACAGACAATTCCCTGCCTATTTTGACAAAAATATTCTCAAAATCTAAATAAATAAATCCAACCTGATTCATCCTAGCTTCTAACCCCAGAATACGAATACATGTCATTCTCATTTCTCACAATAACCCATCAGATTTCTAATCCAGTATCAAAGGGTAACACCCTAATTTCCCTAACAGGCTGGACTCGATTTACGCAACTCCCTATGTCAACACCGAATAATGATAAGTTACTCCCCTAAACTGCAACAAAATAGATCACCTAACATTCTGTTCAAAAAACTTAAAACCCGAGAGGGGGATGCCCCGATCGCATGAAACCCCATCTCCATACACTTAACCCAAACGCGGTAACTTCACAACAAATGTAAATTAAAATCAAGAAACAATAATAAATAAATAAATAATTGTATACATGATACAGTGAAGCATGATAGAGATTTGCCCTTAAATCTGATTAAAACAATGCTAACGGTCCGGAAATTCAATGTACACGATCCATAATCCAGTCTGCTCTAAAACTAAAACTAGTTGGATCGCAAAAATCCTAAGTCGCTTCCACTAGAAAATTAAAAAATGATCGAACTTACCTTCGAAATCATGGTTTCTGCTGTTGGTCGTTGATTGCAAAACCGCGAGAATTAAGTTCTGAATCTTCGCCTTCGCACCTCCCTGCTCTCTGGTTTTGCTTTTCGTTTTCGTTTACCTAACTAGCGTTATACCCACACCAAGCACCGCACGAAGAGATGAGACAATTTACAAGGCATTGAATTTTCATATCATCACATGATAAATGGACTTGTAGAGGAAGTCGGCCTTTTTCCACCTTTTGATTTCACATAAAGTTTCGTTTAATGGCGTATTAATTTTAAAACAGAGAGAAGAAATAAATGTTCGTTAAACACGTACCAGATAGGTTTTTAGAGTTACCGAGCATTTTTTTATTTAACTTACATTTACTCAATTAAAAGTTATTTTTTCTTATTTAAAACTTGAATCTTTTATTTAAATATTTACGTTTTATCTATAATATTAATTAAGTTATAAAAAATTATATAATTTTGAAACAATTTTTATTTTCATTTTATTAATGTTTTATAGTATTATTATAAATATATTATTTGATGTACTGATGTTAAATATTATTATTATTTATTAAGTTTAATGTCTACATTGTCTCTGTTAGGGATATTTTTATTATTTAAAACTTAAATCTTTTACTTATAATATTAATTAAGTTATAAAAAAATTATATAAAATATAAACAAATTTTATTTTTTTAATTAATGTTTTATAGTATTATAAATATATTGTTTTATGCAACTTTATTTTATGGATGTTACATAGTATTTTTATTTAATAAGATTGAAACCTAAATCATTTTTGTTGGGATAGTGGTATGTTTTTGAGTTTTCATTCACAAGATCCAAGTTCAACCACCTTAAAAGGATCAAGACCCTTTTCAAAATCATGTGCTTTACCTTAAAATGTTCTCCTTGTTGAAACAATGTAGTGATATAGTTTTGAATTTTCATCAATAAACAGTTTAAATTACTATACAAAGAGGACAAGAACCCTTTCAAAAACTTGTGTTTTATCCTACAAATTTTATCCAAAAAATTAAATTAATATTAATCAATTAAGATCCAGTTGACTTTTTTTTTTTTTTTAAAGCGAAAAACCCCTTGTGGGGCCGCCTTGGTCTGAGACACCACGAACAGTTGTGGGGCCGCCTTGGTCTGAGACACCACGAATAGGGGGTTCTACACCGTCAAAATCACCCGGGAGTCGCACCCGACCCTGCCCGCACCAACATTATCAATTGGATTTTGGATACCCAATTCAACTTTTTGGTAGGGTGGAGATTTGAACCTAAGACCTCCCTTGAAGGATTGTCCTCTCCTCTCCAACTCACCTACAACACCTGGATGATCCAGTTAACTTCATCTTTACTTTTAAACTAGTATTAATTTTTTCTAACCAAAAAAATTAAACTTAAAGATTTTCTTTTAAATTAAAAAATTTTAACATATTTAAATTATAATATTTTTATTTAAATAAACAATTGTCTTAAAAATACAATTTATTTGTTACAAACTACTGCTCCTCGTAAAAAAACACATGAACAGAATCTCTCTTAAGTTATTTATTGTAAATGAAATTGAATTTAATTAAACATCTATAGGAGGCATGGAGTGTAATAGTTGTAAAATATGTTTGGCTTCAACTGCATGTATATGGCATGCTTGTCCGTAGGTATAGACATTTAGTTTGTTTTGCCCGAAGGTGACAAGATCGTGGAGATTGTTGATTTAATAGATGGCTTTTCTTTTGTTGTTTTTTAGGAAATGAAATAAAAGATTTTAATTACGTACGCAAGATTTAAATATAATGATTTATAGGATCACTACCTAAAAAAGCATATATAATGATTTATAGGATCACTACCTTAAAAAAGCATAATCTCTTAAGTTATTTATTGTAAATAAAATTGAATTTAATTAAACATCTATAGGGGACATGGAGTGTAATACTTATAAAATATGTTTGGCTTCAAGTGCATGTATATGGCATGCTTGTCCGTAGGTATAGACATTTATTTTGTTTTGCCCGAAGGTGATAAGATCGTGATCACTACCTTAAAAAAACATAATCTCTTAAGTTATTTATTGTAAATAAAATTTAATTTAATTAAACATCTATAGGGGCATGGAGTGTAATAGTTGTAAAATATGTCTGGCTTCAAGTGCCATGTATATGGCATGCTTGTCCGTAGGTACAGACATTTATTTTGTTTTGCCCGAAGGTGATAACATCGTGGAGATTGATGATTTAATAGATGGCTTTTGTTTTTTTTGGTTTTGTTTAAGAAATATGGTTTATGGGATTTTAAATATGGAATTACAACTACTCAAATCATATTATATGATTCTTAATATCTCTGAGAAGGTTGTTTCTTCTCCTGTTGATTTGGGTTAGTAATTCTCCAACTTTTTTTATTTATTGTTTTCAAATAACTCTGTCATAGACCCGTTTCCAAGTGTTTCTTTGTATTCACGGATATCTAAAAAACTCGGACATTGATAGATGAAGTGTTCATTTATCTCTACTGCCCCTGTGTTGCATAGAGTACATATCCTTTCTTCTCATTGTTCTTTGGGCGTTGTCCATCTCTCTGTTTCACATCTAAGCCTATGAGCGCTAGTCCTTATCTGAGCAATGAGGATTTTTTCCTTCCACTTGATTTCAACGTCTATATGTGTTTTTTCTTTGTGGTCATACGTTGGGTTAAACTTTGCAATATAATATTGTCTTTTCTGCTTGCATTTTTCCACATTCCACTTCTAAACTTTTCATTCACATAAATTTTTATGTCTTTGTTGACATTGGGGCATTCATTTATATTGATTTCCTAGCATTTCATCCATTTCTGATTTTGTTTCATCCATGTATTTTTCCGCCTATGCAACTCTTCGTCCCTAGCTACCCTAGGCCATCTGTTGTTTTTCATGTTTTCTAGTTTTTTTCAAGCAACATAACAGCTTGGTCATCGCAATTGCTTCTAAAGGGAACATTCCAATTTCGGCTAGAATAATTTCAAAAGGGGTTGTGGCATTAATTTTGAGAAAATTTATGATTAGATATTTTTTAATCCTTTCTATTTGCCTCCATTTTGCATTTGTTGTGCCACTAGCCCACACCTCTCAACCATACAACAAAACCGGTGTAACAAGTAGGCCAAATAAGACCTTGGTGGTCTTCCAATCCCACAACTCGGTATTCCTACACTCGTTTTGAAGTGCATATATTGCTTTCCAACCACTTTGAGTTCTTTTCATCCTACATGTATTCCAATTGAGTTTGTCATGAAAGTCTATGCCCAAGTATTTGTATTCTACTACTACCTCAAGCGATTCTCCTGCAAACTGAAATTTGAGTTGTTGCTTCTTCTTTTTTGCTGAAAAAATCATAATTTTTGTTTTGCTCATGTTCACCTGCATCCCAACTTCTTTACAAAAGAGTTCTAGAGCTCAAAGGTGATCTTCTAGATATTTGGCTTTTTTGGCCATAAGAATTATATTATCTGCATACATGAGGAGTTTTACCACGTATTTGGCTAAGTGCACACCCTCTCCTCCAAATTTGTTTATCCATTATTTTAACTTGTCAATGTACAACCCAAATAAGATCAGAGATATAGGATCAACAACGTGCAACTTTTGTTTGGCAAGCTTTCAAGGACGTTAAGTTTTTCTTTATTAGTCTATAAAAAGTTTAGGATTATAGTTTATAATTCATTTTTTTTTGTTAGTGTGAAAAATCCACTACCAATATTTAGGATTGGGTATTTTCATCTTACCACGACCTTTCATAGGGGGAGATTTGAGCTTATCAATAAAGAATTTAACACATAGCTACACATGTCGTGGTTTTAACTTTGGATCTCTCGAAGAAGGGTATCTCCATCCCACCGTGATCTCTCATAAAGGGAGAGTTGAGCTTATCAATAAAGAATTTAACACATAGCCACACACACCACAGTTTGAACTTTGTATCTCCTAAAGAAGAGCCAAAGCTCAAAACGTTGCACTGTCCCCTTGGGATCTTTTTTTTTATTTGGTTAGAGTGAGAAACCCTTACGACCGACACTTAGGGCTAGGCATCCTCATCTCGCCATGACCTCTCATAAGGGGGAGGGGAGAGCTGAGCTTATAAAAATGGAATTTAACATACAACCACACACATATTATGGTTTGAACCTTGGACCTCTTAAAGAAGAGCAAAATCCCAAATCGTTGCATTGTTCCTCGGGACGTTTGTATTTCATTTATTATAACTAATAAAGGGGGTGTTTAATTTAATTTAAAAAATTGTTTGATAAGGAAAATGTAGTGGTTAGGGCTTTGGCCTCTCTTTGGGAAGGTATAAGGTTCAAACCACGACGTACCCAAAAGGGTATAGGTTGGATGGGTTGGATGGGTTGGATGGTAGCGGCCAAGTGTTTGTCGGTTAGCTACCCTAGTTCAATGCCTTAAAGGATCAAGGTCCCATTGACTTTGTCTAATCCAATAGGTTAGGGTTTATAATGGTAGCATCCAATGGTGTTACTTATTCCTCTATATATTAAAAAAAAAATTAATTTCTAGTGAGTTTCCTTAATCCTCGAAAGGAGGTTCGAGGTTCAAGTTTGGTGGCCTGCACCAGATACACAAAACCCCCCAGCTAGCCTGAGGGGTATACCCGGATGGGACAGGCTCTATGGAACAGAAAGTCCTGGCCCCTAAGGGATACGAGGAACGGTTTTTCTTAAGTTAAGATTTTAAGTCCACGAGGGCTAGGTGGATAGGTAAGAATTTGGGTACTTACCAGGAGGAGACCTAGATTCAAACCTTGCGGGTATGCTCAATCTAGGGCAAATGTAGTAGTCTGACTTGAGTTTGTTGAGTGTGCACCAGCTTAATGACGGTAATAACAACCCCGAGCCATCGAGGGTCTCCCTCACTCCGGGTCATGTTTATCGAGGTGAGATAGGGGTTATAGTGGTAGCACCATGATTTGACGGTACGATCGAAGGCAATGCGACTTGATCCTATGACCAGTTGTTCAAAAAGGAAAGGTAGTTGTTGATTCCTCTATGTATATAAAAAAAAGTAAGATAATATAATTTATAATTAAAAAAATATGTTATGATAACATTTATTTTGAATATGAAGCTATAGGCTTACTACAGTGGTAAGGGCTTTGGCTTTTCTTTGAGAGGTCCAAGGTTCAAACCCCACTCGAGTATTATGATAATATTTTTATTGAATATGAAGTTGCAAGCTTACTATAGTGGTAAGGACTTTCGCCTCTCTTTGAGAGGTCCAAGATTCAAACCCCACTCAATATGAGTGGACGGGATCCCTCATAAAAATCTTTGTAAATTTATTGAAAAAAGCATTTATATTTAATATGAACAAGAATTAAATTATTTTATTATTTTCATTAATTAATATTGTTTAAACGTGCAATGTTGAATAAAAGGCAGTCGAGAGGAAGTGCGAGCCAAGAGGGAGTGCGATCCGAGAGGAAGTGTGAGCTAAGAGGGAGTGCGACATGATATTCAATCATAGTAGAAGAGTGATGGGTTCATCTAGAGTGTATCAATGCTTCAAACCCTTACCACAAATGCGTGGAATATTATTTCCAAAAATTGTCAAAGAAAAGGAACACTAGGAAAAAGAGGAGAGAGGATCTATTGTGAGCCAAGAGGGAGTAAAAGGCAGGATAGAGTGCAAGTTGGGAGTGAGTGCAAGCTGAGAGGGAATGTGATCCAAGAGCGAGCCCCATTAGCTAGTATGAAAGGAAAATCATATTTGAAAGCCCTAATGGGAAGTTAGGATGCCATAATTAGAGATAAGCAAAAGAGTGAATACATGGTAAATTCAATCCAGGCAGCAGATGTTACACTACAAGTGAGTATCAAGGATGAGATGATTGAGTATGATATAATAGTTCTTAAAAAATAAAGGGTTAATATGTAAGTTCTATAGATCATGGCCAAGGTTTTTAGAGATTCAAGATTGGATAAAGTGGAAGTGGAGAATAAATTCAAATTACTTTATGATTTTTGTCCTACAGGTTTTTTCCTCATCATTATCTCTAGTTCAAAAATTAGGGATAAAATAATGGTTGGTGGACCGTGGTTTATGGGAAGAGATGTACTTTAATTGAGACCACGAAATGAAATTTTTTTTGTTAAGACATAAAATATTAAGAAGCTTCTAGTATGGGTTATGCTTTTTTGGACTTCCATATCAGCTTATAAATAAGGATGTTTTGAAGAATATTGGAAATACCCTAGGGGAATTCATCAAGGAAGGACTAACTATTAAGGAGTGAAAGCATGTTATATATACTCAAATATGTATTGCTATGGATATTTTAAAATCTTTGCCATAATCCATTAAGATTAAATCTAAATCAAGAGAATGCGATCAATAAGTAGGTTATGAAAATATTGCATTTTGTTGTCACAATTGTTATGAGATTGGACACATGACAAGTGTTTACAAAGTGAAAACTATGAAGAAAGAGATAAAAAATTATATCCATGAGATAAACTTCAAGATGAAGCAAGGAAATCATACAATAATGATAAGTCTTATTATGAGTAGTGTGAGAATATTGAAAAGATAGATGAAGATGAAAGTATTGATAGGAATGAAAAAAGAGAGAAAGACCCAAGAAGCAAAAACAAAGAGAAAAAAAACCCAAGGAGATGTTGATATGGGAAAACAAAAGCAAATATCACAAGTGCTAACAAGAAGTGGTGCTAAACTCACGAATAAAAATAAAAAATAACAATGAAAATAATATCTTGGAATATTAAGGGAACAAATAAGAACCCTAAAAAAAGTATTAATAAATTGTGAGGTTGTTATAGACAAGATATTTTTAGATATAGAAGTTGGGAAACAAAAATTTTAGCCATTCACGATGTTGAATTTCATCTTGACAAAATTTAAATTTTAAAAGGCATTTGATATAAAAGGATGTGATTGTGATAGTTGTAAGCTTACTGTAGTGGTAAAGGTTTTGGCCTTTCAAAGGTTTAAACCCCACTCAGTATGAGGGGACCAGGATACCTCATAAAAACCTGTGTAAACTTATTGAAAAAAAGGAGGTGATTGTGGAAAGCTAGCAATTAGCAGTTTGAGAAAGATGGAGAATATCTTTGATAGAAAGGCAAATAATAATATCTTTGATAGAAAGACAAAGTTGGATATGCTTTAATTAACTTGTTAGAAATGTAATGAGAGCAATGTAATATTTTGTTTTTGTAATTAGAGTGACCCCGATAGAAACCACTGAGAGCTTATTAAAAAAAAAAATTAAAATCAAATCTTTATAAAATCAAAGTATATCCCTATAGGACATCGTAGTGGTTTGGGTTTTAGTCTCTCTTTTGAAAGGCTTAGATTACAACCACTACATGGTGTGTAAGCTTATTTAAAAAACAAATCAAAGTATTTAATACTTTTATAATATATATTTGGACACGTACATACTTCGTCATGGGTTGATTCCTAGTTATGAAAACCAAAGGCTATGCAGTAGAAAAAATCAAAGTATTTAATTTCTTTATATATATATATATATATAACACTCTCTATCGTAGGTTGATTCCCCATTATGAAAACCAAAGGCCATGCAGTAACACACACACATCGTAGTTTGGACTTAGGTTTCCTTAAAAAGAGCCCAAAGCCATAACCACTACTCTATCTTGGCTGGGACTATATATAAAGTTATATGTGGCTTCTATTGGGGTCACTCCCATCAATAAATAAATAAATATATATATATATATATATATATATATATATATATATATAAGTTAAAACATCGCACTATCATAGCCCACTTTACCAGATTTGGATTGTTAGTTACCTTCCTGAAGCACATGTGCAACCACAAGTTTACACGGGTTTTTATGAGGGGTCTTGGTTCCCTCTTATCAAGGTTTGAACTTGGATCTCTTGGATGAAAACCCAAGAACTTACCACTATGGTATCCATCACGGGTCTCAAAATACCAGAATATTACATTTATTGCAGCGTACCTATTTCTCCTAACTTTTTTATTTTTTTGCTCTTAAATAAATTCTTCAACTTCCTCAAAGTACTATGTTTTCACAATCAACTCTTTGGCATCATTTTCATTAAGAGATAAAATCTCACTTGGCTAGTTGCCTTCTAAAATTTAAAATTCACTAGGATGAAGATCAACACTGCAGTTCACTAATTTATCTACTATTTCATTTACTTCTTTATAATATGCTCACATCTGTTTGTGTTAATAACATTGATGATAATTTGTGAATCCCCCTCAATTAAAATAGATTTCCATCTTTTATCTACTACAATTTTAATCCTTATAAGAAGTGCCCTAACCTGTGCATAGTTGTTAATTGAAGTTCCATATGATTCTAAATAAGCGAGGAGATGTTAGAGTAGATGTTTTAGACTCTAGCTAATGTTCACCTAGGTACTTTATTTTATATTAATTTAGTTTATTTATTCCCACCCACTTTATGTGTGGATATTCGTTTTATCTTATTTAATTTTGTTTTTGCTAGATAATAAGGGGTTGTACTCGGGTCCCTCATTCTTGACAAATTACATCTCTCTTCTTTAGATCTTAAGAGTTTACAAATAGACACACTTCTCATCTCAATTGAGATGTTATAGCTAGAAACCTACATCATTTTAAATAAAAAATCTGAATTCTTGATTTTCATTTTTTGGATCTTTTCAAATTTTTGTATGAATACAATTAATCCATAATTTAGCAACTTTATAGACATTTTCCTATAGCAGCCTTCACAATACCAAAACTTCACCTCTACTATCTATGCCTTGCATCTTAGTAGAGTAATATTTTCAAAACATCGCACTATCATAGTCCGCTTTACCAAATCTAGATTGCTATTTTTCGTCCTAAAACACAAGTGCAACCACAAAAATTATAATAAATAGTCTAAAAGAAAACACAATATTATTATAAAATAAAGCAGATAATATCAATGGAAAACATTAAATTAAATCTTAATCATAAATTGATTCAGGCAATCAACATTTTTTGTCAATTCCAACTAAACTTTCTACTTCCTCTAACCATGGAAATGATAATTTAACTTCATGATCATCAATCAAAACCCCTCTATATGCGTATTTGTTTCCTTTCCTTAATATATGTGTAAACCTGATTTCTTCAAACTCTTTAGCAATATCTTGAATTTCCACAATTATCTCTTGTATGTTCCATGGAGTCTTTGCTTTCCTCAAAATTGCATTAATTACTATGAGAGAATCACCTTCCATCCATACTCTATTCCATTTCATTTGTTTACATATTTTTAACCCTTCTAAAGTTGCCCAAGCTTGAGCTTCATTATTTGTCTTAAACAACTTCATTATTTGTCTTAAATCCACTATTGAAAGTTGTAAAGCGAAAAAAGATGAACACCAATAAAAGTAGTAAATCAAAGCAGATAACAATGCACACATAAAGTGAAATATCTCATATATTATAAACTTGGGAGCCTTGATCTCCACTTTATACATAGATGTGCCCCAAATCAGGGGTTACAGAGCAATATTTGCTTTGATACAATGATTTACAATAGGAGGGATAAAACCCTTGATCAAATAATGGTGGTGTATTTAGATCTTCTTCGCTCCAAACAAGGGTGAGTGGGCTTGTGTATCCCTACGGGGCCACTCGAGCTACAACAATTGTCAATGAAGATATCTCTTGTACCTACATACAAAATACTCCATAAAATTGGATCAATAATACATGTGAGGGCTCCACTGTGTGAGGTCCTCTTCAAAAAGTAGATCTACTAAACCCTAGGTGTAGTGTTGATGAAATGTAAACTAAATACAGGAAATGTAAGTCAAAAAGAAAATAAAAACCTTATCAATACCTAAAATTATTGGATCTACTCTTCTACTGGTTTGATCTGATGTCGCATAGATGCCCTGAAGCATCAAAGGGCTAGCTAATGCCCTATGGTGTTTTTCGGATGCTCTACAGCGTTTAAGAGATGCTCTAAGGCATTTATGAGATGACCTAAAGTGTATGTGATTTGTGGTAGACGTTCGGTAGGGTCCGGATCTTGTTCACAGGGGTTGTAAAGGATGAACTGTGGATATGGCAACAGTGAGGGTTTGTGCAAATGCAAAGGGATGAATGAGATGACAGAATGTTAGGGCTCACAAGATGATGGATGATTTTGACCTCTCCAGATGTTAATTTTTGGACCTTCATTCACAAAAGTGAATGATATTTTATGATTCTCCTTAATTCATGTTAGGGTTTCGACGACACCAATAGATGGCCAAGATAAAAACATGATGAACGGTTATGATTACGATTTGATAAGTGACATGGATCATATTAAATGAGTGGCCATGATTAAGATGTGACGGGCGATTGAGATTTATTCATATATATTATATAAATTATGAGTGACTATGATTTGATGATGAGTGGATGACAAGTGGCTAGGATTTGATGTCTACAAAATCATAATAAGATAAAATATCTCCTCTTTTATTTCTAATTATTCCTTCGCCTCCTACTGATCCTGGATTTCCTTTAGATGCTCCATCAAATTTAATTTAGTCCACTCCACATTTGGTGGTTTCCACTTTATATTCTTTATCTTCTTTTTACTTCTCTTATACCCAACATCATAATTCCATTTAATGACTTGACTCCATCTATCAAGGCTCTCTTCTTCCAAAATAGGGACTGGGTAAGTTGATAGGGTTGGTTTTGACTCCTCTATGGCTAAATATATCTTCTTTTTCATTACCTCTAAACTGCTTTCCTTTCCTTTAAATATTTTTCTCTTCCTTTCTAGCCATATAATCCAAAGTATTGTATCTTTTGATATAATCCCATATTGTATCTAAAGCCTCACTTTTATAAGTGCTCTACCATTGCTTTAACCAATCTTCAATTCTGCTATTCATCACCATGCATTGACCAAACATATTAAGAATCCATTGCCATAGATTACATACTATCGATTAATGTCCCAAGAGATGGTCTATACTCTCCTTTCCTCCTTATTATAAAAAACACATTGAGAGGGACCATGAAAACCCCTTTTCATAAGGTTATCCTAGGATACAATTCTTCTATGACCTACTAGCCAAACAAACATTTTAACTTTAGGAATGCTTGGTCTATCCCAAATATCTCTCCATATTCTAGTGATATTATTATTTTGTTGGTGTTGAATATTATATCCACTTCTTGTTGTGTATTCTCCTGAGTTATTCAACTCCTAAATCAATTTATCCTTGGCTCCCTTTGGAATAATCATAGTTGTTATCTTTCTACTCAATTGCCTCTTAGCATCAATGTCTTGTATATTTGTAAAAAATCTTCTTTCCATTTATATCTTCCTTCTTGATCCTTGTACAAAATGTTTGAAACCCTATCACCATATTTGTCTTGAAGCAATCTCATCCAAGGTTTCAAAATTGGATCTAAATTAAGTAGTTTTTTATCACACCAAGTATCCATCCAAATAGAAATTTTTTCTCCAGTTTCCACCACCCATGTTAAACCTTTAATCATAATATCAACAGATTTTTTTAAACCATTCCAAAGAGCAGAACGATTTGGTAGAGAGAATGCAGTAAATATTAAATTTGGGTTATTAAGATCACCATACTTAGAAGAATTATTTCCCATTATCTTTGACTCTCTTTGTACAATCTCCATATAAATTTTTCCCTAAGAGCTAAGTTTGCATCTATAACAACTCTTAAACCAATACCTCCCCTAGTTTTATCATCACACAACTTACTCCATTTCACCAAAGGAAATTTTCTTTTATCATGTAAACCTAACCATAAAAAGGATCGCATAATATATATTAAACTTTTTTTCAACTTATTTAGGCATAGAATACAATGACATATAATAAGTTGGAATGGCTTGTAAGATTGACTTAATTAATTGCACTCTTCTTGCTAATGATAACCATATACCTTTCCAAGCTAGAAGTTTATTCTAAACTTTACTAATAACTAGATTACATAAATCTATCCTCATTCTCCCCTCAAATAAAGACATCCCAAGATAAGTTGTTGGTAAATTTGTCTCCTCCATTTGAAGCAACCTACAAGTGTTTGCTTTGATATTAGCAGGAGTGTTAAGGAAGTAGATTTTGAATTTAGTTCTATGAAATTTTTGTCCTGGAGCTCTTTCATACTCTTTTAAAATTTATTCAAAGCTTTGGTCTCATTTATCCTTACCCTTCCAAAAAGGGTTGTATCATCTACAAATTGTTGATGGGTGATGTTATCGATGTTATTACTAACCTTAAGTCCACTTATAAGCCCATCTTTGTAAGCCTTATTTAAGTTCCTACTCAAAACTTCTACCATAATAATGAACAAATAAGGAGATAGAGGATCTCCTTGTCTAAGGCCTCTCTTGGCTTTAAAAGATTATGTCACTAACCCATTGACCAACAATGAATAAGAAATTGTAGAGACATAAGATTTAATCCATATAACCCATTTCTTATTGAAACCAAACTTATCTAAAACTGCAAAAAAAAATCCCATTTAACCCTATCATAGGCTTTACTCATATTAAGTTTTAAGATAATTTCTTTCTCTTTTCTTGAAGTTGTTGAATGTATAACCTCATGAGCTACTATGATCCCATCCAAAAATTGTCTCCCTTTCACAAATCCTCCTTGCTCTTCAAAAATAATTTTGTCTAACAATGGCATTAATCTATTCACCATCACTTTTAAACTAATCTTATATTCCATATTACATAGGCTTATGGGCCTAAAAGAATCAAACAATTCAACATCCTTCTTTTTTGGAATTAGGGTAATATATGTTGCATTTATTTTATAAGGTATGAATTGTTTTACCCTAGACTATTCCACTACCACCAATAAATAATCCTTCACTATATCCCAATCATGTTGGTAAAAATATGTAGAGAGACCATTTGGACCTAGAGATTTATCCTTATTAAAAGAGAAAAGAGCTAATCAAACTTCTTCTAGAGTAATAGGCTCCATCGGTTTCCTATTGTCTTCATTCGTTACAACTGAAGGAACATCTTGAAGAAGTTTATCATTAAGATATGCAGTCTCCTCTAAACCTAGAATATTCTAATAAAACAACTTTACCTCTTTTCTAATTTCACTATGATCTTCAATCCAAACCCCTTATATTGATTTAATTATACTAATTATAGAAGTTGATCTTTGTACTATAGCCATCCTATGAAAAAACTTTGTATTTTTATCACCTTCTTTTAGCTAAGTTTATCTTGATTTTAATCTCCAAAATTTCTCTTTCGTACTCAAAATATTGTTATATTCACTAAGCAACTCCCTTTCCTTTGAGCTTGGATTATTATCATCAACTTTTTGGAATTTTGAAATTTTATATTTTAGTTATTCTTTTTCCTCAAAAATGTTTCCAAAGGTGTTCTTGTTCCATTCTTTTAATCAATATGTCATAGCTTTAATTTGGTTTGGAAGAGCATACAACCCACCATTACCTGAATAATTGAGCTATCATATCAACAAATTGAGGATGGTCTTCCCACATTTGCTCGTATTTAAAATATGATCTTTTTTGAATTCACTAACCACCATTTTAACTCTCATTGGTCAGTGATCTAACCCAATCCTTGTTAAGGTATTAATTTTAGCACAAGTTCCTTCATCTAGCCAATGATTTGAGAGAATGCATATGTCTAATTTTTTTGCTATTAGGTTCTGGACTCTCTTGTTGTTGGTCCAAGTATAGTTGTCTTCTTCAAACTCAACTTCCCATAGATTATTATTTTGAATCAAAGTTGAAAAATATTTCATACTTTGGGTCATTTTCCTAATTCCCCAAAATTTGTATCTAGCTTGGTTATGGCATTAAAATATCCAATGATCATGAATCAGATTTATTCGTCTTTACTTATCATAAAGGCTTTAATCCCAATCCAAACTTCTAATCTATCTGACTGAGTTGTAGGTCCATAGACATTGATAAGGATGAAATGAATATTTACAAAGTAGCAAGTGATTAAAGAGGCTATCCAATTCCAAGTTTTATGAATGGTTACACAAGAGGTTCTAGAAGGATTCCAACAAGTTATAATTCCCCTACCACTCCTTCAGAATCTATAGCATCCTATTCACATCTTGCCCATACTGCTTTCATAGTTTTTGAAACTTCTTCTTTTGTCATTTTAATTTCCTGGATACAGAGAATAACATGTTTATTACTTAAACATAGGTCCCTAATACACCTCTACTTTGAGGGTGCATTAACACCCCTTATAGTTCATGAGATGATAATCATGTCTCATTAGGGGCTTTTGACCGCTCGTGCGTATTACCAATATCATTTTGTTGTTTAGTAAAAAGAAGTTCAACCAACTTAGTTTATGTTCCTTTCTTTATGTTTGCTCTTGCTTCCCTGGATATTTCTTGATAATTTGAGGGTTTTCCTCTTTTTGTCTTGCCTATATCAAGAGTAGGTCTTATTATTCTATTCCTCAATATTCTTTCACAATTTTTTTTTCATCATGAAGATTTTGACTTGTCCAACTCATTTTCTGGTATTTTCTTATTAATGGTAGAGGTATTAACTTCTAAAACTATATTTCCTTTACCAATTATTTCTCTTGAATTGTGCATGGTACTTCAAGAGAGTCTTCAAAATCTAATGAGACACATTCCTTAGGTTCATTGAGAATGTTCTTTCTTAAATTAGGATCATTCTGAATAGACAGTTCCTTGTTAATATGTTGAAATTGTTGTACTGTGTCCTCTAAGTTTTGATCTACTTTTTATTCATAGAATAAAACCTCAAAAGAGTTGGTATTTCTTCCAATATCCTTCATTATTGGTCTTCATTTTTTATTTTATTTTATTTTATTTTTCTAGATCTATTTTTTGGAAGTTGAAAATCATATTCATCCATAACCATTTGTAAGTTTCTCTTACGGTTTTCTACAAATTATTTTGTTGGGCTTTTCTTAGGATATGATCTCTCAATATGCCCCACCTCATGACATCTTCTACATCTAAAATATATGTTTTCATAATCTACAGTTTGGGTCCACATCTTATCCCCATACTTAAGAATGATTGATTATATTAAATATTTACTTATATCAATCATCACCAATATTCGAGCATAAATAGCCAAAAATCCATCTTTTATCGTATCTAAAATCTCAAGGAATTCTCCTAGAGTGTTGCCTATTGCCTTGAAGATATCTATTTCCTAAAATTCAATGGGCAACCCAAACATCCTAACCAGACTGGTACTAGGGATAGATTTATATTTTTTAGGTGAAAAGCCTTCATACCAACGGGTAAGGAAGAGTCCTGCTCTTCCCATAAACCAAGGACCCCCTTTTAGGATTCTTTATCTTTCTTCCCTAGAACAAAAAATGGCTAGGAAGAAACCTTTGGGAAGAAATGATAGAATCACTTGGAGACTTCCAACTCCTATCAATCCATTTTCTAAGGTTGAAGCCCTTGGTCAATACCCATTAAATTTTCCAAAAATTGCCCTATCTTGGAGCAATGAGGATATCTATGAGGTGCGCTCACTAACCTCTACCACTAGAGATGATTCTAAGGATTTAACTATAAATCGGTCCATGGAAAGGAAACTAAAACTCAAAATCTATTGAAATTTATCTGAATTTCCTATAGCAAATATAATATTTGATAAAAACTTTATAAAATTTTCATGCACAATTTCTAAGATAAAGAAAGAGAAAAAAAAATTAGTTGAAAAATTCTTTGTCTAGATAGAATGTCTTGCCTCACTGAAGTCCTAGACCTTCATTGCTCTTCCCATTGTTTGAACCCTAGCTAGAAAATATTTACAGTTTAATTTTTCGTTATTTAAAAAATTATTATTGCCCTTGTTTCGAATGGTTGACTTCATAGGGTCGTATCTCCCTCAATATTGCTCAAATTTTTGCATATGACCATTCATTTTAAAGTTATTCAAATTCTGCACAAGTTGGTCTAAGAATCAGTTGAATTGGATAACTCTTCACGAAGATATGGCTCCTAAAAGATGAGACATTTTTCAAGAAAAAACCCTAATCCTTCGCACTTCACGATATTATCTTCTTTAGATATTATGGGGATATTTGGCATTTATTAGATTACTAGGGAGTTAAACTCATTGATTACGTTTGGAGGGTTAATATCTTTTCTCCCCATGGCAGTTACAGATCTGTGGATCATATCGCACCTCCTTTTTTATCTATTGATCCTTATCTCTTTGTTGATCCTACGATTGTGGTGGATTTTCCTTGCTTATTTAAGCAAGGCTTCTCCATTGTATTTCATACTTTATTATGATATATGATATTGTAGTTCTTGTTTAGCTTCTATTATCTTGCTATTGTTATTTCTAGTATCTACTTTTCTGGTTAATGCGGTGTATATTTAATGCCTTGATCCTTGAGTCTTGTGGTTCAATGTTTACATCTTGCCATCGTTCCTTTCATGGTATCAGAGCTCGAAGGACTGTTAAAGATATCCATTATTGAGGATAATGCAATCAGATCATATTGAAGGTTTTATAGTTGGAGATTGAAGATTGGAGGTTCTAAGCCCTAGAAGGTGAAAAAATTATCTCCTATTATTTTGTGAAGAGCTTCTATATCTTTTGGCCCTTCATTGTATCTTGGTCGACCCCTATAACCATGGACTTACTCAGAAAGTTTCAGTTTTTTGGAAGTTTTTTGGGTTTTTTGCTTGTTGGTATAAAGTTGCAGAATCATCATTGATCTAGTGCTCTGGATCATCGCAGATTGTGGATCACCATCGATCTATCCTGCTGATTACATATTTTTTTTGTATTCAGGTTTTTGCACACAGCGTGTAAATTTCTTGAATTCTACACATCTAAAAAAATTATTGTCTGAAGGTTCGCAAAATTACTACTACAATCTGGTGGAGTGTAAATCTGTAATATTTTTCTTCATTTTGGTTTCACCTATAATTTTCCCTGCATGCAACTCGTGTTTGTGAGGATAAATATTTGGCATTAATTAGAGTGGCTTTCAGTTTTATGTAAGTTAGTTTTGCATTAATTAAACTGAAAAGTGTCAAATTTGGAGAGTTGCATACAACTTTGTAAAAGTTTATTTTTTGTGACTCCAAATTTATTAGATCTACAAAATCCTCTATTATAAAAAGCAGATCTAAAAATCCTAAATTATAAAGAAATTCACTTTTTAGGCTTTGTTGTTGTTCGATTCCTTGGTGTTCCATTTTCAAGGGTTTGAAGACATGGTTGGAGGATCTCTTGGTGGTGGATTGTGCGTGTAGGGTTTGTTGGGATTTATTTGCTCACTTTTCTTCTTGTGGATTAGCCACAACCTACCAACGCTCTTTTTCTCACGCGACTTCACCCTCCATCTTGAAGATCATCTTGGAGTTTCATTTTTTGCAGCATTTTTTTTAGGGTTTGAATATTTTTGAGGGTTTAAATCATAATTTCTATCTTTTTTCTCTCAAAACCCTAGCCCATATGGAAAATAAACATATCTTTCAAATGACTAGTAATTATTCTATAAAATTTTAGGAGGTTTTTTAGGTCTATCATATAAACCTCTGTAAAATTTCAGAATTTTTTGTTGGATATTTTAAAAGTTATAAGTATTTTGGTAAAATAGGTACATATTTGCTATTTTGATCATATATTAATAACGACTAGGAACTTTTCTACAAAATTTTAAACATTATTGGAGAATCTCATTAGAGATATTCATTTAAAAGTTTAGTGCATTTGGAGTCGTATTTAGAACATTATAGTGATTTTACTATTTTTAGTAAACTCGTCCTTTGGGATGAAATATTCGGAGTTGCTAGGCTAAATTTTTCTACGACTATAAAATCATGTTTATGATCTGTTTCTAAAATTTTAGATCATTTGGATTTGTATTCGTAAATTTATGATGATTTTATGATGCACTCTCATTATATTCCATTGTGAAAAGGTAAATTTATTTTTTCCACTTGAACCTTGTATATGGACTATTGTTATAAAGTCCCACCTTCCTTTATTTGTTGTTTGTCCACTTAGTTTGGACCTTTGTGATTAGCTTACTTGGTGTTCAATATTGATGGAGCCTATACATTGTTGTGCTTGAGGAGTTATTTATCTTTGACTTCCCTTGCTTTGTTGTGGTGCATCCTCTTGTGCCAATTTCCCTCATTGAGACACTTAGTTTGAAGGAGGGGATTCTTTTGGGAATTCCTTTGGAGATTTTTCAAAGTTTGGAGGATTCATTTGTGTATTGGTGTGACTTTGTGGTATTTTGCACCACCTTGTGACATCACACTAGACCTCTTACATTATAATGGCATTTGATTTTGGGGGGGCTCTTCTACTTTTGAGGACATCTTCGTAACTTATTTTTTAAACTTAGCATAGAGACAAATGCTTAAACTTTTGAAGCATCGTTTAAGGTACCTTGTTCATTATGTAAAAGTGAAGGTTTGGATCCTTTATTTATAACGCCAAAACCCAAATCAATGGTGAAGGATAAGGAGTATAGTACATGGTTCATAAAAAAATTAAGGATCTCTAGCATGCTTTATTATTTAGTTTAAGGAAAGCTTTGAAAAATTATTGGAGTTCACAAGAACAAACCTCACCTTGCTTATCATATGTTGAGAAGAATTTTTTTACCCAAGGCACCTTCTCTTACAATTGCTTGCATGGAGGACATCATTTATGACATTGCATATTTGTTTTTGGAGTCACTATCTCATGATATTTTGGATGATGAGGTTGATGCTACAGTACTTGCTTCAAATATTTTACAAGACACATCTCCACACTTATTTTATGTGGATGATCATGTTGATGTTGTAGCATATACAATAGATATTTCATGGCATGTTACATCCTTACATATTGATGACTTCTTAGATGGTGTTGCCTCTCTCTTCATTGAGTGTCACACATGTGATTTTCTTGACATGTATGAGGAGCTCACTCATTTATTTGATGATGACGTATACATTATATCTCCTCCATGTACTTCCTTTGAGGGCCCTTTTGTGGTGTGCCCTCCTTCTTTGAGTGAGCCACCTTGTCCACCATTTTCTTCTCCTATTTCTTTCACATTGGATGATGTACTCCTATAGGAGTTGGATACAAAGATTTTGTCTTCGGTTGGACTCTCACTTAGAGATCCCAAAGACCATGTTGATTATTTTGAGGCTTCTAAGCCTCCACTTCTTTCTCTTGTTGCTTCCATGGGCTCTTCATCACTCATACACCAAGACAATGGGTTGATTCTTCCTTGATGGATGCTCTTCACATATCTCTTCCACTTTTACATACTCATGGTTTCATGCACATTGATCTTTTGGATATTGATTATGACTATATTCTACCCCATTTTGGTGTTGGTTTGGGCTTTTATATTCCTAGAGATTCATTTCATAATTTATTGGTGATATATTCTTCACTTTGTCTTTCTTTTGAGGACTTCACGTCATCATTCTACATTTTGTTCCCATCTTCTCACACTCACTTGGAGTGGGAAGACATTTGACAGATGCTTCATGGCTACTTTATTCCTCATGGAAGACACATTGTTCGTCGTAGAGGCATCCACTTCTTCATAGGAATTCTTCATGGAGCTTGTCGTCCTAGGGGGTGTTGGGAGCACTCCATGGCTTCATTCTTACTTCTTCACTCTTTCTAGCAGGATGGTTTTTTTCCATGTGGTTTTCCACCTTCTAGTTTGAGAGCTTTTGGATACACATTGTATATGAGTACCTAATTAGATCTTGTTGTCAGGAATCATACTATGGATAGGCCACTTATTTTTGGCCCTTGTATTTGCTTGAGGGAGGTGTTAGAGTAGATGTTTTAGACTTAAGTTCATGCTCACCTAGGTGCTTTATTTTTATATTAGTTTAGTTTATTTTCTCCACCCACTTTATGTGTGGATACTTGTTTTATTTATTTATATATTATGGGGATGTTTTAAATTTATTAGATTCCTAGGGAGTTACACTCATTGATTACTTTTGGAGGGTTGAGATCTTTTCTCCCTATGACAATTACAGATCTATGGATCATAGCACACCTCCTTGATTGTACGGTGGATATTGATCCTTATATCTTTGTTGATCCTATCATTGCGATGGATCTTTCTTACCTATTTAAGCAAGGTTTCTCCATTGTATTTCATACTTTATTATGATATATGATATTGTAGTTCTTGTTTACCTTCCATTATCTTGCTATTGTTATATCTAGTCTCTTATTTTTTGGTTAATATGGTGTATCTTTAATGCCTCGATCCATGAGGCTTGTAGTTTGATGTTTGCATCTTGCCATCATTCCTTTTAGAAGAATTTTGACTTCACTATTTCTAAAAACACCACCTCGACTAGTTTTTTTTAGATTTTTTTTAGAAGCACCATCAAAATTAATTTTGATAAACCCAATTTTTGGATATTTTTATTTTACAGTAGATTGAAGTAGATCCTTTGTTTTAATTTCATTATCATAGATGAATCTTTTATGTGTGTTCAAATCTCGTAGCCATGTTATTAGCACCTTTTTTCTGCAATTAAGACTTCCCATGATGAGCACCATATTTGTAGATATTTTACAAGAGAGGCAATAATACAGTTCCAAACTTGGGCATGATTTTAAGATTTATTTTTAAAATTATATTATCTTTTCAAGCCATAAATTTCAATAAATAATGGCAAGGTCAATCCTCCAAAAAATACATAATGCTTTAGCTTTAAAATAATTAATCCAACATTTCATCAACTCTTTCAATGTTGATGGAGCTATCCACTATAATTTCATATTAAAAATAATAATTCCAAATAATGTGAGCAAACAAATAGTGAAAAGTAAATTGTCTGATGTTTTTAAATCCTTTGCGTACAAGGCACATCTAAAGGATTCATAATATCCTATTCTTTGTAGACTCTCTCCTATAAGAATCTTACTTTGAACTACTAACCAAAGGAATTTTAAGGCCTTAAGGAGAGCCTCTAATGACCAAACATTCTTCCAAGAAAAATATTTGGGAGAAGGAAATTTTGATTGTTCTAAATCCTCATATCTCAACTTGATCAATTATCCACCATCCTTTGATACATTCCAAACCAACTCATCCTTTCATGTAAAAATCAACAAATAAAACTCTTGAAGCATCTTTTAAAGTTCTTCTAGAATTTGTTTGAGTTCCTCTCCCTCAACTAGGTTACTAAAAGAAATCCATAATCGGAAGTTGTTTTTGAAAAACTATTGTCTTTGAAATTTGGACCTTTACATGCTAGGCATGCTTGAGCTAATAGTTTCCATTTTGAGTCAAATAAAATAGGATAAGACTTCAACCAAGCATCCAACCAAAAACTTGCATAACAACCCTCATTGAATGACCATCTAATATGTTTTTTTATCAATGACTAATTCTCTATATGAAGTTCCATGTTGATAATCCTTTAGGTAGAGTTATTTTCCTAAATAATTTCATTGCATTAGGAGAACCTATATATTTTTGAAGTAATATTTTTTCCCAATTATTTTCTTGATTTTTGAATAATCTCCACCTAAGGTTTGCTCCTAATACCAAATTCATAAGTTTGTAATTTCTTGATCTCTAAATAATCTCCACCCAAGGTTTACTCTTGTAGAAAATAAAAATATGCACCATAAAGTAAATAAAGTAGGAAAGAAACAATTGCAATAATATTACACTTCATCACTCATTTTCATTACAAATAGATCCTCATGGGGTTATGCATATATGGAGGGATCAGTTCCCTTTTTATAAAACAAGATGGTGCGAATGTATTCTTTTCGCTATAGCATTGGATGGGTGGGTTTCTCATGACCATTGCTTCAATGGATCTAAGTCTACTAGATCTAATGTGTTTGTGTCTAAATCTGTGTCTACGTTTACTGGATTTGCGTATGGATCACTTGGATCAGTGTTTGGATGCCAACCATCTGGGGGATTGATACTATGTATTTTGATCATCTAGATGTAGGACAATTGAGATCTGTGATCGTTCGAGGTCAAACGATTGAGCTCTAGAGTCTCCAGTTGCTACTAAAAAATAGATCTAGTGGATCTACCAGATTTGGCAATTAGATCTATGTTGAATCTACCTACTTTGTATCATATGGATCTGTTGCCTCTAGATCTATATTCCTGCACACAAATTGACTGTAATGCATTAGTAGTATATGTCAGGCCTCCCAAAGTGAGGTCTGGATTAAAAAATATGTAAAAACCAAATGCAATAAGTGAATGTTGAAATATGCAAGGAACATAAAGTAGACTAATCATATCTTCCTATATTATTTTTGCTACTACTGTATTGTGTTGTGTTGCATCGTGTTGCATCGAGTTGTGTTGTATTGCGTTTGGAAGTCTACACGTGGGCTAGATGCCAACCGTATGGGTCTAGATGACCATGGATCAAGATCGTTCGAGGTCGAACGACCATGGGTTGTGTTATCCTATCAATCTCAAAAACTGAATCTAGGTCTACAAAATGCTACAACGATGTTTGGCATGAGATAGGGATGGGTGCAAATGATTACTAAAAATATTTGGGTGTATGATATTCTCACAATGACACTGAGAGGGGGGGTGAATCAGTGTAGCTATTAAAATTCAAATCTACAGTATTTAAAACTGAAGCAAAGAGAACTTGAAAACAGGTAAAGCAAATTTCACAAGAGAGCACACCACAACACACAATATAACGAGGTTCACCAATTTGGCTACTCCTCAAAAATGACTGCTTGGACTCCAATCCAAATCCAGCCAGTGCAAAACACCAATTTTACAAACACTTTACCAGCATCCACTGGAAGGAGCACCAACCCCTTAATTTTTTCTGCAATAGATAGGAGCACCAACCCCTAATACCAAGCACCAACTTGGACTGCAATTCTGAGTTATTACAATGACATAAAAATGCCTTCACTGTTTACACGACCCTGACTGGTCTGCAATTAAACAAACTCTGCACACTCTCACGGCTCTGCTTATTTCTCTCTCGGCCCTCTTCTAACCCTCTTTACACAGTAATTTCACTCTTACAGCAGCAACTTGATTCTCTGTGCGACTGTCTTTTTATAACCCCTTTTTCTCATCGAGACTCCTCGTCTTCTATGACTTTTCGAATCCTGCATGCAGTCGAATAACATTCTCTGACTGTTCGAATTCTTTTCTATGCGTGCATACATTTTTCGATTCTGACTTATGCGACTGTTCGAATTCTTTTTCAATGCGTGCATGTATTTTTTCGATTCTTCTTATCCGACTGTTCGAATACTTTTTCAATGCGTGCATGTATTTTTTCGATTCTTCTTATCCGACTGTTCGAATACTTTTTCAATGCGTGCATGTATTTTTTTTTTCTCTTTTAATGCATGCATGTATTTTTAATTTCTCTTTTAATGCGTGCATGTATTTTTAACTATCACTGCACTTGTAACCGTCGCACTGACTCCAGTTAACGTTTCTAATTTTGGCTCCCTGCTTTTTCTCTACTACTGCCCTTTTAACTGTAGTTCTGTTCCAGTTAACTGTTAGTTAACATGCTGTTGCCACCTGTCACAAAAACGCGACACTTCTGTCTTTTTCTGCCCTTCTCGCCTTTTACCCGCGAAAATCATGACATGTCACGAAATCGTGACACTTTTCGCCTCTTGTTACGCTTCTCGGCTTCACCCAGCGAAAACTCGACATGTCACGAAATCGTGACACTTTTCGCCTCTTGCTACGCTTCTCGGCTTCACCCAGTGAAAACTCGACATGTCACGAAATCGTGACACTTTTCGCCTCTTGCTGCGCTTCTCGGCTTCACCCAGCGAAAACTCGACATGTCGCAAAATCGTGACACTTTTCGCCTCTTGCTGCGCTTCTCGGCTTCACCCAACGAAAACTCGACATGTCACGAAATCGTGACATCTTACGCTTCCTTGCACTCTGTTCTGCCTGCACTAGCGAAAACTTGACATGTCACGAAATCGTGACATCTTTCGCTTCCGTACACTCTTCTTCGCAAATCTCGGAAAATCTGACATGTCACGAAATCGTGACATCTTTCGCTTTCGTACACTCCTCTTGGCTTCAACCAGTGAAAACTAAACATGTCACGAAATCGTCACATCTTTCTCTCCTTTGCCTTTTCCTCAACATGTCGCAAATCGACATCTTTCTCATCCGTACACTCTTCTTCGCAAGCCCCAGCAAAAACCTGACATGTCACGAAATCGTGACATCTTTCTCTTCCTTGTGCCTTCTCTTCGACCTTGTCGCGAAATCGTGACACTTTTTCATCCGTACCATCCTTCTTGCTACTTGTCGCGAAATCGTGACACTTTTCTTTGCGAGCTCCTTCTTTCTGAACATGTCACGAAATCATGACAATTTTGCTTGCGCCTTCTCTCTCCTTGGCCATGTCGCAAAATCGTGACAATTTTTCTTGCGCCTTCTCTCTCCTCGGCCATGTCGTGAAATCATGACAGTTTTGCTTGTGCCTTCTCTCTCCTCGGCCATGTCATGAAATCATGACAGTTTTGCTTATGCCTTCTCTCTCCTCCGTTATGTCGCGAAATCGTGACAGTTTGGCATGCATTTTCTCTCTCCTCCGTTGTGTCGCGAAATCATGATAGTTTGGCATGCATTTTCTCTCTCCTTCGTTATGTCGCGAAATCGTGACGTTTTTCTTTCTGCCTTCGAACTTCTCAACCTGTCGCGATATCGCGACAGAAAACATGTCGCGATATCGCGACAGTTTTCTTACTTGTCTTTTTCTTTGATTTTCTGAATCTGGGTCACTTCTGTTTTCTTGGAATTTCACTGTACTTGATCTGACTGACCTCTGAATTCCTGTCCACTGCTTCAACTGCATCAATTCCTGTCTGTGTTGACAACAATGACAATACTTTTGCTGCACCTTGCTCAACAATCTCCCCCTTTGGAATTGTTGGCAACACTCATGCACTCTCCTGTAATTCTTCTCCCCCTTTGACAATAATACCAAAGGGCTATTGTAGACTCCCCCTGAGTCTATGCACACCATTCTCAGACAAATATTGTTATAGTTAGCAAAAATCATAAATATAAGCAAAACTATAAACATAGGCATAAATGCACCCCCTGAGAATGTGATCCCAAATGATAGTCAGTTCTTGGGAATTGTGACCACTCCCAACTTACTCCGAAGGTACTCAAAAACTTCCTTGGGCAATGGTTTTGTGAATATATCAGCTACCTGCTCTGTAGTTGGAACAAAATCCAATTTGACCTCTCCTGCAACTTTATCCTTCAAGAAATGATATCGGATCGCAATATATTTGGTTCTAGAATGCATAACCGGATTCTTGGATATGTTGATAGCACTAGTGTTATCACATTTAATTGAAATTGGCTCTTTGAAGTGAATACCAAGATCTTTCAACGTTTGTCTCATCCATAATATCTGTGTACAACATGTTGTTGCTGCAATGTATTCTGCCTCTGCTGTGGATAGAGAGACTGATTCTTGTTTCTTGTTGTGCCATGCTACCAGCTTGTCTCCAAGATAAAATGCTCCTCCATTGGTACTCTTTCTGTCATCAATACATCCTGCCCAATCTGCATCAGAATATGCAATTAGAGTGAAGTCTTTACCTTTTGGGTACCACAACCCATAATCCATAGTACCCTTGAGGTACCTGAAGATCCTCTTTACAGCTGTCACATGAGTTTCTTTGGGACTAGCCTGAAATCTTGCAACCATGCATACTGCCTGTAATATATCTGGTCTAGTGGTCGTTAAATACATGAGGCTTCCAATCATAGACCTGTACATTGTTTGATCTACATCTGGAGATTTGTCATCCTTGCTCAACTTGCAGCCTGTTGTCATGGGAGTGCTAACAGGTTTACTATCTTCCATTGTGAACTTTTTCAGCATTTCTTTCACATATTTAACTTGAGAAATAAAAATGCCCTTTTCATTTTGATTGACCTGCAGTCCTAGGAAATAAGAAAGTTCACCAATCATAGACATCTCAAATTCTTTCTTCATTTTAGTTGCTATGTCTTTGCAATATTCATCCATGTGTCTTGCCAAATATTATATCATCTACATAAACAACAAGAACAATAAGATGGCCCTTCTCTGTTTTGACATATAAATTGTTGTCCACCAAACCTTTCTTGAACCCTTGTTTAATAAGATAGTTATCCGGCCTTGCATACCATGCTCTGGGTGCCTGTTTCAAACCATATAACGCTTTCTTTAACCTGCAAACAAAATCTGGATTGTCACCGAGTTGGAAGCCATCTGGCTGTTCAATGTAAACCTCTTCTTCCAGTTTTCCATTCAGAAATGCTGATTTTACATCCATTTGATATACTTTGAAATTTTTATGGACTGCTAAAGCCAGAAACATTTTGATTGCCTCTAGTCTGCTCTTGGTGCAAAGGTTTCCTCAAAATCAATGCCTTCAACTCTGAGCATAGCCTTTACTGAGACCAATCTTGCCTTATTTCTGACAACCTGTCCATCTTCATTTAATTTATTTCTAAAAATCCATTTAGTGCCGATTATGTTTTTATTTGTTGGCCGTGGTACTAATTCCTAGGTTTTGTTTTTCTCAATCTGATCTAGTTCTTCATTAATTGCCTTCATCCAACTTTCATCTGTGCTTGCTTCAGCAACATTTTTAGGTTCAATGCTGGATAATAGAGAATAGTTTCGCACTACTGCTCTTCTTGTCTGAATACCATCTGTGGGGTTCCCAATAATCTGTTCACTGGGATGATTTTTCTACCAGCTGCTTGTTTTAAATTTCTTGTTTTCTTCTTCTTCTGAGTCAGTTTTTAAAACATCTGGATCAATTTTCTGATTCTCTTCTGTTTCCTTTTCATCATCTCCTTCAATGACTTCTTCATAAATAGGGTAGTTTTCTTGATAAGTAATTTCTCGTTCTCTACCTTCATCAACTTTAACATCAGCACTCTCAACAATTTTCTTTAGCCTCTTGTTATAACATGTGTAGGCTTTGCTTTTTGTTGAGTAACCAAGAAAAATACCTTCATCAGATCTATCTTCAAATTTATCGAGATTATCTTCAATCCGTTTGATGTAGCACTTGCTGCCGAACACTTTGAAATATCTTGTTGTTGCCTTTTTGTCGAACCACAGCTCATAAGGTGTTTTGCTTTCATGCGGCCTTAGCATGCACCTATTTTGAATGTAAACTACAGTATGGACTGCCTCTTTCCAAAATCGTCGAGCAATTTTGTTCTCGACCAGCATTGTCCATGCCATTTCCTGCACTTCGTCCTGTTCTTCCTTTCTACAACACCATTCTGCTGAGGTGTCCTTGTTGCTAAAAACTGTCTTCTTATCCCATATTTTTGATAGTATTCTGCAAATTCTTCTGAAATAAACTCTCCTCCTCTGTCTGATCTTAGGCATTTAATCCTTTTTCCAGTTTGATTTTCAACCTATTTTTTAAAAATCTTGAACATCTCAAAGGCATCTGATTTAAGCTTTAAAAATAATACCCATGTCATCCTGGAGTAATCATCTATGAACAACATAAAGTATTTGTCACCGTTTATGCTTTGTGTTCTCATGGGTCCACACAAATCAGTATGAATTATCTCCAACGGTTTTCTGGTGAAGTATTCCTTTGATTTAAATGTGGATCTGGTTTGCTTTCCTTTTTGGCATGAAGCACGAATGCTATTTACTGGTTTGCCAATGGTTGGTATATCTCTTATTGCTCTTTTTGAACTTATTTTTACCAGATTGTAAAAGCTAATATGACCGAGCCTCTTGTGCCACAGCCAATTTTCATCTTCCTGTCCAATCAAGCATGTTCCTTCTGTAGTTTTTGAGAGAGTATATAGATTTCTAGAAGTCCTTGATCCAGTAGCTATCAGCTTCCCATTGTGTGCTTTTCTCACTTCACAGCCCAGTTTCTTAAAAATGACTTCATGACCTCTGTCACAGATTTGACTTACACTCAGTAAGTTGTGCTTTAAACCAATCACAAACAGAACTTCCTTGGAATTGATCTTTCCATCACTTATCTTGATTGATCCTTTGCCAACTATCTTGGCTCCATCATTATTTCCAAACTTCACAGAGCCTCCTTCATATTTCTGTAAATTTTCAAATTTTTGTTTATCTCCTGTCATGTGACTGGAACATCCACTATCCAATATCCATGGTGCTGATTTGTTCTGTGCTTTGAATGTTGTCTGTACAATCAATGATTCCTTTTCTTCCTTGAGTTGCTCCTTTTCTTTCCATTCTGATTTGACTGCAGTTTTGGTCACTTGTTTAGACTTTTCTTTGTCAGTGGCCTGTGCATGTTTTTCTAGGAATTTTCTGTTTTGCTTTAAACTGTTTGGTTGAGTTCTTCTTCCCTGAAATTTATTTGCTGCATATGTGCTTCTACGGTTTCTTGCAATGTGTCCAAAGTTATGACGAGTTATAGCATTCTACAACATACTCCATCAAGGGTGAAAATGCATTTCTACTTGTGAAATTTCTTTGTCCTATATTATAAATGCAATCTGAAATCTTATGACCGTAAGTGTTGCATTTAAAACAATAACCAGAAAAGAAATGATTAAACCTTGGAGTTGGTCTTTGCCAATTTGTAGTAGGAGTCACAAATTTTCTTCTCCTTTGATGTGTGACTTTTGTGAATCCCTCATTGTCAGCACTCTTCTCATGCCTGGCATTGTTGCTTTCTTTAGCATGATTCGATTTTCTTTGGTCAATCTTGATCTTATCTTCTTTCTTTGCTGGTTCTGCAGTTATGGCTTTTGATCCACTTGAAGATTCTCCTTCGACAAACCCCAAGCCGAATTTGATGCCTGTGGTCCTCTGACTATTTATGATTTTTTCAAGCTGTGTAGAACTTCCTTCAAGTTTGTGATAGCAACTCAATTTTTGATTCTGTTCTTCTAGCCGTATTCTTAAACCATCTATTTCTTCTTCTAGTTTGCTGCACTCATCTATTTTCATGGTTAATTTTACTTCAAGTTCTTTAGACATTTTCTTAAATTCCTCTGTCTGTATTTTCAAACTGTTTATTATGTCATTGGCATCCTCTAGTTTTCTTGAAAACTTTTTATTCTTTTCCTTTCTACACTCAACTCTTCAAGTGCAGCAACCAATTCTCCTTCCAGATATACTTCAGCCTCATCCTTAAAGTTTTCATCACCTTCCTGATTTTCTTCTGTTCTTTCTTCTTCAAGTGCCATGAACAGAGCTTCACCTGTTTCTTCTTCAGAATCCTCACCTGAGCTTTCTTCAGAAGAGCTGACATTCTTGGATATGAAGCTTTTCTTCTTGAAGTTGTTCTTTCTAAAATTTTGTTTCTTCTTCCAGTCACCTTTTTCTTGGTGTGACCCTTCACCATTTTTGGTTTTCTCATGCATTGGACATTTAGCTGCAAAGTGACCGACTCCTCCACAATTGAAGCACTTAAATGGTAACTTTCCTCTATACTTTCCTTTTCCCTTTGTAAGTTTTCGAACAAAGTTAGCTTTCGTTTCATCCTGTGTCTCTTCATCCTCAGATTCTTGTTCAGCTTTTATATTTTTGTGTGCTTTAAAAGCAGCTTCTCTATCTGTGGGCTTAGTTTGTCCTATTCTCATTTCGTATGCAGTCAAGGAACCATGCATCTCATCCATGCTAAAATTATTTAGATCTTTTGCCTCTTCTATTGCAGAAACTTTAGAGTTAAATCTTTTGTGAAGAGTTTTGAGAACCTTTTTACGACAACTGCATCTTCAATTTCTTCATCGAGTCCTCTAATTGCATTAATGATTCCATTGACTCTCAGCATATAGGCCTCTATGTTCTCATCTTCATTCATTTGTAATGCTTCGAACTGAGCTCGATGAGTTTGCGGCTTGGCTTCCTTGATCTTGTTGTCTCCTTCATGGATGCTCTTCAGTTTATCCCACATGTCTTTTGTCGATTTATAGCTCATGACTCTTATCAGTTCACTGTCTACTAGCCCACACATTATGGCATTCTTTGCTTTGGAGTTGTTCTCAAACTTTTTCTTCTCAGCAGTATCTGTTGGAGGAGTAGTGGGTGTTGTGTATCCACTTTCTACAGACTCCCAAATGTCGTATCCCAACGCACTCAGATATGTCTGCATCCTGAGTTTCCAGAAAGTGTAATTAGTTCCATCGAACAAGGGAGCTTTGTTGGATGAGAATCCTTCACCACCTGCCATTGTGTTTCTTCCAAGATCACCTTAGCTGATTAAGCTTGTTCAAGAAACCTTGCTCTGATACCAATTGATATTCTCACAATGACACTGAGAGGGGGGTGAATCAGTGTAGCTATTAAAATTCAAATCTACAGTATTTAAAACTGAAGCAAAGAGAACTTGAAAATAGGTAAAGCAAATTTCACAAGAGAGCACACCACAACACACAATATAACGAGGTTCACCAATTTGGCTACTCCTCAAAAATGATTGCTTGGACTCCAATCCAAATCCGACCTGTGCAAAACACCAATTTTACAAACACTTTACCAGCATCCACTGGAAGGAGCACCAACCCCTTAATTTTCTGTTACAATAGATAGGAGCACCAACCCCTAATACCAAGCACCAACTTGGACTGCAATTCGAGTTATTACAATGACATAAAAATGCCTTCACTATTTACACGACCCTGACTGGTAGTCTGCAATTAATCAAACTCTGCACACTCTCCCGGCTCTGCTTATTTCTCTCTCGGCCCTCTTCTAACCCTCTTTACATAGTAATTTCACTCTTACAACAACAACCTGATTCTCTATGCGACTGTCTTTTTATAACCCCTTTTTCTCATCGAGACTCCTCGTCTTCTATGACTTTTCGAATCCTGCATGCAGTCGAATAACATTCTCAGACTGTTCGAATTCTTTTCTATGCGTGCATACATCTTTCGATTCTAACTTATGCGACTGTTCGAATTCTTTTTCAATGCGTGCATGTATTTTTTCGATTCTTCTTATCCGACTGTTCGAATACTTTTTCAATGCGTGCATGTATTTTTTCGATTCTTCTTATCCGACTGTTCGAATACTTTTTTAATGCATGCATGTATTTTTTTTAATGCGTGCATGTATTTTTTCTTTTAATGCGTGCATGTATTTTTAACTGTCACTGCACTAGTAACCGTCGCACTGACTCCAGTTAACGTTTCTAATTTTAGCTCCCTGCTTTTTCTCTACTACTGCCCCTTTAACTGCAGTTCTGTTCCAGTTAACTGTCAGTTAGCATGTTGTTGCCACCTGTCACGAAAACGTGACACTTCTATCTTTTTTTGCCCTTCTCGCCTTTTACCCGTGAAAATCAGACATGTCGTGAAATCGTGACACTTTTCGCCTCTTGCTGCGCTTCTCGGCTTCACCCAGCAAAAACTCGACATGTCACGAAATCGTGACACTTTTTGCCTCTTGCTGCGCTTCTCGGCTTCACCCCAGTGAAAACTCGACATGTCACGAAATCGTGACACTTTTTGCCTCTTGCTGCGCTTCTCGGCTTCACCCTAAAACTCGACATGTCGGGAAATCATGACACTTTTCGCCTCCTTGTCGACTTCTCGCTTCACCCAGTGAAAACTCGACATGTCACGAAATCGTGACATCTTACGCTTCCTTGCACTCTTCTGCACTAGCGAAAACTTGACATGTCACGAAATCGTGACATCTTTCGCTTTCTACACTCTTCTTCGCAACCACGAAAATCTGACATGTCACGAAATCGCGACATCTTTCGCTTTCGTACACTCCTCTTGGCTTCAACTAGCGAAAACTAAACATGTCACGAAATCATGACATCTTTCTCTGCCTTGTGCCTTTTACTTCCCCAAATCGACATGTCGCGAAATCGTGACATCTTTCTCATCCGTACACTCTTCTTCGCAAGCCCCAGCGAAAACCTAACATGTCGCAAAATCGTGACATCTTTCTCTTCCTTGTGCCTTCTCTTCGACCTTGTCACGAAATCGTGACACTTTTTCGTCCGTACCATCCTTCTTGCTACTTGTCACGAAATCGTGACACTTTTCTTTGCGAGCTCCTTCTTTCTGAACATGTCACGAAATCGTGACATTTTTTCCACTTGACTTCTTTTCTGCCACCATGTCACGAAATCGTGACAATTTTGCTTGCGCCTTCTCTCTCCTCGGTGATGTCGCGAAATCGTGACAATTTTGCTTGTGCCTTCTCTCTCCTCGACCATGTCGCGAAATCACGACAGTTTTGCATGCGCCTTCTCTCTCCTTGCCATGTCGTGAAATCGTGACAGTTTTGCTTGCATTTTCTCTCTCCTCCGTTATGTCGCGAAATCGTGACAGTTTGGCATGCATTTTCTCTCTCCTCCGTTATGTCACGAAATCATGACAGTTTGGCATGCATTTTCTCTCTCCTCCGTTGTGTCACGAAATCGCGACGTTTTTCTTTCTGCCTTCGGACTTCTCAACCTGTCGCGATATCACGACAGAAAACATGTCGCGATATCGCGACAGTTTTCTTACTTGTCTTTTTCTTTGATTTTTTGAATCTGGGTCACTTTTGTTTTCTTGGAATTTCATTGTACTTGATCTGACTGACCTCTGAATTCCTGTCCACTGCTTCAACTGCATCAGTTCCTGTCTGTGTTGACAATAATGACAATACTTTTGTTGCACCTTTCTCAACAGTGTAAGGTGTGGTTAGAGTTTTGTTAGTACCTCTATGTATATGCCATCCTATTACTCCAAGAAGGAGGAGACAGTGCATTTATAAAGTTCCCGAGGGAATGGATGAGGTGTTGGCTCAACTAGTTAAGTGGTGTTAGTTGGTGCTTCTCTTTTGCATTGATATTATCCCTAAAGGATGCATGCTCACAAAGGAGGATAAGCTTACCTTAGAAATATCACTGGATGTGCACACCTCAGAGTTATCACCAAGAATGTACGTGCAAGTTTGTAATGTGTGCATATTGGATATTCATGTTAACTCAATGTGTATGTTGAACCGAAAGTGCATGTGGGTTAAATATGCATTTTAAATTAATTATACATGTTTGAATTGTTTATGCATTTAAATTAAATATGTTTATTTAATTTAAATGTGCATGTTGAACTGTGTTCATGTTGTAATTGTGTGTGTATTGGAAATATCCAATGTACGAATGGAGGTGCAACTATGAGTTATGATGTGTGCAATAAACTGAAGTTCATTTATGGAAAAGGATGATCCTTTCTTGCGAATGACCAAAATGGAGGATGTGATATGGAACTGGAGTAAAGTATGGATGACGTGGCCATGGGGGATGGAAGGGTGAATGTTCCCATGAGGAGGGTGAGAAATTGTGTAGCCTAGGTAATAATTAATTATTTAATTGATTAATTAATTAATACTTAGGTGAATGAACATTTAATTTAATATTAATTAATTTAATTAATATTAAATATACTAATTAATTGTGATTAATTAATTAATATTTAAGATGTTTGATTTTGGTGTTTATTAATACCCCTTTTTGTATCGTGTTGTGTGAAAACATAATGCGATGCAAAAATAAATGATACTTGTTGTTGGATTGATGGTGATGATGGTGGGTGAATGATGAAAATAAATTTTTGCTTGAGGAGGTTGATGTTTGATTACCCCAAATCAAGAACAATTTAAGATGCTCGAATGATGGAAGTGACAAATATATTTGAACCTTGTTGTTGATAAATTGATGAGTGCAAAAATATGTTAACTAATAACTAAACTACTGAGACATGAGATTTCAGTCGTGGGGTCTCTATGCTGAAAACTGTGCTAATGTGATAATTTGTCAATTGGCTTTCAGTCATGGGGTCACTATGCTAAGAACTATGTTAAAATGTTATTATATGAATGATAGTCTCGAACAAGGTTCTTGGATAAATGTAGAGTCCAAAAATGGGTGTTTGGATATTGATCTTGTTTGGGATAATTTTTTTTGATATTATCTACCCCCTCAAGTGATGAGTGGATGGAAAAAAAGGGTGACAACTGTGAGCCGATTAACAAAAGGGGAAGTGGAATTTGGCTTGAAATGGAGAAATTTTTCTTCTTCTTCCTTTTTTTTTTTGTTGACATTTATGTTTAAGTGATGGAGGATAGAGGGAGTGCAGGACTAGTAAGTAACGTGATGTACCCTTCCTTATTTTTGTGGTGGATTAAATGAACCCAAGTATGTATTTGTTTTCTTACAATTATATGTTGTGATGTGTGTGTATATGATTGTTTTTTTTTGTGAAGAGGTTTTTTTTTTATGAAGAAATGTATCCTTATGGTAATCTACCCATCCTACCAAATAGCATTGATAACCATTCGTTGCAACTTCCAAGTAACTAGAGTAGATCACTAGATATGAGGTTCACTCGAGGATTTAGGCTAGTGAATCGACGATAAGAAACCTAATCTTATGAAAGCAGGAAATTACATGAAAGTAACTCTAATCTATGTCTCTGCTTTTGCCTGAGCAGAATGGGGCTGTAATCTATAGCTTTGCTTTTGCTCGAGCAGAATGAGACTATAATCTAATCTAATATAAATGATGACTCTACTTTTGCTCGAGTTGGGGTTGTAATTGAATCTAATTGATTAACATGAAAGAAAACTTAAGCTTTGTCTCTACTTTTGCCTAAGAAGAATGGGACAATAATCTAATCTAATCTAAATGATGGCTCTACTTTTTTTTTTTTGTGGAAAACATCCCAAAAGGGATGCCACTTTCGGGTAATACCCAAGGAGGCGGGGGTATCTATTCAACCAAAAACGCCTAGGACTCGGACCTGGCCTACCACCTTTGACATACTCAAGGAGCAAACAAACACACAAAACCAATTTAAAAATAAGTAAATAACAACAAAAATAATAAAATAAAATAAAAAACATGCTCCTTGAGTGTGTAAAAAACAAAAGCACAACCAAACATGCACAATAAGATAAAAGAAACCACAACACAAACCACATAACAAAACACAAACAAGACAAAAACAACAGAACACTACAAAGACATAACCCAAAAAAAACATGAAAAATAAACACAACCAAAACCTAAAAAATAAAAATAAAAATAAAAAACAACCAACAACAGACAATAAACAAAAACAAAAAACATAAAAAACACTCACACATAATAACACGAAATAACACAAACAAAGAGAAACCCAAGAACAAGAACGAAAAAAAACACAAGAACAATAACAAAAAACATAAAAAAAAAAACAAAACAACAAAAACACATGAACAACAAAAAACAACACAAAGAACACAAAAATAAAACAAAACAAAAGAACCCACCCACCTTAAAAAACTAAACAAAAAAAAAGAAAAAAGAAAAAAGAAAAAAGAAAAAAAAATTGAACATAACAATGACCTATCTAGACCAAAAGACTATTAAGGCAAGAATCAATAGAGGAAACAAAATAAAGAATAGAATGAGCTAGGGAACTAAAAAAAACTGAATGAACCAAAGAGAAGCAAAAAAAAAAAAGCAAGAAGAAACTAGGTACCTTCATAACTAGAGCCATCCAAAGAAATTATAGAAATAAGAGCTTCCCTAATTTGAGAAGCCCACCATATAGGAGGGTGGCCATAACAAGTAAGACCACCTTTGTCCAAAGTCCAATTAGCTAAAGCATCAAAACTCTTGTTTTGATCTCTGACCACATGATTGTAATCAACTTTCAAAAATCCGATCTGGATTAATTGAATCTTCTCAATAATTCTTTTTATTCTCCAATCCACCTTATGATTCTTAGAAGGAGTCTTCAAGAGATTAATCATAAGTTGAGAGTCGGACTCAACTAACACCTTTTCCCATCCAAGCTTAGTAGCCTCCTGAAGGCCTCTCGAGGATACCATACCCCTCAGGCAAGGTTATTGGAAAGAATACCCAAATTCTCAGACAAAAGTAAAAACCAGGGAGCCATCCGAAAGTCTACCAATTCCTCCCACACTGGCTTTTCCAGGTTTCCCTCTAGAGGATCCATCAGTATTGACTTTTCCAAAATCCTTAGGAGGAGGTTGCCAATTTATAGTCCTATCCATCTTACTAATACTCACATTCCCTTTAAGTTGGTTGCCCTTAGAATATTTAATCTTCAATCTTTGCATCACTTGATCCCATATTTGGTGGGAGTTTTGGGGGTGATTAAGGAGTTGATGGATTGATTCAACTAATTTGGCTATGGTCTTTTGCCAAATATAGTGAATATCCTTCCTATCTTGATTAAAAATTTGGTTGTTCCTTTCATTCCAAATATTCCAAAGAAGAATGGTAGAACCCATCCAAACTAATTGCCTAATAAAATGATCAACACCCTCTTGATTAGGTCAATCCCTCCAAAGTTGTTCAAAAGTAAAAAAATTGGACCATTGTAAGCCAAGTAAAGTGGCCATTCTCCTCCATAG
Organism: Wollemia nobilis; assembly: GCA_028583015.1. Classification (NCBI taxonomy): domain Eukaryota; kingdom Viridiplantae; phylum Streptophyta; class Pinopsida; order Araucariales; family Araucariaceae; genus Wollemia; species Wollemia nobilis. The sequence goes on from JAQPPZ010000521.1 coordinate 3,883,476, forward strand.
CTCAAAGGCTAAAGTACACTCAATAAAAATATGGTTGAGATTTTCTACATTCTCTTCACACATTTCACATCTAAAAGGGCCATGAAAACCATGCTTCATAAGTTTCTCACCAGTAAGCACCCTACGATGCAATAAAAGCCAATTAAAGAACCTCACCTTAGGCCAGAGCTTTTGAGACCACAATCGAGAAAAGATGTCAAAAGAATGGTTGGGATTATTATGGCATAAGGTCAAATAACCTTGAGCAACTGAATACTCACCCTTAGTAGTGTTGTTCCATCCAAAACAATCTTTTTCATGGGACCAAGAGAGGGATCTTATATGAAGGATGCCTTGGATATCTTGTCTTTGCCTTTCTAGGATTTGAATAGGCCAGTCCTCTTTAGGGATCCAATATCTACCAAAATTTGAATTACCAGTATGGTACCGACAGTAATTAGGCACCTTTATCCAATTAGCTCGGTGAAGCTCCTCCATCCAAGGCCTCCAATCGGGAAAATGAGTTATCAAAGGCTTGTGACCATCCCAAGAATCTGTCCAAAAATTTTCCTGTTGACCATTATGAATGATCCAAAATAATTTTTTCTTTATCAAATCCTCACCAGTATTAAGAACTGCTAAAATGGGAGAACCTTTGGTAGGAAGTTGATAGCGAACAAGGTCTTCAGGACTTTTGTTCTCAGCATATTTAGCACGAAGATTATTGGCCCAAAGAGCATTGGGGTTATGTAACATCCTCCAATATAATTTAGCAGCTAAAGATTTGTTGTTATTAATAGAATACCAGAATCCCAACCCCCATTCGCTCTTAGGAAGACATAACGTATCCCATTTCACCAAGGCCCATTTTCTTTTCTCCTTAGGACCACTCCAAAGGAAACGATGACTAATTTGATCCAATTCTCGAAGAACAACCTTTGGGATATTCAAAATAGAAGAAACATAAATATGAATAGCTTGAAGGACTGATTTTACCAAGGTGATTCTACCCCCAAAAGAAAGCCACTTGTTGGTCCACTTTTCAATTTTCTTCTTGACTTTGTCCAACAACCAATTCCAATCTTTATTTTTCTGCCTTTGAATATTTATGGGAATACCTAAATAAGTGATTGGAAGAAAGGTCTTCTTATATCTTAATTTATCCAAGACCATGGATTCCTATCTAGCAAAGCAGTGAAAGAAAATAACTTTAGATTTGTCTTCATTGATCAACCGCCCGATAGCCTTAGAAAAACAGCTAATGATTTGCTTAATATTAGAAGCTTCCTTAACTGTAGCTTTACCTAAAAGAGTAGAGTCATCCAAAAATTGTAGATGAGAGATAGGTCTAGCTCCATGAGCAATGGTAACTCCCTCAAGGGTTTTGTTTTCCTTCTTTTTGGTTATAGTCCTACCCAAGCATTCAACAAGAATGATATATAAATAAAGGGATAGCGGGTCACCTTGCCTAATACCTCTGGAAACTGGGAATGACTAAGAAGGCATGCCATTGATAAGAACTAAGTAGGAAACCGAAGATATACATCCCATAATCCAATCCATACAATCCTTAGAGAAACCAAATAGCCTCAAAACTTTGATAAGAAAGTGCCAATCCACTCTGTCATAAGCTTTGGATAAGTCTAACCCAATGAACATGGAAGAAGAATTTTGCATATCCATGGAATGGATGGCTTCCTGAGCAAGAACTATCTCATCTACTATTTGACATCCTTCCACATAACCCCCTTGCTTCGGGGAAATAATCTTATGCAAAAGAGGCTTCAACCTTTCTGCCATGATTTTAGTAATGATTTTGAGAAGAACATTACATAAAGCAATAGGTCTAAAAGCTGAGATATGATCAACCTCTTGAGATTTTGGAACAAGAGTAATATAGGTTTTATTTATAACCTTCAAAATTTCTTTGTCTTTCCTGGATTCTTGCACCACCTCTAATAAATCAACATGAAGGATATCCCAGAACTCTTGGTAGAACTCAATGGGAAAACCATCAAGACCTAGGGTTTTCCCTTTTTGCATTTTAAAAACTACTTGTTGAAGCTCATTGATAGTAACGAGAGCAGTCAAAATAGAGTTCTCCTCATAAGTGATAAGAGAAGGGATTGCTTGAATAAAATTTTGTTGTGAAGCTGATTCAAGAGGAGTAGCAACAAAAAGATTGGAAAAGTAATCAACAACAATAGAGTTCATGCCATCCCAAGTATAAACATCTCCAGAATCTAAATTTAAGGAAGAAATAAAGTTGTGAGATCTTCGAGCTAGAAGAGATTTGTGGAAGAAATTTGTGTTTCGATCTCCTTCTTTGAGCCATTGAATTCTAGAATTTTGCTTCCATAATATTTCTTATCTTTTTTCCATTCCTCTAACTGAGTTGTGAGTTTAATATCATCTGCACTTCTCTTCTCTGTGAGGCAATCTAAACGGATTTTCTTATTCAAATTTTCAAGATGAGCAATAACTTCCAGTTTTTTTTTATGAACATCCCCAAACTCTTTCCAGTTCCAAGTCTTAATTTTGGATTTAATGTATTGCAGCCTTTTGGCAAAACAAAACATCTTAGTCCCATGCCTAGGTTTACCTTCCTTCCACCATTGTTGCACACGAGGTCTGAAGGAAATGTCTCTAAGCCACATTAATTGAAAACGAAAAGGAGAGAAACTCACATTGGTTTTCCAAATTTCCACCATGACTGGCCAATGATCCGAACCAACATTATTAAGAGTCTTCACTTTAGGAATGTGACCATGGATTAAGAAAATTTCAGATAGCAAAAACCTATCCAATCTCTCCATTATACAAGCTAAGTCTTGCCTTCTGTTAGACCAAGTCATAAGGCCATTATCTGGTTGGATATGCCCATATCAAGCTTAAAAATAGGAGTTCCATCAACTGCTTTAAGACATCCTGACTCTGTTTTCCTAGGATCAATCTTAGGCATTCTTAGAGGTTTATGGGAAGCCCTAAGATTGATATTAGCATTGGGCTAAGGTTTTCCACCACGAAGGGCATCCCTAAAATTCATTTTTGGGACTGAGTCTTCAAAATTCTTACCCTTTACAAGGGTTTTCATAGTAGAATTATTTTGTAGGTGCACCTTAGCACCAGATTCACTTGAGATATGAGCCATTTTTTTATCAACTGCTTGAAACTTGTTTCGTGATCTCTTTAATCCTTGCCCTAGACGTCGTGGAAAGGTATGGTTTTAACTTTTCTTTTGTGCAGCAAATTGGAAGTCGTTGTCACTCAAGTTCACAATATGATCTATTGAAAGATACATTTCTAACCCATCTTGGATCCCCTGCAACATTTCCTTCTAAAATATTGAGCATAAACCACAAAAATATTGGCCGTTAGGGCCCGAAGGCCCTAAAAACCAACCTCTAGAGCTGCTTGCACTCAACCCAGATGAAACCCTCGCATAGTCGCTTGCCAAATATCTCGTTCACACATAGGGATGCGCTAGGATCCGTGTTGCTCCAAATGATATGAAAATTGGTGGAGACGTTCTAGGGTTTTTCAGGCATCTACCCTCAAAATTTCCCATTGATGGCTCTAGTTTTGCTCGAGCAAAATAAGGCTGTAATCTAATCTAATATAAATGAAAATTTTATGTTTTCTTGAGAAGAATGAGGTTGTAATTGAATCTAATTTATGAACATAAAAATAAACTTAATCTATGTCTCTACTTTTTCTCGAGTAGAATGGGGTGATGATCTAATCTAAGCTATGAGCATGAAATAGAACCTAACATTCAACGAGTTTCTATATGTGTCATGAACCTACCTTGGTAGAATTCTTGGATTTAAAAGAATTTATGTTTTGTCATGTTGATTATTGATGAGAGGATTATTTGTATTCTCTTTTGGATATGCAAACATATGTTTAAATGTTTCTATTGTAGCATGACTAACAATTTCTCCTTAGTTACACAGAACATCTACATTATAAAGAGATGATGTAATTTTTGTTGTTGTTTGAGTAATTTGTTCTATATCCGAATAACTCAAGTATATATTTTTATTAGAGTTATAATGTTTACTAATAATCTATCATGCTATCCAGGGAAGTAGGTTTGGTAAGAAAGGAAGAAGTGAATTATCTTTTTGAGATAGGAGGTCTTTTGATTAATGATATTATTAAAATATTAATTAATAGAATAAATTACTCTGCATCCTGTGGAAATTGATATAGATTAATCTATGAATGATAATTTAAAAAAGAAAAAATGTTCTTAGTTGTGGCTCTTCGAGCTTAGTGGTGGTTAAGACTTGAAAGACCCACTCCTTTCTAGGAGGAGTTTTCGATTGGCCACCTTCAACGAAGGAAAAACATGGAGCTCAGGGTTAGTGCTTCTTGAACGGTTGGGTGGAGTGGAAAAACTTAGGGGCGATGATGTTGACGGTTGTGGATAGAGTGAGTGGAAAGGGAGGAAAAGGAAAGGAGAGTCTTTAGTTTTGCTGGTTGGAAAAAAGAGGCAGCATGGTGCGGATGAAGAGAGATCATCTTTGGTTTGGCAACGAGGAGTGTTGATTCAGAGAAACTACAATTGGTTGAGATAAGTCTCGTGGTTATCCCTTGCTTGAATCACATCTGGCTCTTTAAAAAATACAAAGACTTCGTTTCTATTTTTATATCTAGTTGTGCTAGTTGTTTAGATGTTGGAAGGAAGTCTGGGTTTAGCTAGGCAAAATCGTTGAGCAACTCTATCTTAATCTTATCTGAGTGTTAAACCTAACATACATCCTTTTATAGAAAAGATGATTTTTGTTTTATGGTTTAAATATTTGGGTTGTTTCCCTATAATATTGTGCTAGGAAAGGCTATGAACTGTGTAGAGGTTTTCATTGTTAAAGCAATGTGTAGCTGTAGCTTCTTTTTATATTTTGGCCTGTGTACATCATGTTGCTTACATGCAGCGATGAGGTGACCAGTACCTTTGTTTTGGTTGTTTTTTCTTTAAGTGTAGTTTTTTGGAGATAAGTTCTATTATCCTTGCTCTTAATCTAAGAAAGAAATCACTTAATTTCTGTTAGTTGTCGATTGCTAGTCTGATGCTCTTTTGTATATTTGGAAACTAGTTTTGTGTTTGGAGCTCTTTTGGAATTGGCTAGTTGAGACTTAAGTTATAGAACACCCCCTTTCATACTCTTTGTTGGTTAGCCTTATTGTGAGACCTAGAGTGTCGGCTTATGTTTGACTAACACCTAGAGCAAAGCAGTTATGGTGAGCATTAGTTTTTTCTTAACTCTTCCCAAGAAGAACTTACAACTCTAAGTAAAAGATGCTAGGTGTTAGCTCTTTCAAGTTGGTAGGGATTTTAACATCGTTAGCCCGAGTTGTCCTTCTACTGTACCAGTTGCACTGCTATTGCCATAGTGGATGTTGGATTGGTAGCTCTCGCTAAGACCACTTCGTAACTGGAAGAGCAATCAAGATTTTTGTTGCTGGTTTGGAATAGTAGCTAGTGGTAATGATGGTAAGACTTGTGTTAACTTCAGTTGGTAAGTCTTGTTATTAAGGCATGATGCTATTGCTTTAATGATAAGCTTATTTATTTTAATGATTTTGTACATAGTGAGTTATGAGAGGTGTTGCAGTGTTAACATGGTTTTTATAGATTGATCCTTGTCGTAGTGATGTGTAGGAAAGAGTAACATTTTCGTATATATGGAAAGAAGGTTTTCTCTATATGATTTTACTGAGCATGATGTGTGATGCTCACATTAAATTTGTCTGATGAGATTATGTAAATTAGATTACATATTTTTCTTTGGAAAGGATTAGTTGTAATTTGACAGGTGATGTGAAAAGGAAATGTTGGATATTTTGAGTCCTCAAGTCAAAGTTGTCATTGATGTCAAGAAAGGAAGTCGTCATTAATATCCAAAAAATTGTCAAGAAACAAGTTATCAAAGTTGTCATTGATATTCAGGAAGAAGCTTCTAATAAAGTCAAAGGTCAAGAGAAAAATTGCAAAGGTTAAAGGCAAAGGGCTCCATAATATTTTTAAATATGATGTGGAAGCATAAGTTAAATGGTTTTCATAAAAATCCAAGAAAGTTTATTGAAAAGCTAAAGGGAGATTTAATATTTATTTGATAAATTAATTAAATTCAAAATGAATTTAAATTTTATAAATAAATATTATTTATACCAAGGTGCAAAGTGAAAGATGGTTTAAATAAAACCATAGGGTTTAAAGAATTAATTATAAATTAATAAATCTCCAAAGGTAATTCGAGCGTCGACGTCCAAAAATCGTTGAGGGTAAATCAAGCACCGACGTCATGCATGGAGGAAGAAATTTGGTATATAAGCTATGCCTTACAGACATTTGAGATTATCCTTTTGCTCGATGATTAAAGCGTGCAATAGTGTTTTGAATTCGTAAGAAAGAGCAGCGAACATTTTTTTTTAAGCACTAGCGAATAACGTCAAGGGGACTTGCGCCAAAAGACCAAGCGCCAATGAGGCAAGTGGCCTAGTGGCAAAGAGGATAGCGTTAGGGTGTTGGGTGCAAGGAGGTCTGTGTTCAAAACTCGGTGGCAGCGTTTTTGTTTGTGGCATTTGCATTGGTGTTGAGTGCCAAGGAAGGTGCACGTTTTGAGCAAGGTGAGTGGGGAAGGTTTTGAGCATGTGGTGCTCATTTATCCCCAAGAAAGTGCCTAGCTTGCACGACATTGGGAGCTGCGGCTAGGGCCCTAGTTGAGGCTGTGTTGTGTGTTCGATTCCCCTCCAAGGCAAGGTAATTAATTTTGAAGTTTATTTTTTGTGTGTTGCCTAAAGTTTGGAGTTAAAAGGGTGCATGAAAAGTTTATTAGTTGGAAATTATTTTTGATTAGTTGGAGGAATAAGGTGTTAAGTTTTATTTTAATAAAGTGTTTTGGTATATTGATTTATTGAAATATTAAAAGGATAAAGGAAGCTTCTTGTAATAGGTTATTTTTGAAAAGAAGAATGCATTGAATATTAGTGGGAGATTATAAGGTGTAAGTGGTAATTTAATTTTTGTAATTGTTGATGAATGTTTTACTAAAGATGGAGTGATAAGGTGTATGTATGTTTTAATGTTTGCATTGTAATTTGAGGAAATTAATCACCTTATAATTTCTTTGAGCTTGGCAAGAAGTGTTTGAGTTTTTGGCAGATTTAGAAGATTCCTTCATCATCAAGAAAAAGGTATGTGCACATTTTCCAAAGTTAAAATTGATTGGTTAGTTTTCTAGAAAATAAGTTTGGAGTGAAAAGAACTTGATTAGGGTTTCCTTTTTGAGAGTTTTTGAGTTAATGCATCAAGGTTTTCTAGAATAAAGAGTTGTGATTAGAACCTTATTTAATAAGCATTGTTGTTGAAGCCATTGGTTGGTTGAAGAACTTGAGTTAGGATTTTGAAAAGAACATGAGTATCATTGTTATGTGAAGATTGTTTTATAAGCATTGTTGTTGAAGTGGGTTGTCATGCAAAGAATTTGAACTAGGGTTTGAAAATAACATGAATATCATTGTTATGTGAGATTAGTTGTTGAGAATTTTTGGAAATATTTTGAGTTGGTGGTTATATGCTTGGACTAGGGTTTGTGAGAAAGGTTTGTTTCATTAAGCGATTGGTTGAGTAGAATTGATTGAGCCTAGTCAAGTGGATGTGTGAAGTGATTGTTCAAGTTCCATAAAACAAACTATTCTATATTTTGAATTGAGTTGAGAAAGTGATTGAGCATTGAGTTGAATTGGAAGCATATTGAGTCTCTAACAGTTCTCCTTATGTTTCTAAGAGAGTGATTGAAAGTAATTGAGCATTGTGATAAGTATAGAACATATTGAGTATCTAACAATTCTCTTTATATTTCTATGAGATTTGGACAAGTTCTATGTGGACTTGTTGAACAGATTTGAGCAAGTTATGTGTGGACTTGTTGAGCAAATTTGAGCAAGTTCTGTGTAGACTTGTTGAGCATATTTGAGCAAGTTCTATGTGGACTTGTTGAGCAGATTTGAGCAAGTTCTGTGTGGACTTGTTGAGCAGATTTGAACAAGTTTTGTGTGGACTTGTTGAGAAGATTTGAGCAAGTTCTATGTGGACTTGTTGAGCGGATTTGAGCAAGTTCTATATGGACTTGTTGAGAAGATTTCAGCAAGTTATATGTGGACTTGTTGAGCTGATTTGAGCAAGTTTTGTGTGGACTTGTTGAGCTGATTTGAGCAAGTTTTGTGTGGACTTGTTGAGCAGATTTGAGCAAGTTTTGTGTGGACTTGTTGAGTAGATTTGTGCTAGATCGAAGGACTGTGTTTAGTGCAAATTTGAGATAGATATTTGGAGGTGACTGAGCAGAGAGGACATTAGTATCCAGTGGATAGAAATCCATCAGCTAGGGCAGTGAGGACAGGTCTTCTGAGTGGGGATAAGAGTGTTCAGTGGAGAGAGATCCACAAGCCAATGCAATGGAGGTAGTAGTCTTCTAGAGGATCACCGACCAGAGCAGAGGAGAAGGAGTTCTACTGTGGATAGAGATCCATGAACTTGATTTAGGGGATTGACATCTCCATTGGATAGAGGTCCATAAAAATTATAATAGGGAAAGGATTCCCAAAAGATTGATTGAGAAAATTTTAGTGAAATATTTTCTTTGTGGAGTAGCCCACATTGGGTGAACCATGTAAATTGTGGTGTCTCTATTGTGTGTGATGATTTATGCATTGCTTTGGTTATTGCTATTAATATTGTCATTGATTATATTGATTAATACTATTTGGAAAGAAAAAGTAAAAAATGGTCTTATACTGTCCATCCCCCCTCTTAGTATAAGCTTGTGTTCTTCAGGAAATTTTGTTTACTAAGAGTTAAGTCAAGTTAAGATAGGTGTAGCCTATGGTATCTTTTTGTACTCATGCAATGCTAGAAGGAACGTAAGTTTGGAACAACTAGCACCTTGAACGAAGGGAATTTAGATCATCTTCAGAATATTTTTAATAACTTCGAAGGTGGATAATAGAGCATCTTCAAAAGTTGTTAATAGCTATCTAGAAGTTCTCTTTGAATGTAATTAAAAGGCTACTTATGAATTAATGAAATATATTTTTGTTGTTGGGTCTTCCCCATGGGGTTTCTCCTAGGGTAAATTTGGGTGTCATGTGATTGATGTGGTATCACCTTATGTTAATTTATTTTATTTAACTACCATTATGTTGACTGTAATTCAACCAAAATATAGGGAAGTTTTCTTGGATGTATGTTGTCTGTTATTACATTTAGCTTACGATGATTATCTATGTGGAATGCTTTCTCACTATTTTATATTGTTGTATCTTTAAAAGGAATAGTTGTGCTTAAACTTGGTTGGATTACGATGGAAAGATATTTACGTGTTGTTGGATTTGTTTCGGTATAATTTAGTTAGATTTATTAATTAATGTTTGTGCATACTTTAACTGAAGGTAGTCTGACTCTCTTGAGATAGTAATGATATTATGCAGTAGCTCTTGTGATTAGCTAGTTCGTGTTATAGAAGGATATTCATAGAATTCGAGGATGTAATAGTTGTCTTGGATAAGCCTTCGAGTTGCATGCATAGAGTAGGGCGAGTTTACCGAATAGAGGTCTTGCTAATTAACATTTGTGTTCTTGTTATCGTAAATCAATTAGTGAAATGGCACCAGTAGGGAACAACTAACTCACCAAGGTTTGAGAAGGATAGTTAAATCATGTCATGCTCCTAACACCAACATTAAAAGGCTTATATGGTGTGTGAAGGATGACATGTTTATTTCAGTGGACCGAAAGAAGAGAGGTTAGCTCATTAAAGGACTAATGAGAAGGATAACTTTGTAATGAAAGGATGACATGTTTCTTTCAACGGACCAAAATAAAAGAGGCTAGCTCATTAAAATAATAATGATAAGGATAGCTTGGTTAATGCCAATTTGAACCTAGCACCTTATTCATATGGATTTGAGTAAGAGGTGGATATGGGTGTGCCTTGGAAAGAATTGGGGATAACAATTTTAGTTGAGTGTTGTCTTGATTAAGTCTTGGGTTATCACCAACTACCTAGGGTGTATATATATTTATATAAAAAATTGGGTTAGGAATCAAGTTGTGACATTTGGTATCAAAGCCTAGGTTCGTAAGTGCAATAGGCTCACTATGTAAGGCTAGTGGTGTATATTAGGAAGAATACCCAAGTAGGTTTTTTGTTTTTAAAATCTATCGAATAGAATGACTAAGAATTTAGTTACTTCAATATGTTGACTCCTAATAACTCTTCTATGTGTGGCCAGGGACAATGCCATCGAAGAGAAGGAGAGGAAGTGTTGCCCCAATGATGAGGTAAACATGATAGACAAATGTAGAGGGTGGAACCGTGAATGTAGGTTCATAGAACCCTAGTGAATAAATAGAGGATCTTACAACAACAGTATACCAACTTCATGAATTGGTAGAAACATAGAGATAGATGTTGAATACTATGTTAAATCGAAAAACACCGATTAGAAACTCTAGGACAAAATAAGCAAATGAACCCCTCATGAAAGCACAACGTGCTAGGATTTTTCTGGAAGCTAAATTGGGTAAAGATATAAAATATCTAAAGTCTTCCAAGTTTAATGGAGAAGAATATGGGGATAAAGCTAAATATTGGTTGAAGAAAATATAAACTTATTGTGTTTTGAAAAACTATTCCTCTAGTACCTGAACGTCCTACACCACTCTGCACTTGTAAGGTGATGGCACAAATTGGTGGGAAACCTACAATTAATAACTAGGACTTATGGATATAGTTTATTTGAGTTGGGAAGCTTTTGTGAAGGCCTTTAAATATAGATTCCTCATAAAGCACTTTTATTCCCAAAAATTTGAGCAATTCACTACACTTCGACAAGGAATTAGGTCGATGGAGGTATACCATCAAAACTTTGTCAACCTCCTTAAGTATGTTCCTGGTTATAATGAGAAAATGAAGATCCACAAGTTTATAATAGGAGCAGACCCAAGAATAGGGTGCGAAGTGGATATACAAGAACCTGCTACACTACAAAAGGCCTATGATTTGGCCAGCAAAGATGAAACCTATCTCAAACCCTTTTTTGATTATGAAAGACTGTATGAACAAGGCAAATATGCACTAAGGAAAAGAAATAGTGTAGGCTTTGTAAAGTGGGAAAGTGAGCAAGAAGATAAATATTCTCCTAGAAAGGATCAAAGGAATGATAGGAAGCAAGGGAGGTTCAAAAAATAATTTTAAGGAAAGAACCGCAACTCCAAAAATTGCAATAATGGTAACAACAGGTCATCTCAAGGACAGACTAACTCCTCCATTCCAGCAGAGAAAGTAATCGAGGGACAGAAAAAAAAAACACATCCAGGTCCCAAGATCAGATGTTTTGATTGTGGTAGACCGCATTATGCTAGCAACTATCCACATAGAGTAGGAATGAATTTCAAAGAAAAGGAGCCAATGTATAGGAAACCTACAAGCAAAGAACTGGCTCACAAGAATTATGCAACAATGGGAAAGCAGGATCTAGACAGGCAAACCACACCATTGCTAATAAGGGGTAATGTCTTTGGTATGAATGTTAAAATATTGATAGATAGTGGTGCTACGGATATTTTTTATTTCCACTAATCTAATTAAAGACATATCTCAAAGACCTAAAATCTTGGCACAAGGGTGGAAGGTTGAGTATGGCTCGCAACAAACCTACTCTATGAGTCAATGCTACCCTATGGCAGAAATTACCTTACCTAGTGGGATGACAATAGGATGTTTATATGTTGCACCATTGCATACCTTTGATGTTATCCTAGGAATGGATTGGCTACAGGAACATAAGGCTATAATCAACTTTCAAGATAGATGGATAGAATACAGGGAAAATAGTGGGAAGGTGCAAAGGGTGTACAACCTACAAGGAGCTTTCCAACCCCAAATTATTTTAGCTATGCAACTCAAGAAAGCCATGAGGAAAGGGGAATGGTTTTTGTTGTTAAGATAAATGAGATAGATGAAGGAAAGAAGGAAGAAGTTTTTGTAAGGTACCCACTTTTGCAAGAATTTAGGGATGTATTTCCAAAAGATTTACCTAGATTACCACCTAAACGGGAGTTTGACTTCACAATTGAGCTCCAACCTGGAGTAGAACCCATACATAGAGCTCCATATATAATGAACCCCATAGAAATACAAGAGCTAAAAGTGTAGCTATAAGGGTTATTGGAGAAAGGACTAATCAAACCAAGTGTGTCACCTTGGGGTGCACCGGTGCTATTTTTGAAGAAAAAATATGGATCCTTGAGATTATGTATAGATTATAGAATGTTAAACAAGGCAATTATCAAGAACATATATCCCATACCCAGAATTGAAGATCTCTTTGATAATATAAATGATGCCACAATATTTTCAAAGACTGAATTGAAATTTGGATACCATCAACTGAGGATCCGGGAGGAGGATACCCACAATCCAACCTTTAAAACTCGCTATGGACATTACGAGTTCACTATTTTGCATTTTGGATTAACAAATGCTCCAGTTGCATTTATAAATTTGATGAACAATATCTTTAGTAAGTAGTTGGATAAATTTGTGTTGGTATTCTTGGATGATATCTTGATTTACTCCCAAAATAAGATAGAGCATGATAGACACCTTTGGGTTGTACTGGAACTACTAAGGAAAATTCAGTTGTATGGAAATTTGTCCAAGTGTGATTTTTATGTGGCAAAAATGTAGTATCTAGGTCACATTGTTTCGGTGAAAGGGATCACAATAGATCCTACGAAAATAGAGGGTATTTTGAATTGGCTGTCACCCACCAATGTGATAGAAGTTTGAAGCTTCCTGGGGTTGATAGGGTACTATAGGTGTTATGTGAAAGACTACGCTAGGATCACTTCTCCAATAACTAACTTGTAGAGGAAAGGAAAGGAGTTTAAGTGGTCAAAAAAATGTAAGACACCTTTTGAATTACTTAAGCAAAATATTACCATGTCTCCTATATTGAAGATACTCAATCCTCAAGGGAGTTTCTCGGTCTGTATAGACGCATCTTTAGAAGGTTTGGGAGTACTCTCTCAGGAAGAAGTAGTGATAACCTTCGGATCAAGGAAACTAAAGCGACACGAGGTCAACTATGCAACTCATGATCTAGAACTAGTAGCAATGGTGTTTGCCCTCAAGATTTGGTGACACTATCTGGTAGGAAGACCTTTTGAACTAAGGATAGACCATCAAAGTTTGCAATACATTTTTACCCAACCCTTACTCAATGCTAGACAGAGAAGGTGGATGGAGTTCTTCATAGAATATGATTTTTGCATTGAATATATAAAAGGGGAGAAGAATAAAGTGGCTGATGCACTAAGTAGAAGGAGACACATAGTTTTTTTTGTCTTGCATCCATATAGATTTGATGGAACAAGTCAAAAAAATGCAGAAACAAGAGGTATACTGCAATCAAGTGCATGAAAATATGGAAATAAATCCAGATGAGAACAAATATTTTAGCTTCAAATATGGCTTTCTATGCTTCAAGGATAGGGTAGTCATACCTGAAATTGATGATCTAAGAAAAATGATCATGAACGAAGCATACATATCACCATACTCTGCTCATCTGAGAGGAGCAAAGATGAGGGAGAACATGAAGAAAAGTTTCTATTGGCCTAGGATGAAGAGAGACACAACTGAATTTATCGCTCAATGTCTCAAATGCCAGAAAGTCAAGGTAGAACATAGGCACCCTATGGGATTGTTGTACCCACATGATGTACCTATGCAAAAGTGAGAGGTAATATCAATGGAATTTATTGTAGGGTTACCAAAAAAATTGATTCCAACATGATGCAATCCTAGTGGTGGTTGATAGATTGACCAAAGTTGTGCATTTTATACCCAAAAATACTAGGGATGATGTCGTGGTTGTGGCTAATAGATTTGCCAAAGAGATATTTCAGCTTCATGGGTTCTTAAAAGTAATTATATCATATAGGGACTCGATTGGTAAGCCTTGCATCGTGCCATTGGTACTCGACTGAACATAAGATCTGCTTACCATCCAGAAACTGATGGATAGACTGAAAGGGTAAACTAGGTGTTAGATTACATGCTCTGCATGTACTATATGGATTGAAAGACTATATGGGAGGATTACTTACATCTGGTGGAGTTCACCTACAACAATGGTCACCATTCAAATTTAGGTATGGCTCCTTTTGAAGCATTTTATGGCAAGAAATGTAGAACACCCTTGTCCTGGAATAATTCAGAGGATCAAATCGTGCTTGGCCTAGATATGGTCAAAGAGATGGAGCAATAGTTAAGGATGATTAGGTAACAAATAAATGAAGTTATCGATCGACAAAAGAGTTACACAAACCTTAAGAGGTCACCACGAGAGTTTGCAGTAGGAGATAGAGTGTTTTTAATGGATGAGATCGATGAAAAGTGCTATCAAGTCAACAAAGCTTGATCCACGTTTTGTGGGGCCCTTTGAAGTTGTTGAGAAGATTAGTCTGATGGCTTATCGACTTGCCTTACCACCCAGATTGTCCAAGATTCATGATAACTTTCAAATTTATTTTCTTAGAAAGTACATTGCTAATCCTGATCATGTGTGGGACTTTTCAAACTTGTAGATGGTGAATCTAGAGGCTATAGAGGTTTGACCAGTAATGTTTCTTGAGTTTTGTTCCAAATCGATGAGGAAAGGAATTTTAGAGTAATGCAAAGTCCAGTGGGATTGCTACTTCGAGAGAAATTCTACTTGGAAGAGAGTACCAAATATGCAAAGACACTTTTCATTTATGTTTGAAAACAAAATGTAATGGTTACTTATTTTGAACTACTTTGTAAGACATAGAGGACTATGCTAAGCCTAAGGGGGTAGTATGTCATGACCCTCCCTTGGTAGACTTCTTGGATTTAAAAAATATATGTTTTATCATGTTGATTATTAATGAGAGGATTAACCCGGTGTTGTAGGTGAGTTGGAGAGGAGAGGGCAATCCTCCAAGGGAGGTCCCAGGTTTGAATCTCCACCCTACCAAAAAGCTGAATTGGGTACCCAAAATCCAATTGATAATGTTGGTGCGAGCGAGGGCTGGGTGTGACTCCCGGGTGACTTTGACGGTATATAACCCCCTGTTCATGGTCTCTCAGACCAAGGCGGCCCTGCAAGGGGTTTTTCGCTTAAAAAAAAAAATGAGAGGATTATTTGTATTCTCTTTTGGATATGCAAACATATGTTTAAATGTTTCTATTATAGCATGATTGATAATTTCTCCTTAGTTATGGAGAACATCTACATTATAAAGAGATGATGTAATTTTTATTATTGTTTGAGTAATTTATTATATATCCGAATAACTCAAGTATATATTTTTATTAGAGTTATGATGCTTACTAATAATCTGTCATGCTATCTAGGGAAGCAGGTTTGGTAAGAAAGGAAGAAGAAAATTATTTTTTGAGATAGGAGGTCTTTTGATTAATGATATTATTAAAATGTTAATTAATATAATAAATTACTCTACATCCTGTGGAAATTTGATATAGATTAATATTTGAATGATAATTTAAAAAAGAAAGAAATGTTCTTAGTTGTGGCTTTTCGAGCTTGATGACGGTTAAGACTTGAAAGATCCACTCCTTTTTGGGAGGATTTTTTGGTTGGCCACCTTTAGCGAAGGAAAAAATTGGAGCCCAAGGTTAGTGCTTCTTGAACGGTTGGGCAGAGTGGAAACATGTAGGGACGATAACATCGAAGGGTGCGAATAGAGTGAGTGGAAAGGGAGGAAAATGAAAGGAGAGTCTTTAGTTTTGTTGGTTGGAAAAAAGAGGCGACGCAGTGCGAAAGAAGAGAGAAGATCATCTCTGGTTTGGTAGCGAGGAGTGTTGATTCAAAGAAATTGCATCTGGTTGAGATAAATCTCATGGTTATACCTTGCTTGAATCGCATATGACTCTTTGAAAAAGGCAAATATTTCATTCTTGTTTTTACATCTAGTTGTGCTAGTTATTTAGACATTGGAAGGAAGTTTGAGTTTAGTTGGACAAAATTGTTGAGCAACTTTGTCTTAACCTTAACCGAGTGTTAAACCTAACAGGCATACTTTTATAGAAAATATTATTTTTATTTTTATGGTTAAAATATTTGGGTTGTTTCCCTGTAATCTTGTGCTAGGAAAGACTATGACCTGTGTAGAGGTTTTCATTGTTAAAGGAATGTGTAGTTGTAGCTTCTTTTCATAGTTCAGCCTGTGTACATCATGTTGTTTGCATGCAACGATGAGGTGACCATTACATTTATTTTGGTTGTGTTTTATTTAAGTGTCAGTTTATTGGAGATAAGTTCTAGTCTCCTTGATCTTAATCTAAGAAAGAAACCACTTAGTTTTTGTTAGTTGTCAATTGATATTTTGATGCTCTTTTGTATCTTTGGAAACTAGTTTTGTGTTTGGAGCTCTTTTGGAATTAGCTAGTTGAGGCTTAAGTTATAGAACACCCCCCTCATACTATTTTTTGGTTAGCCTTATTGTGAGACCTAGAGTGTTGGCTTATGTTTGACCAACGCCTAGAGCAAAGCGATTATGGTGAGCGTTAGAGCTTAATATTAAGTCATCCCAATAAGAACTTGTAACTCTACATAACAGATGTTAGGTGTTAGGTATTTAAAATTGGTAGGGTCTTTAATTACCATTGGTCCGAGTTGCCCTTCTACTATACCAGTTGCACTACTATTGCCATAGTGGGTGTTGGATTGGTAGCTCTCACTAAGACCACTCCGTAATCGAGAGAGCAATCAAGAGTTTTGTTGTTGGTTTGGAATAGTAGCTAGTGGTAACGATGGTAGGACCTGTGTTAACTTAAGTTGGTAAGTCTTGTTAGTAAGGCATAATGTTATTATTTTAATGATAAGCTTATAATTTTTAATGACGTTGTATGCAGTGAGTTATGAGAGGTGTTGCAGTGTTAACATGGTTTTTATAGATTGATCCTTGTTGTAGTAATGTGTAGGAAAGAGTTTAACATTTTCATATACATGGAAAGAAGGTTTTCTCTATATGATTTTCCTGAGCATGATGTGTGATGTTCACATTAAATATGTCTGATGAGATTATGTAAATTAGATTACATATTTTACTTTGAAAAGGATTATTTGTGATTTGATAGGTGATACAAACAGAAATGTTGTTCACTAAGAGTTAAGTCAAGTTAAGATGGGCGTAGCCTACGATATATTTTTGTACTCATGCAGTGCTGGAAGGAACATAAGTATGGAACAACTAGCGCATCGAATTAAGGGAATTCATGTCATATTTGGACAATTTTTAATGACTTTGAAGGTGGATAATGGAGCATCTCCAGAAGTTGTTAATAGCTATTTGGAAGTTCTCTTTGAATGTAATTAAAAGGCTACTTATGAGTTAATGAAATATCTTTTTGTTGCTATGTTTTCCCCATGGGGTTTCTCCCAGGGTAAATTTGGGTGTCATGTGATTGATGTGGTATCACCTTATGTTAATTTATATTATTTAACTACCATTATGTTGACTGTAATTCAATCAAAATATAGGGAAGTTTTCAAGGGTGTATGCTATCTTTTATTGCATTTAGCTTACGATGATTATCTATGTGGAATGCTTTCTCATCATTTTATATTGGTGTATCTTTAAAAGGAATAGTTGTGCTTAAACTTGGTTGGATTACAATGGAAAGATATTTACGTGTTGCTAGATTTATTTCGGTATAATTTAGTTAGATTTATTAATTAATGTTTGTGCATACTTTGACCGAAGGCACAGTCTAAATCTCTTGAGATAGTAATAAAATTATGCAGTAACTCTTGTGATTAGCTAGTTCGTGTTGTAGAAGGGTCCTCATAGAATTTGAGGACGTAATATTTATCTTGGAGGAGCCTTCGAGTTGCATGCGTAGAGTAGGGTGAGTTCGTTGAATAAATGTCTTGCTAATTGGAATCCGCGTTCTTGTTATCGTAAATCAATTAGTGAAATGACACCATTAGGGAACAACTAATTCACCAAGGTTTGAGAACAATAGTTAAATATCGACATGCTCTTGGCACCAAAATTAAAAGGCTTATGTAGTATGCGAAGGATGATATGTTTATTTCAATGGACCAAAATAAGAGAGGATATCTCATTAAAGGACTAATGACAAGGATAGCTTTATAATGAAAGGATTGCATGTTTCTTTCAACACACCAAAAGAAAAGAGGCTAGCTCATTAAAAGACTAATGAGAATAATAGCTTGGTTAATGCCAAGTTGAACCTAGCACCTTGTTTAGATGAAATTGAGTAAGATGTGGAGATGGGTGGGCCTTGGAAAGAATTGGGGATAACAGTAGTAGTTGAGTGTTAACTTGATTAACTCTTGGGTTATCACCAACTACCTGGGGTGTATATATATTTATATAAAAAAATGGGTTAAGAATTGGGTTGTGACAGTATGGTAATCTACTCATCCTACTATATTGCATGGGTAACCAATAGCTGCAACCGCTAGGTTTCTAGAGTAGATTATTGGGTACATGGTTCACACAAGAGCCTATACTAAGAAAACAAGAAAAACAAATCTAAGAATATAGAAAACTGCATTAAAGTAAAGCTAAGCTAGAAAGCAAGTAAATTGCATGAAAGGAAATTTGACCAAAGGGGTTTGGTACCTTTGGAGATTTTGAATGGAAATATGACCAAAGGGGTTAGGTGCCTTTGGGGCCTTTGAATTGAAATGTGAATGTGACCAAAGGGGTTTGGTGCCTTTGGAGCATTTGGATTGAAATTGGATTTTGACCTTATGGTAAATTGTATGAATGATAATCTAAACAAGTGTCCTTATGGTAATCTACCCATCCTATTGGATAGCATGGATAACCAGTCGCTACAATTGCCAGGTGAATAGAGTAGATCACTAGAAATGAGGTTCACTCAAGAATCTAGGCTAGTGAAACTAATTGATGAATGCAAGAAAGTAAAGGCAAGAAAGTAAATGGAATCAAATGTGTTGTGTCTATGTCTATGTTTATGAATGCAAGGCAAATAGTACAACCTTTGACAAAAGGATACAATATTTTAAACATGATAGTTGATTTATTGATTGATGTGAATGTAAGGCAAAGGGTGTAACCTTTTGAAACTGACAACTAATTTATTGATTGAACGTTTGCTAGCATTGATAAAACCATACCAAAGTCTTGATGGCGAGGCAAAGTGCTTGATTTTTTGATTGATTGTTTTTATGGGGAAGGTGCAATACCTTGAACATCCCCAAGCATTTGATTTTATTGAGGGGGAAGGTGCGATACCTTGAGTACCCCTAAGTTTGTTGATTGCTTTGGATGTGACTAATGAGGAAGGTGTGATACCTTGAACACCCCCAAGTTGGTTGTTTGCTTGATGGATTGTTGGGGAAGGTGTGATACCTTGAACACCCAAGTTGGTTGATTATGGTTTAATATAACTGATAAGGAAGGAGTGATGCCTTGAACACCCCTAAGTGGATTTATGATTGTTTGATGTGACTAATGGGGATGGTGCAATATATTGAACATCCCCATTATGTATTTTTCTTAATTGATGTGTTTGATGGGGTAGATGTGATACCTTGGGTACCCCTAAGTTGATTAATTACTTGTTGAATTAATGGGATAGGTGCAATACCTTGGGCACCCCTAAGTTGTTTTGTATTTTTATGGGAAAGGTGCGATACCTTGAACATCCCTAAGTGTTTGATCGTTGGTTGATTGATTGAGTCTTATGCTTGATTGATGGGGAAGGTGTGATCCTTGAAACATCCCTAGGTGGTTCTTGATCGTTTGTATGTTTAATTGAGCAATTGAATTAATTTGATTTATTGGTGGGGAAGGTGTGATACCTGGAGCATCCCCAAGTTGTTTGATTGTTTGATTGATTTGATTGAATTTGGTGGGGAAGGTATGATATATAAAACATCCCCAAGTTGTTTGATGATTATTTGTGAGTAATTGAGAAGGTGTGATACCTTGAGCACCTCCAATTTGGTTGATAATTGTTTGATTGAGTGATCATTGTGCTTGATTTGTGGGAAAGGTGCGATACCTAAAATATCCTCAGGTTGCTTTATTGTTGGATGTAATTTATGGGGAAGGTGCGATAACTTGAGCACCCCCAAGTTGGTTGATTGATTGTGTGATGGATTGAGCCTTATACTTGATTGGTGGGGAAGGAGCGATACCTAAAACATCCTTGAGTTGTGTGATAACTATTTGATTGCTTGATGGGAAAGGTGTGATACCTTAAACACCCCAAGTTGATTTGATTATTGTTTGATGTGATTGAACCTTGTGCTTGAAAGGTGGGGAAGGTACGATACCTGAAACATCCCCAAGTTGGTTGATGGCTTGATGTATCTCATATGTGCTTATGATGTGAAGAAATAATGTGTGAAATGATTGAATGTGATGGATATGTAGGCATTTATGTTTGATTATTGTTCAAAAAATGCTTAGACATGTATCATTATTCATGACTTTAATCAATTAATCAAGGGCATCAACCCAATGGTATTGACATACATGTGGAATGGATGTGAGTGGATGTGATGTAATGGTTGGCAAAAAATGTGCTATTGTGAAGGCCAAGATGACATGACTTGTTATTTCATGTGTCTTAGGGAAGAAGAATCTGAAAGTGCTTTTAGGAAGCTTAAACACCCTAGTGACATCGATCAAACTCATCTACTAATCAAATAGGCACTTGAAGATACTAAGACCAACCAAGTTAGTCAAGTTGCTCAAAGACCAATTTTTGTGCAGTGATTGTTCATTTGTGATTTTAGGTGAGGTTGGACTCATCATTTATGACTTACGTCAATAAGCTAGCTCATATGTGAGCATACATAGGTTTGTATAAAAGGTTGCTAATATGACAGATGTGTCACCATGCAAGGTGGACTCCACTACCAATCAGGTGTCTATAGCCCTAATGGAGGTTAACCCCATGATGTAATGACCTAAGAATTCCAGGGACTCAAGCTTTTTATTTACCTATATTTTTGAAGATTTTTATCTTTTGCTTTGCACTTCTCCTTGTCAATTCTAAAGGTTAGACCATGTGCATGATAGGGTGAGCAAGGGAAACTGTTCGCTTTATGGTGATAGTGACTCATGAGTTAGTCTTTCCTAAGCACCAATATTTTATTAAACATGTAATACATGCGCGTGGTCAAAGAGAAAACTTAGGGTCCTTAGGAAGACCTATATCATTCAAGGACTAATGATGTTCAATGTAGGTTGAGTGAGATACTAGGTATGGCTAAAGTACCAAAAGAACCTAAATATTGTCCAAACCAAAGACTTGGAAAAGGACAAAATGTCATAGGATTTTTGTAGGTGAAGGAAGAGTGATGGGTGGGGGATGTAGCAAAAATGTATGCAATTAGAGATAATGTAGGATATATACCATAAGGAAGACACCCTTCATTGGTGTGAAAAAATCAATTCTAGCAGAATGGATGAAAGCATTAATCAAATTATAACCAAATTATTATTGATAATGAAAATGAAAAAATGATGAGATGTGTGTGAATGTAGTGCTCTATGTAGCAGTGTGTGATTGTTTTTAATTTTGTGATTGATTTTGATTTTGTTTTGTATTTTTGTTGATTTTTATTTTTTTTTGTGTTTTTGTTTCGTTGATTTTTATTTTTTTTTGTGTTTTTGTTTCGTTGATTGTGAGTGTGGGGAAGGTGTGATACCGTGAACATCCCCAAAATGGTTGATGATTGTTTGATTGATTGATTGATGGGTAAGGTGTGATACCTTGGTTTCCCCTAAGTTGATTGATGATTGTTTGATTGATTGATTGAAGAGGAAGGTGTGATACCTTGAGCACTCGAAAGTGGATTTTGTGTTTGTGACTGTGGGGAGGGTGTGATACCTTGATCATCCCCAAGTTGGTTGATGATTGTGTGTTTATTTGGTTTATTAAATTGATTTTATTTGATTGATTGATAGGGAAGGTGTGATAACTTGGTTTTCCCTAGTTGGTTGATGATTTTTTGATTGATTAAGGGGGAAGGTGTGATATATTGAACACCCTCACTTTATGTTGTGTCTAATTGATTGATTTATTTGATGGGAAAGGTATGATATCTTGAACATCCTCAAGTTGTTTGATGATTTTTAGATTGATTATTTAAATTGATTTGATTGATTTTATGGGGAAGCTGCGATACCTTGAGCATCCCCAAGTTGTTTGATCGTTGGTGACTAGTGGATTATTATTTGATCATGGCTTGGTGGGGAAGGTGTGATACCTTGAATTGGCTAGGGATTTGGTGAGAAGAAAGGTGATAAAGAAGAGGACATGAATATGGAGGAGGTGAAGAAAGGGGATAGGAGGAGTGATGGGGCTACAATATTTGGGCCATGTGAGGGTCATACGATAGAGAATAGGATTTTAGAAGAAGATATGGCAGAGATGGTGTTGGAAGAAGAGGTGGAAGAGATGAGGGGGGTAGATGTGAGGAGTTGTTCATGGTCATCTTATGACAATATATGGATGATAGGGTTGGAAGAGCCTGATGAGGTGACTACTCCTAGCTTGAGAATAACTGTTGATGTTGAGGAGGGGTTGTTGGTATTAAGGAGATGGTTGGATGGAGGTTGAGGAAGTTTGGAGGTAACTGGTAGGTGGCTGAGGTGGATTTGGTGGTAGCCATATGAGGGATCTTCCAGTTGTGGAGGTGTTAGTTCCTATATTGTAGGTGGTCGGGTGGCCTATTATAAAGAGTGCACAAAGAAGTTGTCCTATGCATATGTGAAAGGTGGGGGGTTCAGACCCTATGGTGGTGGTTGGTGTGGATGGGAGGATATGGGCAAAGTAGATGCAGGCAAGTGGGATGTCATGTTAACATAGGCCTTATGGTATTGGTTGGGGTTTGTAATTGTGAACATGTAATCCATATTGGGTTGGGGATTAGATCCCCCAAGTGAAAAGAATTTGGTGAGCATGTCATACTTAGGATGTGGATTGATAGCACAATTTTTGTGAGCATAAAACTACTCTTGTGGCATGGGGGATACCGAATGGGGTGGGATGGTCAATATCGATAGGGATAGTAATAGTGAACCTAGTGGAGGAAGCATACCACCTTAGAGGGCTTGTACAACATCCATGTTAATGATGGTGATTTGAATTGGGGACACAAGGGTCCTTGGATGGGTGGATTTCAGAATGCTAGTAGGGATGTGGTAGTATGTGGTATTCCAGGTATCTACCTCAGGTGGATAGGGATGAGCTATTGGGTGTAGTTGGACAAGCTACCTTGGAGTAGTTGTCAAGCTACCTCCTACTACATTGAAGGAGCAGTGGATGGATGAGAGGTTTGTTCAGATTGGCTCATTGTGGCTTGGGCTGCGACTTGACTTCAAGTCAAGACCATAAGTTCAATGGGGAGATGGGTGGAATATGGATTTGGAGGCGTGATGGTGATGGTGATGGTGTTTGGTGAAGGTGGATTTCACTATCTACATAGACAAGAAATCAAACAAAAAATCATTTTAATGTTCTTTGTTTCAGTGTGCTAATGTTTGGGTTGGTGTGTTTGGAACTATTTTTTTGTTTTTGTGTTTTTGAATTTGTTTGGAAATTTTTTTTTTTTTTTTTTGTATTTTCGTGTATTTTGATGATTCTACACCTAAAACTACAAATGTGGTGATGGAATGCAGTTTAATGGATGTGTTAATGCCCACCTCTCTTACTATAAGTGGTACAAAAATGGTTGAAATGGCTTCCTAGGGTGGTCATGGATTATGGTAACCTAAGGGGACAAAATAACCTTATGAAAGAGGTCATGTTGTCTAAGTCCTGCTACTAGTCTACCCAAACTTTTTCTTCACCCTCAAGTAGGCTTGGACAATAATGACAGCTATAGGCCCACAAAATGTTAAACCCTGTGAACAAAGGGGTATCTAACATAACCCACCTCGAAATACTCTCAATAGTGAAGGATTTCCTGGTGATGATGTTTAAAAAACCGCTCATGGGGACTACTACGGTGTCTAGGGGGTAAGCCAATGGAAGGAGGTGAATTCCAACATCGTTGGTCTTGATCGACAATTGGTGATGAAATTCAACTTCATCAATGTTTATGGAATGTGCATGTGTATGTGCTTTTGGTTCTTTTTAATTTTATTTTTATGCAATGAATTTTAAGTTTTGTTTTTAAAATACCTAATGCAACTTTATCAATGTTAATCCTAAAATGTTTTTTCACTTCTTTTACTATGCAATGCAACTACACTCTTTGAAGGTCCTAAATTGAACTGCCTAGGTCCGAATGACCATAAGTATAAAATCGTCTAGGGTCAGACAGTCATAGCTATAATTGTTTGTGACTCAGCAACAGTATGTCAAAGGCAAAAGAAGATCAGAATGGAAAAAAATGACTTCTAAAAAAAGAAGGAAAAAATTCATAATTTGAAGGAAAAAAAAACAATTAACTATTCTAGCCTAAGAAAAAGCAAACTTTATCATCTACTCTAGACTCAATGATTATAAGAATAAAGAAACCAATTTGCTTATCTGAAATTACTGCTAACTTAAACTTAGAATAAAAAAGAAAAACTACCCCTACTTGTGGTCCTGCACCATGTTGAAGACCGATAACTGGAGGTGTTTGTACTCTTCGGCCATATGGGGTCGAATGAATTTTGTCTAAGGTTATCCAAGGTCAGACAGTTACAATATAGAGATATCTTGGGTTAGGATGATTTCTTCTGTGTGTGCTGTCTACAACTTGTGTAAAACCTAAAATACAATAATTGTCAGAAATAACATAATGCAACAATAAGATCTATACTAATCATAAAAATAGTAAACAACTTAAAATATTATGCAACAGCAAAGTCAAGAGAATGGTCCCACCATGATTGCCATCTTGTAGATGAGAAAAATATGCACCATAAAGCAAATAAAGCAGGAAAGAAACAATTGCAATGATATTACACTTTATCGCTCATTTTCATTACAAATAGACCCTCATGGGGTTATGCATATATGGAGAGATCATTTTCCTTTTTACAAAACAAGATGGTGTGAATGTATTATTTTTGCTACAACACTAGATGGATGGGTTTCTTGTGACCACTACTTTGTTGTATATGAGTTTATTGGGTTTGACGTATCTGCATTTGAATCTATGCCTACATCTACTGGATCTGCATATGGATCTCCTGGATTAGTGTTTGGATACCGACCATCAAGGGGGACGATAAATGTGTATTCTAATCATCTAGATATAGGATAATTGAGATCTATGACTGTTTGAGGTCGAACGATCGAGCGTTGGAGTCTTCTACTACTGCTAAAAATTGGATCTGATGGATCTACTAGATTTGGCGATTGGATCTGTGTTGGATATGTCTACTTTGGACCATCTGGATCTGCTACCTCTAGATCTGTATTCCTACACACAAATTTATTGTAATGCATTAGTAGTATCTATTGTGCCTCTCAAAGTGAGGCCTAGATTCAAAGATGTAAAAACTAAATGTAGTAATTGAATGTTGAAATATGCAAGGAACGTAAATTAGACCAATATTACCTTCCTATATTGGTGTTGTTGTATTGCATTGTGTTACATTGGGCTATGTCATGCTGTATTTAGAAGTCTGCATGTGGGTTGGATGCCAACCATGTGGTTCTGGATGACCATAAATTAAGACTGTCTAGGGTCGAACAACCGTGGGCTGTGTTATCCTATTGATACCAAAAATCAAATCTGGACCTGCAAAATGCTACGATCGATGTCTAGATAGGACGGGGATGGATGTGAATGATTACTTAGGAGATTTGGATGCAAGGTATGCTCAAAGTGTTTTCAATGCCTCAATGCATATACCATCATCATGCTCAATGAAGGAGGAGAGGGTGCATTTATAGAGTTCCCAAGAGGAATGGATGAAGTGGTGGATTAACCCGTTAAGTGGTGTTGGCTGGTGCTTCTCTTCTACATTGATATTATTTTGAAGGATGCATGCTCATAGAGGAGGATAAGCTTACCTTGGAAATATCACCAGATGTGCACACCTCGAAGTTATCACCAAGAATGTGCATGTAATTTTGCAATGTGTGCATATAGGATATTCATGTTAACTTAATGTGTATGCTAAACTAAAAGTGCATGTGGATTAAATATGCATGTTTATCTTTATGTGCATATTTAAGCTATTTATGCATTTAAATTAAATATGTTTATTTAATTTAAATATGCATGTTGAAATGTGAGTGCATTTTGTGATTGTGTACGTATTGGAAATATCCAATGTGTAGATGGAGGTGCAACTGCAAGTTATGACATGTGTAGTAAACTAAAGTTCATTTGTAAAAAAGGGTGATCCTTTCTTGCGCATAACTAGAATGGAGAATGTGATATGGAACTAGAGTGGACTGTGGATGATGTGGCCATGGGGGATGGAAGGGTAAATGTTCCCATGAGGAGGGGTGAGCGACTATGTAGCCTAGGCAATAATTAGTTATTTAATTGATTAATTAATTAATTAATACTTAGGTGAATGAATTTTTAATTTAATATTAATTAATATTAAATATGCTAATTAATTGTGATTAATTAATTAACATTTAAGATGCTTGATTTTGGTGTCTACAACTCCTAATGCCAAATTTATAAGTTTGTAATTTCACAAGCTTGCTCCTCCAATATTCTTTCCTTTGCAAATGTTGGGACAAAAAAATATTATTATTAGAGAGGTAGTTTTATTAAAAACAAAAAAAATATAATTTTTTAAAAATCTTATTTTTTTTGCTGGAGAATAAGGGGTTGTACTTGGGTTCCCCGTCATTGACCAATTACAACTATCTTCTTTAGATATTGAGAGTTTATAAACAAATTCAATTCTCATCTCAATTGTGTTGCTATAGCTAAAAACCTACATCATTTTACATAAAATGTCTGAATTCTTGATTTTCATTTTTTGGATCTTTTTCAATTTTATGTATGAATACAAATATTTTAGAATTCAACATCCTTCTTAACATTTTCCAATAACAACCTTCACAATACTAAAAATTTACCTCTCCTATCTATACATTGCATCTTAGTAGAGTAATATTTGCAAAACATCACACTATCAAAGTCTGCTTTACTAGATTTGAATTGCTAGTTTCCTTCTTGAAGCACACGTGTAACCGCAACAATTATAATAAATAGTTTATATGAAAGCACATTAATGTTATAAAATAAATCAGATATTACCAATGGAAAATATCAAAGTACATATTATCATTATTTGATTCATGCAATCAACGTTTTCTTATCAACTTCAGCTAAACTTACTACTTCCTCTAACCATGAAGAAGACAATTTAGCTTTGTACTCCTTAATTAAAACCCCTCTATTGGCTAGCCTATCTACACATTTGTTTCCTTCCCTTAAAATATGTGTAAACCTAATTTTTTAAAACTCTATAGCAAGGTCTTAACTTTCCATGATTATCTCTTATATGTTCCATGGAGCCTTTGCTTTTCTCAAAATTTTTTATTACTATGAGTGAATCACCTTCCATCCATACTCTGTTCCATTTTATTTATTTGCATATTTTAAACCCTTTTAAAGCTACCCAAGATTCAAATTCATTATTTGTCTTAAATCCACTATTAAAAGCATAATGAGATAAAATCTCTCTATTATTTTTATTTATTCCTCCTCCTCTTGGTCTTGGATTTCCTTTGAAGGCTCCATCAAAATGCAATTTGATCAACTCCACATATGGTGATTTCAACTTTATATTCTTTACCTTCTTTTTGTTTCTCCTATACCCAATATCATAATTCCATTTGATGACTTGACTCCATCTATCAAGACTCTCTACTTCTAGATTAGAGATAGGGTGAGTTGATAGGGTTGGTTTAGACTCCTATATAGCTAAACAAATATTTATTTTCATTACCTCTAAATTATTTTCCTTTCCTTTAAATATTCTTCTATTTATTTCTATCCAAACAATCCAAATTAATATATGTTTTGATATATCCTAGATTGTCTATAAATCATCACTTTCAAAAGTGCTCTTCCATTGGTTTAACCATTCGTCAATTCTACCATTCATCACCATGCATTTACCAAATAGATTAAGAATCCATTGCCATAGTTTTTGGACTACTAAGCAATGTCCCAAGAGATGGTCTAGACTCTCTTCCTCATTTTTACAAAGAACACATTGTGAGGGGCCATAAAATTCCCTTTTTAGAAGGTTATCCCAGGATAAAATTCTTCTATGAACTACTAGCCAAACAAACATTTTGACTTTAGGAATGCTTGGGCTATCCCAAATATCTCTTCATATTCTTACAATATTTCTATTTTGTTGGTGCTTTACGTTATATCCACTTTTGTTGTGTATTATCTTGAGCTATTCAACTCCCAAATTAAATTCTCCTTGGATCTCCTTGAAATAATAATTGTTGTTATATTTCTACTCAAATGCCTCATAGCATCAATGCCTTTTATACTTGTAAAAAAATATTCTTTCAATTTGTATCTTTTATCCCAATCCTTGTACAAAATTTTTAAGACTCTATCACCATATTTGTCTTGAAGTAATCTCATACATGGTTTCAAAATTGGATCAAGATTGAGTGGTTTTTTATCACACCAAGTATCCATCTAAATAGAAATATTTTCTCCAGTTCCCACCACCCATATTAAACCTTTAATCACTAGATCAATTGAAATTTTTAAATTTTTCTAAAGAGTAGAACCATTTGGTAGAGATAATGCAATAAATATTAAGCTTGGGTCATTGGGTTCAACTTGCTTAGAACAATTTTGGCCCATTGTATTTGACTCTCTTTGTACAATCTCTAAATTAATTTTTCCCTAGGAGCTAAGTTTACATCCATAAGAACTCTTAAACCAAGACCTCCCCTAATTCTATCATCACACACCTTGCTCCATTTTACTAGAGGAAATTTCCTTTTATCATGTAATCTTGACCACAAAAAATGACTGCATAATATAGATTAAACATTTTCCTATCAATTTTGGCATAGTATACAAGGACATATAATATGTTGGAATGGCTTGAAAGAATGATTTAATTAGTTGCACTCTTCTTGTTATTGATAACCATATACCTTTCCATATTGGCAGTTTATTCTGAATGTTACTTATAACTAGATTCTATAATTCTATCCTCATTCTCCCCTAAAATAAGGTCATCCCTAGATAAGTTGTTGGAAAATTTACCTCCATTTGAAGTAACCTACAAATCCCTAATTTGATTTTAGCTAGGATGTTTAGGAAGTAAACTTTGGATTTTGTCCTATTAACTTTTTGTTGTTATGTTCTTTCATATTCCTTTAATAAGTTATTCAAAGCTCTGGCCTTATTTATCCTTGTGGTCCCAAAAAGGGTTGTATCATATACAAAATGTTTATGGGTGATGTTGTCGACGTTATAACTAGCATTAGGTCCACTTAAAAGCCCATATTTGTTAGCCTTCTTCAAATTCCTACCCAAAACCTCTGCCATAATTATAAACAAATATGGTGATAGAGGATCTCCTTGTCTAAGATCTATCTTGGTTTTATAATATTCTGTCATTAACCCATTGACCAACATTGAATATGAAACTATAGAGACACAAGCTTTAATCCATCTAACCTATTTCTTCCCAAATCCAAATTTTTCTAATACTGCAAAAAGAAAATTTCATTTAACCCTATCATAGGCTTTACTCATATCAAATTTTAAGATCATTACTTTCTCTTTTCTTGAAGTTGTTGAACACATAACTTCATGAGCTACTATGATCTCATTCAAAATCTATCTTTCTTTTACAAATCCTCCTTGCTCTTCTAAAATAATTTTATCTAATAGTGGTCTTAACTAATTCACCATCACTTTGGAGATAATGTTATATTCCATATTACATAGGCTTATCAAACAATTCTACATCCTTCTTTGTTGGAATTAGGGTAAGATATGTTGCATTTATAAGGTATTTATTGTTTTACCCTAGACTGTTCCACTGCCACCAATAAATATTCCTTCACTATATCCCAATTATATTAATATAATGTTGTAGAGAGCCCATTTGGACCTAAGAATTTATCCTTTTTAAAAGAGAAAAGAGCTAATTGAACTTCTTCTAGAGTAATAGGCTCCATCAATTTCCTATTATCTTCATTTGTTATAACTGAAGGTACATCTTATAGAAGTTTATCATTAAGAACTTCAAACTCCTTTGATCCTAGAATATTTTGATAAAAAAGACCTTACCTTGTTTCTGATTTTAAGTTGGTCTTCAGTCCAAACCCCTTCTACTAATTTTAGAAGCCGATCTCTATGTTATAGCCATCATATGAAAAAACTTTGGATTTTAATCTCCTTTTAACCAAGTCTATCTCAATTTTAATCTCTAAAATTTCTCTTCCTTACTCAAACTATTATAACATTCACTAAGCAACTCCCTTTCTTCCGAGCTTGGATTATTATGATCACCTTTTTGGAAATTTAAAAGTTTATCTTTTAGTTCTTTCTTCTAAAAAATATTTTCAAAAGTGTTCTTGTTCCATTCTTTTAATCTAGATGTCATTGATTTAATTTGATTTGTAAGTGTATACAACCCACCATTTCTTGAAGAATTCCATGTTTGTGCTATCACATTTAAAATATGATCTTTTTTGAATTCACTTACCACCATTTTAACTCTTATTGGCCAATGATCTGAACCAATCCTTGTTAAGGTATTAATTTTAGCACAAGTCCCTTCATCTAGCCAATGATTTGAGAGTATGCATTTGTCTATTTTTTTTGCTATTAGGTTTTGGCCTCTCTTGTTGTTGGTCCATGTATAGTTTTCTTGTTCAAGCTCAACCTCCAATAGATTATTGTTTTTAATAAAAACTAAGAAATCTAAAAATATTATATTATTATTAGAGTAGTGGTTTTTTTAAAACTCGTGCAGGCGAAACAACATAGAGAGCCCTAGGAGGTAGAAACCACAAAGAAGAGAATAATTGATGGCGCTTATAACTTGAATAAAGACCAATATTATATTCTTAGAGCATTTTTTTGAAAACCATGCAGGTTAAAGAACATAGAGAATCCTAAGAGATAGAAACCACAAAGAAGAGAGTTATTAATGGTGCTTATGACTCGAATATGAGACAATATTATTACTAGAGTTGTATTTTTTTAAAACCATGCAGGTGAAAGAACGTAGAGAACCCTAGGAGGTAGAAACCACAAAAAAGAGAATTACTAATGGTACTTATGACTCGAATATAGGCTAAGGTAGATAAAATTTTGCAACTTTATTATTGGTCTCAAACAATAAGCATAAATAGTAAATATATCCTTATTTTAACCTTTAAAAATGAAATGTAATTGATCAATAATAATATAAAGATAAAATTATATCCATACATGACTATAATATATAAGAAAATAATTTTACATATCAATTGTTTATTTAAAAATAATAAATCATATTAATTGCTTGTCCTATTATTAAATGTCGTAAACTTATCAGTTATATTTCTTAACTTTTAAAATAGAGATATAGATTCGAATCTTGTCAAGAAATATATGTATAATTGGTCAGAGTGTTGTAATACCACTATGTGATCATGATGTATTATGGGTGGGTCCCATTTCAATCCCATATTTTATTTTATTTTGCTGGAGAACAAGGGGTTGTACTTGGGTCTCCCACCCTTGGCAAATCACAACTCTCTTCTTTAGAGAATGAGAGTTCACAAATAAATTTAATTCTCATCTCAATTAAGTTGCTATAGCTAGAAGCCTACATCATTTTATATAAAATATTTGAATTATTGATTTTTATTTTCTAGAACTTTTTCAATTTTATGTGTGAATACAAATATTCCAGAGTTCTACATCCTTCTTGAAATTTTCCTACAAAATCCTTCACAATACCAAAACTTCACATCTACTATCTATGCATTGCATCTTAGTAGAGTAATATTTCCAAAACATCGCACTATCATAGCCCGCTTTACCATATCTAGATTGCTAGTTTCCTTCCTGAAGCACAAGTGCAACCACCAAAATTGTAATAAATAGCATATATGAAAGGACATTAATGTTATTAAATAAAGTAAACATTACCAATGGAAAACATTAAAGTAAATATTAATCATTATTTGATTCAGACAATCAACATTTTCTTGTCAGCTTTAGCTAAACTTACTACTTCCTCATACCAAGAAAAAGAGAATTTAAATTCATGATCCTCAATTAAAATCCCTCTATTGGCTAACCCATTTGCATATTTGTTTCTTTCCCTTAATGTATGTATAAACCTAATTTCTTTAAACTCTATAGCAAGGTATTGAATTTCCATAATTATCTCTTGTATGTTACATGGAGCCTTTGCTTTCCTCAAAATTATATTTATTACTATTAGTGATTTACCTTCCATCCATACTCAGTTCTGTTTCATTTGTATATATATATTTAATCCTTTCAAAGCCGTCGAAGCTTAAAATTCATTATTTATCTTAAATCCATTATTAAAAGCGTAATGTGACAAAATCTCACTCCTATTATTTCTAATTATTCCTCCTCCCCTTATGGGTCCTAGATTTCTTTTAGCTGCTGCATCCAAATTCAATTTGATCAACTTTGCTTTTGGTGGTTTTCACATTATTTTCTTTGTCTCTTTTTGTTTATCCTATCCCTAACATTATAATTTTATTTTATGATTTGAATCCATCTACCAAGGCTCTCTACTTATAAGTTAGGGATTGGGTGAGTTGATAAGGTTGGTTTAGACTCCTCTATGGCTAAACAAATATTTCTTTTCATTAACTCTAAACTATTTTCCTTTCATTTAAATATTCTTCTATTCCTTTTTAGTCAAATAGTCCAAAGTATTATATCTTTTGATATATCTCATATTGTATGTAAAACATCACTATTAAAAGTGCTCTGCCATTGCTTTAACCAATCCTCAATTCTACCATTCATCATCATGCATTTACCAAACTTATTAAGAATCCATTGCCATAGTTTCTAAACTATTGAGTAGTGTCCCAAGATATGGTCTATACTTTCCTTCTCCAATTTACAAAACACACATTTTGAGGGTGAAGAACACAAGCTTATACTGAGAGGGGGGTGAATAGTATAAGACCACTTTTTACTTTTCTTTCCCAAACAATATTATTCAATATAATCAATGGCAATATCAATAGCAATAACCAAAGCAATGCACAAATCATCACACACAATAGAGACACCAAATTTACGTGGTTCACCCAATGTGGGCTACTCCACGAAGAAAATATTTTACTAATACTTTCTCAATCAATCTCTTGGGAATAATTTCCCTATTACAATATTTATGGATCTCTGTCCAAAGGAGATGTTGATCCCCTAAATCAAGTTCATGGATCTCTATCCACAGGAGAACTCCTTATCCTCTACTCTGGCTGGTGATCCTCTAGAAGACTACTGCCTCCACTACACTGGCTTGTGGATATATCTCCACTGAAGACTCTTGTCCCCACTCAGAAGACCTGTCCTCACTGCCCTGGCTGATGGATCTCTATCCACTGGAGACTATTGTCCTCTCTTCTTTGTCACCTCCAAAGCTTTGTCTCAAATCTGCACTAAACATAGTCCATTCGGTCTAGCACAAATCTTCTCAACAAGTCCATTCAGAACTTGCTCAAATCTGCTCAACAAGTCCACTTAGAACTTTCTCAAATTTTCTCAACAAGTCCACTCAGAACTTGCTCAAATCTGCTTAGCAAGTCCACTCAGAACTTGCTCAAATATGCTCAACAAGTCCACTTAGAACTTGCTCAAATATGCTCAACAAGTCCACTCAGAACTTGCTCAAATCTTCTCAACAAGTCCACTCAGAACTTGCTCAAATATGCTCAACAAGTCCACTCATAACTTGCTCAAATATGCTCAACAAGTCCACTCAAAAATTGCTTCAATCTCATAGAAGCATAAAGAGAATTGTTAGAGACTCAATATGTTCTACACTCAATGCTCAATCACTTTCTCAACTCAAATTATAATATATAATAGTTTGTTTTAAGGAACTTGAACAATCACTTCACACAACCACTTGACTAGGCTCAACCAACTCTACTCAACCAATCACTCAAAGAAATAACTCTTTCTCACAAACCCTAGTCCAAGCATGTAATCACCAACTCAAAATTTTTCCAACAATGCTTAACAATAAATATTACATAACAATGATACTCATGTTTTTTTGAAACCCTAGTTCAAGTTCTTTGCACAACAACTCACTTCAACAACAATGCTCATAAAACAATCTTCACATAATAATGATACACATGTTCTTTTCAAACCCTAGCTCAAGTTCTTCACACAACCAATGGCTTCAACAACAATGCTTATCAAACAAGGTTTTAACAACAACTCTTTATTCCAAAAAACCTTGAAGCATTAACTCAATCACTCTCGAAAAGGAAACCCTAATCAAGTCCTTTTCACTCCAAACTTATTTTTCAGAAAACCAATCAATCAACTCAACTATGGAAGAATGTGCTCATACCTTTTTATTGAAGATGAAGGGATCTCATAAATCTGCCACAATAACACAAACTTCTATGCCAATCTCAAAAGGTTAGAAGATAAATATTTCTCACAAAAATAATATAAGTACTCAATTACACCTTATCACTCCACCTTTCAAAAACAACCATCAACATACATAAAGTATTTATCCAATCACACCTTATAAAATCCCAACTAAAAATAAATTCAACATCCACCAAAATAACTCAAAACCTCTTTAATCAATAAATGACAAGTAGAACTTTGGCAAGAATCAAATCCTCTTTCTTTAAAAACCTTAATAACATAAATCCCTTCTCAACAAAACAATATTTCAAAAACCCTTTTAACTCCAAGTAGCACATATAAATTTTCAATAAAAAATAATCCTTCACAAACCCTTATAACTCCAAACACAAATAAATAAAAAATAAATCTTTACAAACACTTATAACTCCAAACACAAATAAATCTACACAAACACTTATAACTCCAAATGACCCTTTTAAGAAAACCTTAGGCAAAATTTAAATAAAAAATTACCTTTGCCACTAGTGGGATTCGATCCCACGATTTCTGCTTCCCCAAGCACTCTAGCCGTAGGCTTGACCACTACGTGTGCTAGGCGCACGTTTTAGAACCAACAAGCACTTCGTTTCTTTCTCTTATTTCTGACGCTCGAATCGAATGCGAAAAAAAAGACCTTCCTTGGAATGTCCATGAGAATCGAACGTGGGTGCTTCCTTCCCCAACACCTTTGCAAAGCGTGCGCCACCAATGGACCAGTGTGTCCTATGTGACTCAAACCATGCACTGTCCTCTTTTTATTTTCTTCCCCGATAGTAATAAGACAAAGTTCTTTTTCTTCTTCCTCAATTTTCACGATGCACGAAATACCTTCAACCTTTTCGCATGGGAATTAATTCATTGAGGGGTAAGTTTCAAATACCCCTTTGGGCATTAATTTATACACAAAACACCATTCGAATTTAGACGTTGACGCTCCTTAATTTTTATGACGTCGGCGTTAATTTAAACCTTTATATAATTTATAAATTATTTAAATTCAATAGAATTTAAATTTTATAAATTATATTTTAAAACCTTTGACTTTAATAAAATTAAAGTCTTCCATGGGGTAAATTTAAACCTACAACTTGTACTCCACTGATTTGATTTAAAATATTCTGCCACCATGGGTTTAATTAAACCTTCACTGCCATCACAATGTGTAAGGATGCTTTTATATCCTTATAATGATTTTAATAAAAAATCATTTAATTTTCCACCATGGGTTTACGAAAAACCCTCATAAAATATTATTTTACCAACTTATTCTCCAACTCTTTGCTTTGTTCTTGGTGTTAATAATGGTGTGCTCCATGGTATTGATGACGGCTCCATTTTTTCCCTTTGGCATCAATGATGACTTTTCACCTTGACATCAATGACAACTATCTGAGCTCAAAATTTCCAACAGAGGGGCCATGAAAACCTCTTTTCATAAGGTTATCCTAGGATAAAATTATTCTATTACCTAGTAGTTGAACACACATTTTTACTTTAGGAATGCTCGAGCTATCCTAAATATATCTCCATATTCTTGTGATATTCATATTTTGATGGTGCTTTATATTATATCCACTTCTTGTTGTGTATTCTCTTGGGTCATTCAACTCCCAAATCAACTTATCCTTTGCTCCTCTCAAAAAAATCGTTGTTGTTATCTTTCTACTCAATTGCCTCCTAGCATCAATGTCTTGTATACCTGTAAAATATTCCTCTTTCCATTTGTATATTCCTTCCTAATCCTTGTACAAAATGTTTGAAACCCTTTCACCATATTTATCTTGAAGTAATCTCATCCATGGTTTCAAAATTGGATCTAGATTGAGTGTTTTTTATCACACCAAGTATCCATCCAAATAGAAAATTTTCTATAGTTTCCACCACCCATATTAAACCTTCAATCACTAGATCAATTAATTTTTTAAAACTATTCTATAGTGCAGAACCATTTGGTAGAGAGAATGCGGTAAATATTAAGCTTGGATCATTGGGCTCAACATACTTAAAATAATTCTTGCCCATTGTCTTTGAATTTCTTTGTACAATCTCTAATTTAATTCCCCCATAAGAGCTAAGTATGCATCCATAAGAACTCTTAAACTAAGGTCTCCTCTAATTTTATCATCACACACCTTGCTCCATTTTACCAAAGAAAAATTCCTTTTATCATGTAATCTTGACCATAAAAATGACCGTATAATATAGATTAATTTTTTTTCTATCGATTTTGGCATAGTATACAAGGACATATAATATGTTGGAATGACCTATAAGACTGATTTAATTAGTTGCACTCTTATTGCTAATAATAACCATCTACCTTTCCATGCTTGGTAGTTTCTTATGAACTATACTCATAACTGGAATCTATAATTCTATGTCATTTCAATCCCATAACCAATTAAAAAAATGTTTATCTTATTAAAGCTACCCAAAATTAAGCCTAATCCACTAAAATATAATCTTTTCCTTTTTATTTAATTTTTTTATGTCTAATGCAATATGAGACTAACAAATCCACTTGGACAATATATATATACACAAATAAAGTGATGTTCATTATGAAATTTGTTGATGTCATTCTTTCTTGTAGCATTTAATCTTTTTTCAATGAGTTTACACAGTGTTTTATGAGGTATCTCTATCCCCTCATACTAAGTGGGATTTGAGCCTTGGTCCTATCAAAGAGAGGCCAAAGCCCTTACCACTGTAATAAGCTTACAACTATTTGTAGCATTTAATCTTAAACAACACTTGCATATTATATATGTATTCTCATATTTCTTTAATAAGTTTATTATATCATATTATATACATTTAGTTTTAATGGGTAAAATTTCTTTTTACCTTTTAATTCAAAAGTTGGACTACTCTTTATACTTCGAGGTTGAAAGATGACAAACATTTTTTTTATTTTTATGAAGGATATTTTTTTTCAATGAGTTTACACGAGTTTTTATGAGGGGTCTTGGTCCCATCATACTAAGTGGGTTTTGAGCCTTGGACCTCTCAAAGAGAGGCCAAAGCCCTTACCACTGCTGTAAGCTTACAATTTTTATGAAGGGTAATTTTTATTTTACCCTTATGTATGATATAAGAAATTGAACCAAGAGTGAAGGCAAGGCATGAGTAGGAAGTAGGAAGCAAAGTGCAAATAAAGAGTGAGCTTCACTTATTTTTATTCTAGGTCTTAGGATAAACTAAAAAACTATAAGATTCATGCCAAGAAATTCTAGGTAACATGGCATGAAAGTCATTTTTTAAAAGTCCTTACTAGAAGTAAGGATGTCATAGTTAGAAGTAGGATGTCCTAGTTGGAAGTATGGATGCTCTAGTTAGAAATAAGAGGAAGAGTGGATCTATGGCAAACCCTATCCAGGTATCAGATACTACACCATAAGTGATTATTAAGGATGAGATTATCAAGTATGATATAATGGTTCTTAAAACAAAAGGATTAATTTGTAAGCTCCATGGATATTGGATAGGTTTTTTTGAGATTCAAAAGTGGATCAAGTGGAAGTGGGTATTGAATTCAAATTACTCCTTAAATTTTCTTCCAAATGGATTTTTCCTCATTTTTTTTTGAGTTTAGAAATAAGGGATAAAATAATGGATGACGATGCTTGGTTTAGTGGCAAAAATACATTATATTTATAACTAGAGAGTGAGATTTTTTTGTGAAGATAGAGACTATTTAAAGGCTTATGGTATGGATTAGGTATTTTGGACTTCCTTATCAACTCATAAATAAGAAGGTTTTGAAGAATATTGGGAATACTCTAGGCAAGTTCATCTAGGAGGGACCCACTACAAAGGAGAGTAGGCATGATGTGAACAGTCAATTATGTGTTGCCATGGATATTTCAAAATATTTACCACAATCCATTAGGATTAAATTTGAATCAAAAGAATGGGATCAACAAGAGGATTATGAAAATATTGCATTCCAATATCACAAAATATCAAGAAGCTAGACACATGGCAAAAAATTGTAAAGTGAAAATGATGGGGAAAGAGATGAAAATTTTTGGGGATGAGGTAAGCTATTGAAAGAGATTGTAAAGTGAAAATTATGGAGAAAGAGATGAAAATTTTTGGGCATGAGGTAAGCTTCAATATAAAACAAGGAGATAATCATATGAGAAGTTGGGTCAAATCAAGGATTTTCCACTCCTAAGAAAGTGGAAATAAAAAACCCTCTACATCATCAAATATAAATAGGTTGTTATAGTTCATTCAAATAAACCATTAGAAGAAAAAAATGATATTAAGGATAAGGAAGTATAACGTGCAAGTTCAAATGCAAGAGCTAAAGGTGCAAAGAAATATGGGTAGGCAAATTTTAAAGCAAGGAATATGGGGAGGATAATTTAAAAGTGAATGAAGTAAAGGAGGTCAAGGTTAATCCAAGTAAATCATCTTCATTTTTATAAAGTAGCATTAAATCTTCTCTTTGAAAAAAAAAAGATAGTACAATGTATTCATTGCACTTTAGGGTTTCAAGAGCAACAAAATAAAGAAAAATATATGGATGGTATCCAAGGAAATTTATGATTTATAAAGTTACATAAAAAAGTAATGACTATAGAGGATCATCCATATACTTTAGTGTTTTTGGGGCAACATAAAGAAGAAAGTTTTATGAGACTATTCCTTGCATTTCAAATCCTTTAGGGCAACATAAATTCTTAGAAGAGAAGTTTAATTATGAACAATATGTAAAATAGAAGAGATCGATGAAGTTGAAAGTGTTGGTGGGATTTGAAAAAGAGAGCAAGACCATTAAGGCATGAAAAAAGAGAAAAAAAAAACTCCAAAGGATATCAATTTATGATCCAAACAGGCAAAGGAAATCCACCTAAGGGCAACCTTCTCAAGCAACAAACTCAATCGATGACCCTATATATATGGTAATCACACATACAATCAACAAGGTTCAAGATGAAAATGCACAATACTATGATGATAATGTCTTATAACCGTAGTCTTATGAGAAAAAAAAATTTATTGCATGAGATGGTGATACACACGATGACAATCGATTGAGATGGTAATGCCTTAAGACAAAGACTTAGCATAAGATAGTGACCACCTCTTATGATGACACTTCTTACGAGATGATAACTTGATTTATGACTATACAAATATTATGAGATAACAACATACTATGCATAAAACAACAATACTGAAGATGACATTGTTTATGATGGCAATATCTCATGTTGGATGACAACTCCTCGATATGACGATCTCTCAATACGATCATTAATTTCTCACAATGGTCTCCTATAATACAACTAATTCCTTC
Organism: Wollemia nobilis; assembly: GCA_028583015.1. Classification (NCBI taxonomy): domain Eukaryota; kingdom Viridiplantae; phylum Streptophyta; class Pinopsida; order Araucariales; family Araucariaceae; genus Wollemia; species Wollemia nobilis. The sequence continues at coordinate 3,923,452 of JAQPPZ010000521.1, forward strand.
TTCAATGACACTCCTATATCACATGAATGGTAATCATATGTTTATGATATTGGATGATTTTGTCCATTGGTGTCTCCACTTGCACAACCATATTTTGCATGGTAATCATATGTTTCTCTTTCGAAAAACACCTCCTTCTCAGACTACAACCATGCTTGGCTGCTCCTGCAAAATTGTAACCTACATCCACAATAATTAGGATTTTCTACAACATACCTGACCACAACACACTCATCTTAAATCTAGGAAAACACACTAGAGTGGAATATGAGCTTTTATTGCAATTATAATCATCGATTATAATTTGCAATATAGTATTTTGTTCCTGATTCAACACTTTTTAGTGCTTGGACTTAAACTCTTATTTTTACCTTCTCTCTCTCTCTATCAATATTTTTCTTTTCTTGATCGTTATCTAACGTCTTTCTCTTTTTTCTCTATACTTGTCATTTTATTTCTTCTTCTATGCATCTTCCTAATGTTTCCACTTCCTCTTCTACATGGACTAGGTAGTTACATGTTTTATTTTTATTCTTCTATGCATATACCTAACATTATCTCTTTCTCTTCTACATGTTTTGGGTGGTTACATCAACCATTTTGCATAGGTCATGGATGCTCCTGCTTCAATTTGAGAAGTTAAATAAAAATATCATATGTGTTAACAAGAAGTAGGGCTAAACTCACTTATAAAAATAAAAAGTGACGATGATAAAAACAATATCATGGAATATTAGGGGTATGGATAAGGCCCCTCAAAAAAAGTTATTAAAAAATTACTAGGTTGTTATAGTCCCAAGTTTATTTTAATACAAGAAATAAAATTAAGTAGTGAGGAATATAAGAATGCTTTTAAAAACATTTGGAATATGGGTGCTAGCAGATTCTTCTATAGGATATTCAAGTGGTGTTACAACATGTGACAAACACAAATGTGATGGATAATTATTAGAAGCAAAAATTAATTGGGTTGTTAGACTATTTTGCGGGAAAGAGAAAAACATCAAAGTTGGGGTTATAAATGTATATACGTCAACTATATTTACTCCCCATGAAATATGTTTGAAGGACCTTAGCATATTTTTGTCAAACACAATGATGATTCATAATTATTATGTATGGAATCTTGAGGGTGATTTTAACACAATTTTATCTCCTTTAGAAATGAAGCATGATCCTCAATATGGTCTATACCAATACAATATTTTCTTCATTTGTCAATTCAAATGACCATTGGGATGTTAGTAATTTAAGTTGTCAATATACATGGAATAATAGATGCATTGGAAAAACTCATATAACATAAAGGTTGGACAAATTCTTGTTATCCAACACATAGTTGCGAATAGAGTATACATTCTCTTTTAAAAAATTTACCGCGAGCAATATCGAATCAAACCCATTCTTTTGACTTGTAATTTTTCAATAATGGTCATGTAAATCAATTTTACTTCTAATCTATGTGTCTACAAGACCCTAAATTCATCTATATGGTTATGTTATGGTGGGATGAAGCAAATTTTAAAGGATTATATATGTACAAATTTGTTCAAAATATGAAATATTTAAAGGAGAAAATGAAGGATCATATATGTACTTAATCCAGGAGTGAGCACAACCGAAAGCAAGTGGGAGCACAAGCTGGGAGTGAGGGCAACCGAAAGCAGGTGCAAGCACAAGTTAGGAGTGAATGCAGCCACAAGCAAGTGCGAGCATAAGCCAAGAGTGAATATAGCCAGAAACAAGAGTGCGAGTGCAAACCGGGTGTGAGTGCAGTCGGTATCGAGTGTGCGGAGTGAGTGCATCCAAAAGCAAGTGCGAGCGCAAGCTGAGAGTGAGGAGGAAGTGTGAGCAAGAAAGCAAAAAGTAAAAAGAAAAGTGTGACCAGTCACTTCTTGTTCCAGATCTCAAGAAAATTTAGAGGATTCATTTGAAAAAAACCTAGGTAACATGGAAAGAAAGTCATTTGTGAAAGTCCTTACTGAAAGTATGAATGGCCAAGTTGGAAGTTTGGATGCCCTAGCTAGCAATAAGGGTAAGAGAGAATCTATGGCAAACCCAGTTCGGGTAGCAGATTCTACACCAGAAGTGATTATCAAAGATGAGATGATTGAGCATGATATAATGATTCTTAAAACCAGAGGGTTAATTTGTAAGTTTCATGGATATTGGCCAGGTTTTTCTGAGATTCAAAATTGGATTAAGTGGAAGTGGGGATTGAATTCAAATTACTCCATGAATTTTCTTTCAAAAGGATTTTTCCTCATTATTTTCTCTAGTTCAGAAATAAGGGATAAAATAATGGATGGAGGCCCATGGTTTAGGGGTAAAGATGCATTATACTTAAGACCTTGGAGTGAGAATTTTTCTATGGACACAGAAACTATTAAAAGGCTTTCGGTATGGATTAGGCTTTTTGGACTTCCTTATCAACTCATCAATAAGGAGGTTTTGAAGAGTATTGGTAATACTCTAGGTGAATTCATCCAAGAGGGACCATCTACTAAGGAGAGAAGACATGTTGTATACACTCGAATATGTGTTTCCATGGATATTTCTAAACCTTTACCACAATCGATTAGGATTAAAACTGAATCAAGAGAATGGGATCAGCAGGTGGATTATGAAAACATTGCATTTCGATGTCACAAATGTCATGAAACTGGGCACATGGCAAAATACTACAAAGTAAAAATGGAGGAAGAGATGGAATTTTTTGGGCATGAGGGTAATTTCAATTTGAAACAAGTAGACCATATCACAGGAGAAGCTAGGTCAAATCAAGGATTTTCCACTCCTAAGAAAGTGGCAAGAAAAATCCCTCTACATCATCAAATGGAAAAGGCAATTACAGTTCACTCGAATCAGCCATTAGAAGAAAAAAATGGTATGGAAGATGAGGAAGTACATTGCGCAAGTTCAAATATAGGAGCTCAAGGTGCGAAGGAAGAGGGGAAGGCAAATTTTAATACAAAGGAAAATGGGGAGATGAATCTTAAATCAAATAAGGAGAAGGAGGTCAAGCTTAATCTAGGTAAATCACCTTTACTATCCTCAAGTAGCTTAAAATATTCTCCTTCCAATAAAAATGAAAGTAGTATGGAGTGTGTTCCTTGCACTTTAGGTTTTCAAGAGCAGTATATTAAAGAAAATATTATGGAGGATATCCAAGGAAATTTAGGGTTTTTAGGCCAACATAAGAAAGTGATGACTATGGAGGATCATCTTTGCAGTTTAGAGTTTTTAGGGCAACATAAAGAAGAAAATGCTAATGAGGCTATTCCTTGCACTTTCGGCTCTTTAAGGCAACATAAACCTTTAGAAGATAAGTCTCATTTTGAACAATATGAAAAAATGGAAGAGATTGATGAAGATGAGAGTGTTGGCAAGAATGGAAGAAGGAGAGGAAGGCCATCAAACCATGATCTAAGAGAAAAAGAAACTCAGAAGGATATTGATTTGGGAAGCCAAACAAAAATATCATAGGTGTTAACAAGAAGTGGGGCTAAGCCCACTAACAAAAATAAAAAGTATTGATGATGAAAATGATATCATGGAATATTAGGGGTATGAATAAAACCCCTAAAAAAGAGTTATTAAGGAATTAATAGGTTGTTATAGCCCTGAGTTTATTTTAATACAAGAAATAAAATTAAGTAGTGAGGAATGTAAGGAGGCTTTTAAGAAGATTTGGAAGACAGGTGATTGTTTAGCAGTTTCTTCTACAGGAGCTTCAGGTGGTATTGCAATAATATGGGACAAATGCAAATGGGATGGAGAACTATTAGAAGCAAAAAGTAATTGGGTTGTTGGATTATTTTGTAGGAAAGAGGAAAACATCAAAGTTGGGGTTATAAATGTATATGCTCCAACTATAGTTACTCCACGTGAAAGATGTTGGAAGGACCTTAGTATATTTTTGTCAAATACAATGATGATTCATTGTGATCTATGGATTCTTGGGGGTGATTTTAATACTGTTATATCTCCTTTGGAAAAGAAGGGTGGCATTCTAGGATGGTCTAAATCAATGCAAGATTTTTCTTCATTTGTCAATTCAAATGACCTTTGGGATGTTAGTCCCTCAAGCTTTCAATACACATGGGATAACAGACGCATTGGGAAAAATCATATAGCAGAAATACTGGATAGATTCTTGTTATCCAATAATTGGTTGCAAACAAAGTATACAATCTCTTCAGATATTTTATTACGAGAAGGATCAGATCACAAACCCATTCTTTTGACTTGTGAGTCACCTAACAATGGTCATCCAAAGCCATTTCGCTTCCAGTCTATGTGGCTCCAAGACCCTGATTTTTTCTAGATGGTTATGTTATGGTGGGATGAATCAAAATTTGAAGGATCATGTATGTATAGGTTTGTTCAAAAGTTGAAACATGTAAAGGAGCAAATGAAGATATGGAATGTCAAATATTTTGGTAACATTTTTAAAGAAAAAAAAAATTGAATCCAAACTCCAAAATTTACAAGAGATAGTAGAAATTAATGGAATGGACCAGGATTCTTATGTGAAAGAAAAACAATTACTTTATGATTATCATAATGCATTGAAAAAGGAGTCATATTGGTTCCAAAAATCTAGAGAGAAATGGCTCAAGGAAGGAGATAGAAATACAAAGTTTTTTCATGCTACAACAAAAAAAATTTTTTGTTCGTCATATCAAAAATATTATAACTCCAGATGGAAGAAATATTGAGGATGAAGAAGATATAAGGAAGGAAGCAATAAATTATTTCAAAAATATTTTGTCAGATTCTAGGCAAGATAAGGAGGCACAAGAAAAACTTCTACAAAATATTCCATCAATTATCACTCAGAGACAAAATGAAAGCTTGAGGAAGAAGATATCTATGGAGGAGCTCCATGAAGCAATTTTCTCTTTCCATCCTAACAAGGCACCTGGCCCCGATGGATTTCCTACAATTTTCTTTCAAAATTTTTGGGATTTATTGAAGAGTGATATGTTAGATGCAGTGGAAGAGGCCCAAAAAGGAAGGCTATAATAAGTGAGATCAATGCTACTTTTATTACCTTGGTTCCCAAGAAGGGTGACACAAAATATTTTGATAATTTTCATCCAATAAGCCTTTGTAATATGATTTACAAGATCATTTCAAAAATTATGGCAAACAGGTTGAAGGGCATTCTAGGGTGTATTATCTCAGAGGAACAAGGTGGCTTTGTTCAGGGTAAACAAATTCTTGATGGTATAATTATTGCACAAGAGGCCATACATTCTCTTCATTCCATGAAAAAACTAGGTATGCTTTTGAAATTAGATATGAACAAAGCATATGATAGGGTTTCCTAGAATTTTTTACATGCTATTCTTAGAAAGTTTGGCTTTGATTATAGTTGGTGTGAGTGGATTAAATGTTGTTATAGCACTACAAATTTTCTATTTTGATCAATGGTTCTCTTGTTGGGTACTTCAAGTCATCTTGTGGACTTCGTCAAGGTGATCCTCTTTCTCCTTATCTATTCATTATTATGGTAGAAGCATTAGGGAGAGCATTTTCAAAGGCAAAAATGGAAGGAAAAATCAAGGGTATTCAAGTTGCAAAAAATGGTCCCTTTGAATCTCATCTCCAATTTGTTGATGATACTTTTCTTTTGGGTCATCCCTCAGTCAGTGAGGCCATGGAGTTTAAATCAATATTGTCATGTTATGAGAAGGCTACTGGACAGTTGGTAAATACTTCAAAATCCAAGATTTTTTCATTAATACTGCCCTAGATTTACAACAAATTATTGTGAATATTTTGGGGTTTAAAATTGAAAAATTTCCATCAATCTACCTAGGTATTCCTTTGTCTGATAAAGGAAATAAAAAGGAGCTTTGGATCTCTTTTTTGGATAGAATGAAAGCTTGCTTGGCAGGTTGGAAAGGTAAGTTCTTAACCATGGCAGGAAGGCTACAACTCATAAAGACTACTTTGCAATCCATTCCTATTTATATGATGTCAGTTTCAAGACTACCAATAGGTATTGCATCAGAAATTGATAAAATTCAAAGAGAATTTCTATGGAAAGGTTGTGAGGAAAAATTTAGGTTTCCTCTTTGTAAGTGGGAAAGGGTTTGCAGAGGAAAGAATATTGGAGGAGCAGGCTTGCGGAATTGTAAACTTATGAATTTGGCATTAGGAGCAAAGCTTGGGTGGAGATTATTCAAAGATCAAGGAAAGAATTGGGTAAAAATATTACTTCAAAAATATATAGGTTCTCTTGATGCAATGAAATTGTTTAGAAAAAGAACTCTACCCAAAGGATCATCAACATGGAACTTCATATCAGAGAGTTTGCAATTGATAAAGAAACATATTAGATGGTCAATCAATGAGGGGAGTTATGCAAATTTTTGGTTTGATGCTTGGTTGAAGCCTTATCCTCTCATATCAAACTCAAAATGGAAACCATTGGCTCAAGCGTGCCTAGCATGTAAAGGTCCAAAGGTCAAATATTATATTATTATGAACAAAAACTCTAGATCATGGATTTCTTTTAGTGACCTAGTTGAAGGAGAGGAACAAAAACAAATTGCAGATGAACTTCAAAATATGCTTCTAGAGTTTTATTTGCCAATTTTTACATGAAAATATGAGTTGGTTTGGAACTTATCAAAGGATGGTGGATACTCAATAAAGTTGGGATATGAGAATTTAGAACAATCAAAATTTCCTTCTCCCAAATATTTTCCTTGGAAGAATGTTTGGTCATTAGAGGCTCTCCCTAAGGCCTCAACATTTCTTTGGTTAGCAGTTCAAAGTAAGATTCTTTCAGGAGAGAGTCTACAAAGAAGAGGATATTATGGACCCTTCAGATGTGCCTTGTGTGAGAAGGATTTAGAAACATCAGACCATTTACTCCTTCATTATCCATTTGCTCACACCATTTGGGGTTACTTTTTAAAAAATATGAAATTATATTGGGTATCTCCATCAACATTGAAAGAGTTGATAAAATGTTGGATAAATTATTTCAAAGCTAAAGCATTATGTATTCTTTGGAGGATTGGCCCTACCATTATTTGTTGGAATTTATGGCTTGAAAGGAATAATATAATTTTTAATAATAAATATCAAAATCATGCCCAAGTTTGGAACCGTATCAGTGCCTCTCTTGCAGAATATCTACAAATATGGTGCTCATCATGGGAAGTCTCAATTGTAAAAAATAAGTGCTAATAATTTGGCTACAGGATTTGAACATACATGGAAGAGTCATCTACAACAACAAATTAAAACAAAGGATCTACTTCAATCTATGGTAAAATGGAAATGTCCAAAAATTGGGTTTATCAAAATTAATTTTGATGGTGCTTCTAAAGGAAATCCAGGAAAAGCTGGTGGAGGTGGTGTTTTTAGAAATAGTGAAGGCAAAATTCTCCTCACTTATTCAAAATCATATGGAACTTCAACTAACAACTATGCAGAGGCTAGGGCACTTCTTACTGGGATTAAAATTACAGTAGAAAAAGGATGGAAATATATTTCAATTGAGGGGGACTCACAAATTATCATCAATGCTATTAACAAAAATGGATGTGGAGACTGGATAAAAAATAATATTATTGTTGATGTTCATCATCTATTACTAGAGGCAATCTCCTGGCAGTGTGAGCATATTTATAGAGAAGGAAATCGAGTAGCAGATAAATTAGCGAATTATGGTGTTGATCTACATCCCCATGAAATTCAAATTTTAGAAGACAACTGGCCAAGTGAGATTTTATGTCTTAATCAAAATGATGTCAAGGAGTTGATTGTGGAAACATAGCACTTTGAGAAAGTTGAAGAATATATTTAAGAGAAAAAAGAAAAGAAAAAATAGTGATAAAAATGTTTGCTACAACAAATGTAATATTTTGGTATTTTGATGGGAGTGGCCCCCAATAGAAGCCACATATAACCTATTAAAAAATGTATATACTTCAACTATATTTATTCTGCATGAAAGATGTTTGAAGGACCTTAGCATATTTTTATCAAACACAATGACGATTCATAATTGTGATCTATAGAATCTTGGGGATGATTTAAACACAATTCTATCTCCTTTAGAAAAGAAGCATGATCCTCAAGATGGTCTATATCAATACAATATTTTCTTCATTTTTCAATTAAAATGACCTTTGGGATGTTAGTACTTTAAGTTTTCAATATACATGGAATAATAGATGCATTGGAAAAACTTATATAATAGAAAGGTTGGACAAATTCTTGTTATCCAACACATGGTTGTGAATAGAGTATACATTCTCTTTAAATATTTTACCTTGAGAAATATCAAATCGCAAACCCATTCTTTTGACTTGTGATTTTTTAATAATGGTCATCCAAATAAATTTTACTTCTAGTCTATGTGGATACAAGACCCCAATTTCATCTATATGGTTATGTTATGGTGGGATGAAGCAAATTTTAAAGGATCATATATGTAAAAATTTGTTCAAAAGATGAAATATTTAAAGGAGCAAATGAAGATTTAGAATGTCAAATCTAATAATATTTTTAAATACAAGAGGTTTAATGACATGCTTGGTGGGATCCCATTGATTTATCTTTGGTACTACAATAACAAGAACAAGTTAGGCTTAGAGTTTGGTGAGGGTCTCTACCTATTTCTACTTATTAAAGCACTCGAATCCACTTGGTGACTTTGCTCAAGTACGAATATCTAGAAGAAGCTATTGTGAACAACACTAGATTAATATTTTGATGAAGGTCTTAGTATATCTACTCTCAAAGCACAAATTGCATTTACCTAGCAACTCCACTATAACCTAAAAGAACTGGAGGCCCAAGCATGATATATCTACCACTCATATCATTTGTTAATTGGTACAATAAATACCTCTATGACCCCTAAAATTACCACTCATATGGGGAAAGCTTCTAGAATCAATGTTAGAAACCATATCATATCACATTAGTGAAGGATTGACAATTGCTAGAGAATCTATGGGAAATGGTCTTCTTATACTAGGTACACAATGTTACAAAGCAAGATGTGGCTCTAAGACTATTAGTGGATTCCCTTAAAGGTAAGGCTTTCCTAGGGTATTATTCTCTTCTCCCACACTCCATTGTTAATTGGGACCAACTTTTTGCCCTTTTAATGGAAGGGTTTGAAGAAAATGCAAATGAAACATAGATCCAGATCAATCAAGAAGGGGATTAAACCCATGATCAATACCAATAAAAGGTCCTAGTTCCAATTCCTCTACAACCAAAGCCTATGAATCCTATTAAGAAGATTGCTCTCACTTAGGATAATGATGAAGGATAACTTATTGTAAAATATTACCCATATCTAGATGTACATGCCACCCAAATTCTTTTTGGAGAAAATTCCCAACCAACTCTACCCCTCTCAAGCCTATATTTGAGCCCTAGGATACGGAAGAAGTGCATACATCTAATTTATCGATCAACCCAACATAGAACACCATAAAAGGTCATTCAAAATATATGGCAAAAAATAACAAGCAAGTAGTAGGAGAGCAAGGCATACATATAGCTGAGTGTAGCCCTAAGATCCTTCAAGAGATGACTAGGTAACCTTTTGGATGCTTGGGAAAGATAATAAGATAGTCATAGGAGGTGTATGAGTGGTCCATATTGAGTTCCAATACTAGCATTTTGCTACACATAAGGACTCATTGCTTGCCAAGGCCAATCAATCAAAGACCACATATGGTAGCAAATAATGTGTTTAAAAAAATGAAAACATGAGAGAAGAAAAGTTTAGATCACTTTGGTCTGGATATTATAGACTTTGATGAATGAACTTCATGTGACAAATTTGGTGCATCAAAAGGTACCAAAAAATCATGTAACATATTGTAAATAATCAACATTTATAAATATAGTTGATAAAGTTAGGTGTCCTATAGCCATTGATAGACCAAGAAACAAGACATAAGGGAAACACAAGTTAAGGTGATCACATAAAGTAAGTTTTGAAAGGCGTACCAAGATGCTCATGAGAAGGGATGAGGAGTGCTATGAAAGCTAAAAGATTAAAGAGTCAATAAAGAAATAATTGTTGTAACTGAATACAAGGAAAAAATAGATAATCATACCTTTTATTGATTTAGCCACTCAAAAGGGACCATTTTCCAAAGGATGAGCAAGGTAAAGGGCTCTGATTGAAAATAATTATAAAATAAGTGAGTCCCTTATTGTATCCCTCAAGATCCTAAGCATAATATCTTAGCTAAAAAATCCCTCCTATGTTATTGGATTTGCCTCTTTAAACTTTGTGCCCAATAGATAAGGCTTTAATTTTTGGGTTCAATTCCTTCTATAAGTAGAGGACCCCTATGAGCCACCAAAACTATAGTGAAGTTTTACTACATTAGACAAATCCATCCTAAGATAGGAATTATGAGCAAAGTAGCTATCTAGATCCAATCAAGATGAGAGGACCGAAAATCCCTCCCATATACCTAACAATCAATATTAGTAAGATGCCAATGAAGAAGAGCCTATTTTAAAAGTTATTAGCCAATTCAAAGCTCCCTTTACCATGAGGAAAGGTTGACCACCTAAACTATACATAAGAGGGACTAGAGCCTTTTTTATGGTAGGTAATCGAGGCCTCGTCTTAGCTAGGACCCATAGAAAATTTCTGTTGGTAACTAATAAGGCTCCGTTGTTAGTAGAAATTCTATCTACTTAGTGGATACAAACCCACCTCTTATCTTGAGGAGTGAATTCAAAAAAAGAATTGCCCTCTTTTGGTAATCAGGTTTCAGACCGATTGTTGCAAGATGATACCAACAACATGCCTATGAAAAAAACCCAAGAACCATTGAGGAAAAGAAAAATAGGGATAAATTTCAAAAGAATAGGGTTGGTAAGATTGTAAAGTGGGCCAAACCATCTGAAAGTCCCTTTGAATGATCATGACAAAATAACATATAGTAAGCTTTCACCACATGAGCAACACGAAGGTTGTAGAAAAACTTCATGAGGAAGAATCAAAGAGAAAAGAGGTGGTGGATGAGTGTAGGTGAGATATCTAACCAAAATTTTTGAAAGTTGAAAGGTAGAGAAAAGTGCAAAAAGCACTTCTCCTTAGATAACAAAAGTCTTGATAAAAATAATTGATGGTTTCAATAGTTTCAATAAAAAAAAAGATAAAAGTTTTGATGAAATGCATCATATGATTCTAGATATATGAAGGCATAAGAGAGAAAGGTCTAAATATTGGGAGCTTTAAAAGTTTCAACAAAAGAAAGAGCAAAAAGTTTTAAGGAGCAAAAGCCCTAATAGTCAAACCATCCAAATTTTTTGATAAAGGTTGTGACATCAAGCCACATATCCCAAAGGTAATAGTTGAGATGATAAAGGTAGAGGAACTTCAAACTCACCTACCTACACACCTGAATATTAGAAAATCCAAAGAAATAACTAACATATTAAAGGCAACAACATGGGAAGACATAATGGGAGCCACCTCAAATCTAGAATATTGATTACACTAATTTCATACATCAAGGATTTGAGGATTCATTAAAGAAATAGGTGGCAGTAGTAGGAGTATCCGTTTATCCAAAGGCTCAAATTCATTTAGTATTAATAGGCTCAAATCTAGAGGTCATAAAGGAACTAGCATATTAAATAGAGACATGACATGACACATAAAGGAATAATAATCCTTGAAATATTTGCATAAAATTTGGAAGGGAATCCTCCCCTTTGTAATATATAAATAGTAGTAGTTTAGGCTTTGTAAAGGATCGATGAGTTGTATAAAATTTTCCTTCATTTCCCTTTGTATATCAATACATGTATCTCTAGGTGGTCTTATGAGCAACTTGAACCCCCACTTCTGGCATAATCTCTATAATAATTATGCTTATATATATATATATATATATATATATATATATATATATATATATATATATATATATATATATATATATATATATATATATATATATATATATGTGGAGGCCTACACATATACTTGGTTCCATATTTGTTTCATTCTCAAGCCTTGATCCATCTCCTTTGTGTGTGTGTGCTTGCATTTTAATCTATGCTTATGTATGTTAAGGAGAGGAAGTATTCACATTAGCATATTACGGTCAGAGTTGTTGTGCAAGATATATTTTTATCTTAAGTTTTTCCTTTCCTCTATATTTTATTTTTTCTTTCTCTAACCCTTTTCTCCCCAAGTTGTTAGATTAGGAATTGTGCACCCAAGATCACATCTTGTAAAGGAGTTGATCTTTGTCAAAATATTAGAGGCCCTTGATAAAACAAAATATTGCACTCTTGAAACTGGACCTATTGCATCACTCTGCACAAGGCGCTATAGCCTCAACCATCTATTCCACACCCCATTTGACGATCGAGATGATCAAAGAGGATAACAAGAAAGAAATTAAATTCAGGCTAAGAAATTTACAAAGATTGTAGAAATTAACAAAATGGATCAAGATTCTTATGTGAAAGAAAAAATACTCTCTGATTATCACATTGCATTGAAAAATAAGTCATATTAGTTCTAAAAACTTGGGAGAAATGGCTCAAGGAAGGAGTTATATATATATATATATATATATATATATATATATATATATATATATATATATATATATATATATATATATATATATAAATTCATTTTATAGCAAAAACAAAATTTTATTTTTGTCACATAAAAAATATTTGAACTCTAGATGGAATAAATATTGAGGAAGAAGAAGATATAAGGAAGGAAGCAAATAATTATTTCAAAAATATTTTGTCAAATACTAGGCAAGATAAGGAGGTATAAGATAAGCTTTTGCAAAATATTCCATCAATTATCACATAAGGATGAAATGAAATCTTGATGGAGAATATTTATATGGAGGAGTTACATGAAGCAATTTTCTCTTTCCATCCTAATAAAGCACACTGTCCTGATGGATTTCTTGTAATTTTCTTTCAAAACATTTAGGATTTATTGAAGAGTGATATTTTGGTTGTGGTTGAAGAGGATTAGAAAAGGAAGGCTATACTAAGTGAGGTTCCCAAGAATAGCAAGAAGATATTTTATAATTTTTGTGTAATAAGACTTTGTAATATAATTTATAATATCATCTCAAAAATATTGGAAAACAAGTTGAAGGTATTCTAGATTATGTTATTTCATAGAAACAAGGTGGTTTTGTTCATGGTAAATAAATTCTTGATGGTATAATCATTGCATATAAGACCATGCATTCACTTCACTCCATGAAAAACTAGGTATGCTTATGAAATTAGATATGAAACAAAGTATATGATAGGGTTTCCTAGAGTTTTCTACATTATATTCTTTAAAAGTTTTATTTTGATTATAGTTGGTGTAAATGGATTAAATATTGTTATAGCACTACAAAATATTCTATTTTGATCAATGGTTTTCCTGTTGGTTGCTTTAATTCATCTTATGGACTCTACCAAGGCAATCCACTATCTCCTTATCTATTCATTATTCTTGCGAAGACATCAAGGAGATTTTTCTCAATGACAAATATGGAAGGAAAAAGCAAAGATATTAATGTTACAAAAATTGGTCCCTTTGAATCTCATCTCTAATTTATTTATGATACTTTTATTTTGGGTCATCCCTAAGTAGTGATGGTATGGAGTTTAAATCAATATTATAATGCTACAAGAAGGCTGTTGGATAGTTGGTTAATACTACAAAATCTCAGATTTTTTTATTAATACTATTCTAGATTTACAATTAATTCCTATGGATATTTTAGGATTTAGATTTAAAAATTTCTATCAACCTACTTGGGTATTCCTTTTTCTCATTAAGGAAATAAAAAGGAGCTTTGGATTTCTTGTTTGGATAGAACGTTTAGTTAGTTGGAAAGGTAAGTTCTTAACTATGACTAGAAGGTTACAATTCATAAAGACTAATTTGCAAACCATACCTATTTATATGATATCACTTTAAATATTTCCAATAGGTACAACATCAAAAATTGATAAAAATCAAAGATGTTTTATTTGAAAAGGATGCGAGGAAAAATTTAGGTTTCCTCTTTATAAGTGGGATAGGGTAGGTAAAGGTAAGGATATTGGAGGAGCAGGCTTGTGAAATTGTTGGCCTTAGGGACAAAGCTTGGGTGGAGAGTATTTAGAGATTAAGGAAAGAATTGGAAAAAAATGTTACTTAAAATATATAGGTTCTTTTGATAAAATGAAATTATTTAGGAAACGAAACCTACCCAAAGGATTGTCAACATAGAACTTCATATCAAAAAGTTTGTAACTGATCAAGAAACATATTACATGGCTAATCAATGAGGGCAACTATGCAAATGTTTGGTATAATTCTTGGTTGAAGCCTTATCCTCTTATCTCTGACTCAAAATGACAACCATCGGCTTGACATGCCTAGCTCGTAAAGGTCCATATATTAAAGATTATATTACTGAGTAAAAACTCTAGATCATGGATTTTTATTAGTAATTTGATTGAAGAAGAGAAACTAAAAAAAATGTATATGAAATTCAAAAGATGCTTAAAGAGTTTTATTTATTAATTTTTACACAAAAGGATGAGTTGGTTTGAAATCTTCAAAATATGGTGGATATTCAGTCAAGTTGGAATATGAGGATTTAGAGCAATCAAAAATTTCTACTCCCAAAGATTTTCCTTTGAAGAATGTTTGGTCAATATAGGATATCCCAACATTCCTTTGGTTAGCAGTTCAGAGTAAGATTCTTATAGGAGAGAGCCTATAAAGAAGAGGATAAACATGGACCTTTTAGATGTACCTTTGTGTGAAGGATTTAGAAAAATTAGACCATTAACTTCTTCATTGTCCCTTTGCTCATACCATTTGGGCCTACTTTTTTAAAAATATGAAAATATATGGGGTAGCTCCATCAAAATTGAAAGAGTTGATGAAATGTTGGATTAATTATTTCAAAGCTAAAGCAATATGTATAATGTGGAGGATTGATATTGTCCTTATTTTTTGGAATTTATGGCTTGAAAGGAATAATAGATTTGTTAAAAATTAATCTCAAAATCATGCCCAAGTTTAAAACCATATTATTGCCTCTTTTGTAGAATGTTTACATATATGGTGCTCATCATGTGAAGTCTCAAGTGTGGAAAAAGAGGTGGTAACAACTTGGTTATAAGATTTGAACATACATGGAAAAGTCATTTGTGATAATGGCATTAAAACAAAGGATCTACTTTGATCTAGGATAAAATGGAAATGTCTAGAAATCAGATTTATCAAAATTAATTTTTAGGGTGCTTCTAAACAAAATCTAGGAAAAGCATATGGAGATGGTATTTTTCAAAGTGAAGGTAAACTTATCCTCACTTAGAATTATATAGAACTTCAACTAACAACTATGCGAAGGCTAGGGCACTTATTATAGTGATTAAAGTTACAATTGAAAAAGAATGGAAATATATTTCAATTGATGGGGTTTCATAAATTAACATGAATGATATCAACAAAAATGGATATGGGGATTGGATAAAGAATAATATTATTAAAGATGTTTATCATCTATTATTAGAGTCAATCTCTTGGAAATATGAGCATATCTATAGAGAAAGAAATCGGGTAGTTCCATCAACATTGAAAGAGTTGATGAAATATTGGACTAATTATTTCAAAGCTAAAGCATTATGTATTATGTGGAGGATTGGTCTTGTCATTATTTGTTGGAATTTATGGCTTGAAAAGAATTAAATATTTTTTAAAAATAAATCTTAAAATCATGCCCAAGTTTGAAATCATATTATTACCTCTTTTGTATAATGTTTACATATATGGTGCTCATCATGTGAAGTCTCAAGTGTGGAAAAAGAGGTGGTAACAACTTGGTTACAGGATTTGAGCATAAATGAAAGAGTAATTTGTGATAGTGGGATTAAAACAAAGGACGCACTTTGATATGAGATAAAATAGAAATGTCTAGAAATTGGATTTATCAAAATTAATTTTGAATGATTAATTCTTTCCTTGATACAATCGAAAATATTTCGTGTTTCAAAAAAATATAGGAAAAGCAGATGGAGATGGTGTTTTTACAAATGAAGGAAAAATTCTTCTTACTTAGAATTATATGGAACTTCAACTAACAACTATGCTAAGGCTAGGGCACTTCTTATAGCGATTAAAATTACAATTGAAAAAGGATGGAAATATATTTTAATTGAAGGGGGTTCATAAATTAACATTAATGCTATCAACAACAATGGATGTGGGGATTGGATAAAGAATATTATTATTAATAATATTTATCATCTATTATTGGAGTCAATATTTTGGAAATATGAGCATATCTATAGAGAAAGAAATTGGGTAGCTCCATCAACATTGAAAGAGTTGATGAAATGTTGGATTAATTATTTCAAAGCTAAAGCATTATGTATTATGTGGAGGACTGGTCCTATCATTATTTTTTGGAGTTTATGGCTTGAAGGAATAATATATTTTTTAAAAATAAATCTCAAAATCATGCCCAAGTTTGAAACCATATTATTGCCTCTCTTGTAGAATGTTTACATATATGGTTCTCATCATGTGAAGTCTCAAGTGTGGAAAAAGAGGTGGTAACAACTTGGTTACAGGATTTGAGCATCCATGGAAGATCCATTTGTGATAATGGCACTAAAACAAAGGATGTAATTTGATCTGGGATAAAATGGAAATGTCTAGAAATTGGATTTATCAAAATTAAGTTTGATGGTGCTTCTAAACAAAATCTAGGAAAACAGATGGAGATGGTGTTTCAAAATGAAGGTAAAATTCTCCTCACTTACTCAGAATTATATGGAACTTTAACTAACAACTATGCGAAGGCTAGGACACTTATTATAACTATTAAAATTACGATTGAAAAAGGATGGAAATACATTTCAATTGATGGGGTTCATAAATTAATATTAATGCTTTCAACAAAAATGGATGTGGGGATTGGATAAAGAATAATATTATTAATGATGTTTATCATCTATTATTGGAGTCAATATCTTGGAAATATGAGCATATACATAGAGAAAGAAATCGGGTAGTAGATAATTTATCCAATATCGATGTTGATCTTCATCTTGGCGAAATTTATATTTTAGAAGGTAACTAACCAATCAAGATTTTATATTTGAATGAAAATGATGTCAAGGAGTTGATTGTGGAAACATAACACTTTGAGGAAGATGAATATATTTGATAGAAAAAGAAATGTAAAATATCATGTTGGATATGGTTTAATTGAATTAACAACAAGTGTAATTGTAGACACCAAAATCTAGCCACTTGTCATCCATCCAGGTCTTCCCGCCATATTCACCCATTTATTTATATATATTTAGGCGTATTTGTTAAATATATGTTTAATATCAATATCTTAATATTATATTTTATATATATTTAATAAATATAAATATTATATGTAAATAAATCCCAACCATTTGATTTGACTTAATCCTAGCCATCCATCCACATCAATCCATGCCACACACCCAAATTTAATCTCCACCCTCCGTCACATTTTAATCTTGATCGCACATATTGTGTCGTTGAAACCCTAACATGCCCTAGGAAAGATTATTAATAGAGGCCATTTTGATGGCTCAATCCCTAAGAAGTTACCCTAAGAAATTCATATCCTAAGTTTACCCCATAGTATCCAAGCACTCTCGCCATCCATCCTCACTCGCCATAGCCTCTGCATCTATCGCAACCCATTTTGCTCAGCTAGATCTGCTTCTACAGATCTTTACCTCAGCTCCTAAACACCTCTGGGTGCTCCCTATCATCATCGAGCACCTTTGGGCACTTCTTTTCACCACCAAGCACCTTTGGGCACTTTTCACCATTCCTGAGCATCCACAGGTATTTTCTACCACCATTGAGCACTCGTGGGTATTTCAGACTAGAGTCTTATAGCCCTACTAACCCTTGGGTGATGCTAGGGCATCGCTGCATCATTTCCCTACAACAAGCTATAGTAGATTAGAGAATAACATTGATTATTTCTTTCATGTATTTTCAGGTTCTGCTCATTTTATTTACATTGCATAGCTAGGGTTTTGTATTGATTTATGAGGGTCTCACACTATGGAGCCCTCACAGTTGCTACTAACCTATTTGCTATCTTTTTGTGTGTAGATCTAGAAGTGCTACATCTACATTGTGCAACTACTTAAGCTAGAGTGGCACAGTATAAGATAGCACGAAGCCCACTCACCTCTGTTGGGATCAGAAGCGAGATTGAAGACACCACTAATAATGTTCACTAGGATTTCGAAGAACCCTAGTATTATAAACATTTGTATCAAAGAAATTGATTCTTTATTGTAACATTGGAGATTTGAGGCTCCCCCTATATCAATAAAATTATCTCTTTTTATGCAATATTGTCTCTTGATTTCAATTTATCTTGTTATATATTTTGGTGTTTCACTTTTGCATCTAAAAATGGTGATCACGGTGGGATATATTAAGGTTTTATCATTTTGATTTAATTTATTGACTAAATTTTTGTTTTCTGTCTTATCTTACAAGGTTTTCAGAAGCACAGATCGCGTGATTTTCATTGGATTAGGGTTTTTGAAAGTTCACAAAAAGTTGCAAAAGGTGCACAAACGCCCTACGGTGCTCAAGGGACATCCAAAAACTCCCAGGGGCATTTCAAAAGCACCAAGAGATGTTTTACAGAGAGTTAAAGCAAAAACATAGGCTTCTTTGTAAGTTTACTATCAAACCCTAACTTTATGTTTTTACGTATTCTGGCATTTTACATTTTTTTTCAAATTTTTGGATTAAAATGAAATCACTAATAAATCTTGTAAAAAAATCATCATTCTAGTTTTCATTTTAGAAATTATATTAGTCATTGCATTCATTCACACATTTCAATTTTTTGTTTAAAGTCTCTGGTTTTTTTTCCTGGTGTATTGCAATTGAAAAATCTTGCATTTCGGTTGCATGTGAATCATTAAATTGCATAAATTAGACTGCATTGTAGGGTTAGAAACTCCTCCTTTTGTTGGTCTAAGTAGGAAAATCATTAGTGTGTCAAAAGTATCCCCACATTGGGTGATTCCAAGCGGAGGAGTGGATGAACCCCCCATTCTTTAGATAGGGATTTAAGCGGTGTACTTCACATCCTTTGGAGAAATCGATACTCTTAATATTGGCTTCTGATTTAGACTAGTGAAATTAATTGTTTCTAATATTGTATGTGCACCATAGAAAATATGACCTTAAAAGAAATATCACACACACTTCACATTTCATATAAAATAGTAATGGTTGGATTTCTTCATCAGCCATTGCTTGAGATCTGGTGACGGTGGCTTTCATATCCATCCACCAATCTCTGCCCTTAGACACCTTAGATTACCCCAAGAAAACATGCTGGATTTCATCACCAAAAATAATCTTGTTGCCCTATCCAAGCCATAGTATTCACCCATTTCTTATTTAGATTAACACATTGAAACACATAAAATCAAAATCTAAGAAAATAAATTCACACTAAAATGAGATAATAAATGAATGAGGTAAGACACATATGTTGAACAAACTTAGCATTGATTTATATTTATTTGATTTTTATGAAGTTTCAATTTTGCATTTCATTTTACTACACAATTTGTATTGGGTTTAATTGCTTATGGCATTAACAAGAAATCAATAGAAAGCATTAAATCAAAACAATTCCATGGAAAATTCATCCACCTTCCCCAACACTTCTGTGGTAAATTCCCCAAGTGTGACACAGATAGATTTTTTTACAGGTTCATCACACACTATACAGACTAATGATGTCTCATACAGGTATACCAACACTTCCCTTCCCCAAGTCAAATCATCTTCACCATCCATTGACCATAATATCACCCACATAGACATCACCAAAGTAGAGGCTTTCTACAAATCGGTTGATTATGTCTTAGAGCCCATACATAGTTCCCTAGTCAAGATCCTACTTTATAGCAGGAACTTACTCATTCCTAGCCATCCAAATTTACCTAGGTGTACACTAATCCTCTTTTTGAAGCATCAGTTGCACCTTCCTCTCACGTATCCATTTCCCAATAGCCAAGTGCTCCTAGCAGTTCTACCCCATCTTCATACACATCAACTTACACCAAACCCTTGTATGAAGTACATGTAAATGTTGCTTCATAAGTTTTTGCCCCCCAAGTTACCATGCCAAGTATAACTTATCCCTTAGCCACATCTTCCGTGCTATCCACCTCAATATCTTCCACTATTGATAGAGAAATTCATGAAGCATGGGAACATTTGAACAAATTGCTTAAGCATCATCAAGACACTCAACAACAAGTACAAGTGAACCCAAACCTCTACCAATCTCTACTCAACCCATCCTCATTAACCAAAGTCCATCATGGGTACCACAATATTCTATGGTTTCTATCCCTACTCCTCCACCAAACCATACCAACACCAATTCCATTCCCATTGGCCAACACAACCATAGCCCCCATGCATTGTCTCCATTCCAACATTCTCCACATCTTCATCATCAATCTCATCTTCATCAATTTCCATCAACCTCACCTAGTCATCATCATCAATCCCATTATCACTTAGTTACCCCACAACATTTTTCCACCATGCCTTCTCAAAATCATTAGGTTATTCAGGGCTTCCACATTCTTGGGTAAGACCCTAGAATTAAGGCTATGCAAAAACAAATAGATCAGTTGTGTAGACACCTAAAACGCGTCATGTCGATGGTGACTACTCATATGGACATGCTACAAGACCATATGGAAGATCTTGGATAGACTCCAAGATAGAGCAGTGGTTCTAACCACTCAATTTGGGCTCCTTGGCCTAATCAGTCTGAACCACAGCTGAGACCTGTGGTCTACAATCTGAACTATGGCTGAGACCTGTGGTTTACAGTCTGAACCATAGTTGTCACCTGTGGTCTTAACTAAAGTTCAGTTGGCCTTCATCCGAGCCAAATCGGTTTGAACGACCATTTGATCTAGAAGAAGGTGGTTAAGGGATGGAAGCTTCCAATCCAACTATCCTAACCACCCCTTCTTGTTCTTGGCTTCTCCATGAAGCCACCCCTAGCCCTTGGGTAGTCCTATAAATACCCCTTCGAATTAGGGCAATGATATAGTGCATTATAGCGAAGCACTATCAAAATAGTGGAAGCAAGCATTGGAGATTAGAGCAGCGAAGCCCTATCGAATTGTGAACTCACTTGAGTGCACTAAGAGAGAGATTTGTTGCTATCACTTTGCCAACCTAAGCATCATGACGAATTATGCCATGGATGCCCTAAGGAGCTAGAATGCCAAGAAACACCAATTTGGGCAAACAGAGGCCCTATCGAGCAATTCAACCACCAAATCTGTCAGAGGACACTGAGGCGACCCTTGATCATCAATTTGACAAGGAGGATCAATTCCACTACCCTAGAATTAGAGGGTAAACCTACTTGGTTGCAGGCCATGGCTGTCAGCCATGGTTTACAGTGCAGACCGCTCATCAGAGCTGTGGTTTGCAACAGGTGTAAGATCCCCTTACTGTTCCTTTTCCAGTATGCTTATCTAGATTAGATTAGTCAGTTTAATGCTTTATTTGGTAGTTTAGAGACTCTGACGGATCGGATTAAAGATTTGAGTAGATTTACTTCATTATAGCATTTATGACATTAATGGCTTCTTTCCATGCTTTCATGCTTTATTTCACATAAGTAGGCCATTAGATAGTTAGTTGTATTATTCCTTTATGCATATCTAGGAATATTTATCAATTTAACATAGATTTAACACATTTTGTATGCTTTCTTGATTTCATATGTTTATAGCATATTTGTGTTCAATTTCCTCAAAGGACCTCATCATGAGAGGTTCCCAATGCTTTTGAATGCTTCTCTGTTGTTTCTTGACCGTAGGGAATCAGGTCTAAAGGAGCTTCAATCATCTAATTCCTTCCTCAATGCGAAGAAGAGGGTCAACTCCACCCTAGAGCAGTTTGTGACTATTTAGAGAGCATTAGTATTGCACCTACCCCATTGGGGGCTTGGGAATTGTATTAATCGTATCAACATTTGGGTGACCCTAAGAGGGGCATGATTGTAACCGAGATTTGCATTTCAATATTAATAAAAGAAGCATCTATTTCATTGTCATATGCAATCTTGTTCATTATTTTATGCTTTCATGTTGATTTCGATTGATGCATTAGATAGGTGCATGCTTTTTGGATAGGTCAGAAGGCGATCACGGTGGAACTCCGCATTTCAAGCGATCTAACTGATTGTTCTTGTGTTTTTGGAATTGCAGGTGCAAACCGTAGCTTCCAGCTATGGTCTCATTGTTGGCCCGTGGCTTCAAGATGCGGTTTATAGTCTGAACCGCACATCAGACCTACGGTTCACAACAGACACATCAGACAACAGGAGTTCAAAGCTGAATCAAATGAGGACCTGAGGTAGGCCCTTTTTGCCACTTTTTGTCTCTATGTTTTGCTTCTGTATTTTCCAGAACAGAAAATTGAAACCTAGATAATTAAGGATAAAAAGAACATGAAAACGAATTAAGTCCTTAGGGTTTCTTTTTCTAAATTTTGGCTAGGCGCTGCTAGGAACAACGGACCTCTGAGTGCAGTCCACCCTAGAATCCAGCGTGCTAGGTTAAAATTGTGTGTTGGTTTGCATGCTTGAGGCCCAATCGGAGGCTATATCATCGTAATTGCATTGTCAAAAATCATTTAGGATATAGCATGCATATTTTCTTAAAATGAAACATTTATTTTTGCATATCATGTAGGAAACAATCATTTATGCTATATTATGCATTTTCCTTTTATGCAAAAGAATAAAATGAACCACACACACCACGTTTCACTTAAACGCTAGTGAGTTGGGAGTCACATCCAACCACTAGTAGGGTTCAACGATGGTGGGCGTAATTTCCATCCATTGGCCCAAATCCTACGTACCCTTGGATACTAGACCAATACCGGATCCAAGAACCTTTTGTACCCTAGAAAATTTGCATGTATTCTCTTCAGAGGGTATAACGCTGACTGGGGGAAAACGGGTGAGGATCTAGGAGGACCTGTGCTCCTTGTCCGGGTGTGGACCTTCATTACCACACACAGGGGATTTACGTGGCCTGGAAGTCACATCCAAGTTGTCGAGCTATGAGCATACAGGTGAAAGCCAATTTAAACTGAGAATATCATTCAATGCTTTTCAAAACACGATAAGGAGTTCTATACTGATACAACAAACTTGAAACAACATCAAACAGTCTAGGGCTCACTTTTAAAAATTAATACGAGATAAACACCATTGTATACCTTGTTTGTGTAATAAAGAATAAATCTAGATGCTAGGTACACCATGGTGGAGACACGAGGTGGTCGACAAAGGCACAAGCCTGATGCCCATGACCAAGCCCCAATAGATTCACATCAGCACATGTCGAATCCTCGCCCACATGCACTTCCCAAACATCGTTCGACAAGCATTAGAGGAGACAACTCGACAAGAGGGGAACTTACTGAGCATACCCCCAATAGAGGAGTTTCTATGCATTCTTCTAGGCACAAAATAGAGCAGGGAGCCTCTCAGCATGAGGGTGTTCCACTCGAAAGCCATTACCGAGATCGTGTTGCATGTGCATCCATGGGATCGGCCGAAGAGTATGTTATCCAGGGGTCCAAGTTAGTACCCTTACGTCATAGGTCTGTAGGAGGATCCATGGCTCCACCTTCGGAGTACAGATGGGATCGAGATCCACCCATTCAGGGGCATGCAGACAAGGCCACCACTGAGCATAGGCCTGTGCAGACTCCCACACGTAGTGAACATCAAAATATCACTATTGATATGGCTAAGGTGGGAGCCAATGGCACACCACCGCACGAGCGGTGGAGATCCAGATAGTTGGACGGCTTAGGTAGCATCCTTGAGTAGCTAGGCTATAAGCCTTCGGCTCCACCCACTCGTGCCCCGAGTGAGCATAGTGCGAGTTCTATTAGGACTGCTAGAGAACATGGAGAGGCTTCTAAGCACCCTCATGTGATACATCCACCATCCATGCATGGTGGCACAGAGCATAGAGCTTAGTAGGATGCCAATGTCATCTTTATAGACAAGGGCAAAAGCATCGCAAATCAGTCAGATGGGTACAAAACCCATAAGGTCGCTCACATAGAGCATGCATACTAGAGGCCTATCATGGCCAATGATCTTGATAGATCACATAGACTGGTATCTGAGCAGCGATGATAGCTCCTCCAAGATCAATTGGAGGATGCTCACCTAGAAAGGCAGTGCATTGAAGAAGAGAATCTTCAATCGCAGAGGCTCATCAGACAAAGACTATACGAGCAGCGCATGCATGAGGAACGCATCCTTGCCCAAAAGGAGCACGTAGAGTAGGAAGATAGGTTAGCCAGGGCTGGTCTATATACTCATGTAGAGAATAGAGAGCACATTCAGAGAAAGGATTTTTCACAAGCCGATGTGTAGCAGGAGCACAGGGATGCTCATACTCATATTAGTGCCCTACCAAGAGAATGACCACCACCATTCGAACATGAGAGGCAACAACAATATGAGGAAGAAGAGGGAGAGGGAAATGATCAAGAGTATCCTAAAGACTCCCAAGTTGAGGAGGAGGAAGAGCAACGTCCTCCACCTCGATAGAGGAAGAATGTGCCTCCAAGACCACCCCCACGGTAGCTTAGGGAGGAGGACTTTCTATCCTCGGAGGCTTATAAAGCCTTAGCAGCTAAAGTAAAAGTGATTGAGAGGCAAGGCATGACTATTCAAAAGCTGACATTAAGAAAGATTCACAATGAGCCTTTGGACCCCTCGATACCTACTCCTGCCTACCCTGAGCATTTTGTTATGCCCAGGCTAGACAAATTTAAAGGTGACGAAGATGCACAGGAGCATGTCATGGGATTTTTGGATGCCTATTTCCAAATTATGAGCAATAATGCCTTACTTTTGCACACATTTGTCATGACCCTCTCAGGCCCAGCTCGGGAGTGGTTCAACCAACAAAAGAGGCACAACATTACCAGTTTCGAGCAACTGGCTGATGCTTTCCTTGAACGCTTTTCTTTTGGCATCAAGAAATAGGCTAACCTTTCCGATTTGGCTATGCTAGCTCAACGCGATGATGAGCCAATTGAATAGTACGAAAAGAGATGGAGGAGGTTGATGGTGAAGCTGCCATTCCCTATTCCTGCTATGGAATTGACCCGAATGTTTACCAAGAGTTGTGCCAAGCACATCTCGCTATTGTTGCAACTGCAGCAGTATTCAACATTCGAGGAAGCTTTGGCGCAAGCCAAGGTAATTGAAGACATCAAGTTGCAAGAAGGCAACTTGAAGCTTAAGAACAGGAAAGAGGGGCCCAAGAAGAGCTCCATAAAACATAAGGGCAAGCAGGCCCACGTCAACCAAGTGGTGCTGAACCTCCAGAGAGAGGATAAAGGGTAGCAAAAGCAGAATTATCAGGCCCAACCTCCTCCTGCGCAGTACAAAAAGTGCAATAATAATTATAAGGGCAAGAACAAAGAGCAACGCCCACCTCACCAATTCACACCTTTGACGGAATCATTGACGTCGATATTCCACCAATTGTGTGAGGCCAAGGCAATCAAATTGCCCAAAATTAAGATGGTCGATCCAAATCAACCCAAGTCAAAGGGGTACCAGGATGACCTATTTTGCATCTTTCACCGAGCAAAGGGTCATGACATCGAAGTATGTTGGTCCTTCAAGCATATTGTGCAAAACATGATAGAAAAAGGTGAGCTTGTAGTACCAAGTAATCCACTAGCACCTGACAACCAGAACATGGGGATTTACAAAAATCCACTTCCAAACCATGAGGCACCGTGCAACAACGCTGGTCACGTCAACCAGGTGCACGTCGAACCACCTACCCAGGGGTTCGTAGGTATGGTTAATGTTGTTACAAGGCATGGGAGATATGAGTAGCCAAATCAACCATGTGCTCCCATAAGAATACAAGCCACGCCGAATCAACAATCGATGCAGAATATTCCAAGCCCACCAACGAGACCGGTGGTGACCATACGGAGCAGGCTAGTCCAAAACCTGCAGATAGCTCCTATGAAGCTGTCTATATATGAACTGATACAGTAGTCCCCTAGGCATAGGGAGACTCTTATGGACATTCTAAGGTCCATCAAAGTACAATCCCAGGATGCTCAAGCATTCACAAATTTCATGGGACATGTACAACAGTGCCAGGAATCGACGATCCAATTTTATGATCACGAAATCAGGATGGTTCCCACCGATACGGCTGACCCGCCATTGCATATCATTGCATGTATCAACCACGTGCCATTCAAAAGGGTCTTGATCGACACTGGTTCATCGATCAACATCATAACGACCAAGGCATTGAGTCCCTTGAAGCTGCCTAAATCACACATTGTACCAACTGCATTCACATTGAGAGCATTTAACGATGTGTTATGTTCGACGGTTGGCATGATTGTCCTACCTATTTAGGTAGGCCTAAAGACCATCCCTATGATGTGTCATGTGATAGAAGGTGCCATGTAGTATAACATCCTACTGGGTAGGCCTTGGATTTGGGAGATGCATTGCATTCCCTCGATATTACATCAATGCATGAAGTACATTCATGAGGGACAGGTTCACGTGGTGCCGTCAGACGGAGAACCATTTAAATTCGTGAACATGGCTGATCTACCAGGGGGTTTCATACTCCCATCAATGCACTTGGACGTCTAGCCAACATCACCGGTTAAGCATCCAGAAGAAAAACAAAGAGTATGTGCTCAACCATCGATATCTGTGTCACACAGATCTGAGCACACTACTGCTACTTCCTTGAAACCGACTGCATCAACGATGCTTCGAGACAACAGGAAGTTAAAGGTGAAAATGGGTGAAAAAGAGAAGAGACATATGCCCAAACCAGTCATCGAGGAGGCTCCCATCCCCATGGAAGTAGAGGAAGCCCAAGATATAGCCAAGGAGGTACCTCAACCTGCCTCACTTGCATCATCAGTAGGGTCATCCGCACCGTGGGTGACTATACATCTCGCCAACATAGGGTTAGGCGAGTATATTATGTAGAATGTAACCTTCGGACCTATTTTGGAGACTGCACAAGAGATGGGCCGACCGCATGCCCATCATTTTTTGGTTGGATCGGTGGTACCATTGGGAGAGCCACCCAATCAGACTAACTTCATTTACGCTGGGTTGGATCAGCTTCCAGTGTGAATGCCTATGGATGAAGATGGTGATGAACCTTTCATAGTAAATGTTCATTATTTATCCAACCCGAAGTACTCCATGCATATTTTTGAGTTATATCACTAGCATGGGTACGGACTTGGCCTATTTGAACAAGGGCGTAGGACTCCGCTCGAGCCACGTTATCAGCTAGCAACTGATAGGTTCGGGTTGGGATTGTAGATACAAGGACAAGATGACTTGCTCACAGCATCCTTAGATCACTTGTACCTTAGTCTAGGGGATGATGTGGACTTTAACCCATATCATCCTGATCCATCCAGATTCTAGAGGACTCACCCAATGGTATCTGTCGTCACCTCTGAGCCACTTGAAGAAGATCATGAAGGGCTCTTAGAGCATACTGATATAGAGCAGAACCCCAGAGACAACCTGGGTCATCAAATATGTAATGCAACCAATGACACAGGTGTGCAGGGGCATAACCCCATAGTTTTAGGTGATCTCAAGTCAGGAGATCTATACAGCGATGATGGAGAGGAGTCCACCTTCGAGATAAGTGGATCGAGTTGTGATGTCGACGATGAATCCTCAAACAGTGATCAATCTGAGGATGAAGCTGAGGGGGGCTATCTAAGGCCTTTGTATGCACATCACCTACTACCTATAGAGTCGGTACATGTTACCGAAGAGACTCTTCCCAACATTGATCATTTTGAGGGAGAAGTAGAGCCAGATTTCTTGGCAATGTCATATTTACAGTATAATTATCCAATTTTTCTAAATATGGATGATAGTGACCAAGGAAGTAAGATTCATGGGACCACATCTACTAGAGCATCCCACAGGAGTAGGAGTGAATGATGGATTTTGGTTGTATGATAGTGATGAGGAAGATGAGTTAGAGAGGGCCTACCTTGGTCCTCCTTATTTACGTTACCATCATCAACCCATCATATACGATCGAGGTCTATCAAGAGAAATCAATGTTGGTCCTCATCTGAGAGCGAGACGACTAAACTTGGATCAAATTTATCAGTTGGTTAATCCCCCTCCACCGACCTACATGGAGCTCCGTGAGCCGAATGATCCCATATTGCAATCAGTGCATAGGGAGGATCCAGTCATCCGTACTCCACATAGAGAGGACCCATTTGTGCCTGTGCCATTAGAGCCAGATCTTGGGTATGAGGACTACATCGATTATGTAGAAGTTTATCCATGTGGTCCTAGAGACCAATACCATTCCATCAATATGGTCTCCATTGATTTGACCACTCCACTCCACAATCCAATAGATCCATCTAAACCATTGCATCTCAATGTAGATGCTATCGACTAGGATCACGCTGACTCACCTATAGAGCCTGAAGATTTCTTCCCTAATGAAGAAATGCTGCAACCATTCCATTTTGCACCAGGTTGTGCTTACGATGTGTATCATGCTAAGGATGCTTCCAACATGGAACCTATGAACCCAGTGGATGACATCCATTTGATTCCTACGCCTCATCAGCTTGAGGAGGGATCACATATGTCAGTAGAGGAAACCTTCGAGGTGGATATCAGTAACGATCCCACCAATCCAAGGAAGGTTAAATTTGGAGAGAGTCTCACTCCAGATGAGTGGGCCACCCTCATCCCTCTACTGAAAGAGAGACCTAATATTTTTGCTTGGACATACAAAGATATGCCAGGTCTAGACCCAAAATTGGTTACTCATAACCTTTCACTAGATCTAACGAAGAAATTGATCAAGCAGAAACTTAGAAAGATGCATCCAATAGTAGCCTTAATGGTGAAAGATGAGCTACAAAAGTTGTTGGACGTAGAATTTGTAATCTCCATCGACTATCCAAAATGGGTGTCCAATATGGTACCCATAGGAAAACCTGATGGAAGAATTCATATTTGTATGGATTTTAGAGACCTCAATAAGGCAACACCCAAAGATTCATTTCCATTGCCTAATATCGATGCTCTTGTAGACGCAACTGCAAGTCATGAAATGCTCTCCTTAATGGATGGTTTTTTTGGTTACAATAAAATTCAGATTAAACCCGAAGACCAGCATAAAACCACATTTATAATGCCATGGGGAACATTTTGCTATAAAGTTATGTCATTTGGCCTCAAAAATGCTGGTGCAACATATCAACGGGCCATGACATACATTTTTCATGACTATATGCATAATATTCTAGAAGATTATATGGATGACTTGTTGGCCAAGTCATTGCTACATGCTGAGCATGCAGAGGTCTTAAGGAAGGTCTTCGATCACCTAATAGAATATAATGTTAGGTTGAATCCTAAGAAGTGTGTATTTGGTATAACTTCTGGTAAGCTCTTAGGATTCATTATTTCAAAGCGAGGCATCGAGGTTGACCTAGAGAAGGTCAAGGCTATCTTAGAGATGTGTCCCCCTCCAATTTAAAGAACCCACAAAATATATTATTACCAAACCTTGGTGAGTTACGAGCTAGGATATGCATATGTGGAGAAACTATGTTTAGCAGTAGTGTTCGCTACAAAGAAATTATGACACTATATGCTAAGTCATACGACATATGTTATATCAAAACAAAATCCTTTGTAGTACATGATGAGTAAGATGTATCATAATACGCGTACTGCAAAGTGGATCATGCTACTGACAGAATTTGATCTGGAATTCATAAGCCATAAGTCCATTAAGGGACAAGTCATAGTTGATCAATTAGTTGAGGCACCACTATCAAACAGTAGGCCTCTGACCATTGAGCTTCTAGACGATGTAGTATTCATCGTATCCGAAGCTCCCAAACCCGAAGAACTAGAGAACAATGTTGATATGACTCTGTTCTTTGATGGTTTAAAGTGCGAGCAAGGAGGTGGTGTAGGAATAGTGTTTTTCACACCGCAAGGAGCTCCAATGCCCTTGTCATTTAAATTAGATTTTCCATGCACCAACAACAACGCTGAGTACGAAGCCCTACTGTTGGGCCTCCACATAGCCATCACCATGAATATTAAAATATTAAACATCTTTGGTGACTCCTTGCTCATAGTAAATCAAGTTAAGGGGCTCTTTCAATGTCGATGTCCAGTATTGAAAGCCTACAAAGATCTTGTGATTACATATTTGGCTAAATTAGAATGGTATGACATCGAGGCAATCCCTCATTCATAAAATAGGTTTGCAGACACCATGGCATCTTTGGGATCCTTAATCCCTTAGAATCCATCTACTGACTTCACTACCATTCATGTTAAAATGCTCTCGCATCCTACAGCGGAGCGAGAAGCCTTTGATAATAAGATGTCAATCAACATGATTAGTGTAGAACCAAAAGCTGAATGGTTCTACAGAGCTGAAGAATTTTTGAAGAAGGCACCCTGGGGGTCATTAACCTCCCAGAGTCTGATGGGAAGTGGTACTACCATTCACCATAGGGTTGTTTCCTAATCTGCATTTGCAAAAGTAAATACGTAGGGGGAGCAAGTCATCTTAGCAATCGAAGTTGAGGCTTATCAAAATTGGATGTCACAAATTCAAGACTTCCTAAAACTTAGTATAATCCCAGAGGGATTGTCGCATGTCACAAAATACACATTTAAATAGAAAGTGACTAAATATGTCTTAATAGGAGACATCTTGTACCGACGAGGTTACGATGGAGTTCTCCTTCATTGTCTAGAGCCCCAAGAGTCATCTTGGGTAATTTCACAAGCTCATGATGGTACATGCGGTGGCCATTTCAGTGGCATGGCCATCATCAAGTGCATCCTTCGAATGGGCTACTATTGGCCCACTATGGAGAAGGATTGCAATGTGTATGTCAAGAAATGCATCAAATGTCAGCATCATGCTAATCTTACGCACTTGCCATCGTAGGCCTTACAACCCATCCAAGCGGCTTGGCCATTTTCTCAGTGGGGATTAGATATTATAGGCAAGATCTCTCCTCCATCATCGGGCCGACATACATTTATTATCATGGCTACTGAGTATTTCACAAAGTGGGTGGAAGCAATACCCTTAACAATGACCACTGGAGCTCGTATAGCAGAGTTTATACTAGAGCATATCATAAGTCATTTTGGGATTCCATCCAAAATAATATCGGATAATGGAACATCATTCAAGAACAAAACTGTGAGAGCTTTGACATCTAAATATAGAATCAAACACAGTTTTGTGACTCCATACTATCCGCAGGCAAATGGGTAGGCTGAAGCTTCAAATAAGATAGTGGTGGCCATCTTGAAAAATATGGTCCAAGAAAACCACAAAGATTGGCATATCCAGCTGCCCCTTGCATTATGGGCTTACAGGACTAGCATTCGAACGCCCACTAGGGCAACACCATTTTCACTAGTATATGGCGCTGAGGCCATTATGCCCTTGGAATTGGAAATTCCAATGCTGCGCATCGCATTGAAAGAGTTCATCGATGATGACACCGCGCGGCAAGCTCGACTGGATCAACTGATGCTGCTTGATGAACATCGCGTGAATGCCCTAGAGCATCTCCACATTTATCAAGAGCGACTAAAATGAGCTTACAATATCAAAGTCCACCAGAGAGACTTTGAAGTTGGGGATCTTGTCTTGAAAGAGAACCAATAGAACTCTAATTTACCACTAGATATGCGAGACAAATTTATGGCTAATTGGCTAGGACCTTATATCATATCTAAAAATATTGGTCTAGGTACCTATCACCTAACGTCGCTAGGGGGTGTTGAAGAGCCTGAACCTCTCAACATCATCCATCTTAAGGTATTCTATGCTTGAGAGTGTAGCAAAAGGCTCCAAGGGTTCTTGAAACCGCTTGGTCATGTCAATAAAAGGCTCCGAGAGTTTCTTAAACACCACTCGGTCATCCCAAAAGGCTCCAAGCTCTTTTGTGAGTAGTTTGGTCAATCAAAAGCTCCAAAGGCATCTATAAGCCCTTTGGTCAAATATCAAAGGCCTCGAGGGTTGCTAAACACCACTCGATCATCCTAAAAGGCTCCAAGCTCATCTATGAGTAGTTTGGTCAATCAAAAGGCACCAAGAGTTTCTGAAAAACTGCTTGGTCAACCCAAAAGCTCCAAGGATTCTTAAAGATCGCTTGGTCATCCCAAAAAGTCCCAAAGGTGCTCTTAATCCCTTTGGTCAATCCCAAAATCTCCAAGGGTTCCTAAGAATCGCTTGGTCAATTTAAAGGCTCCAAAGGCATGTACTCACCGTTTGGTCAAATATAAAGGCTCAAAATCCATAAAAATTATAAAATCAATAAAATCCAAAAAAATTGGTAAAGCATAAAATCCAAAAAATATTTACATTTGCAATTGCATCATTGCATTTTCATTTACACATGCATTCACTTCATTGCATTGCAAATAGGCATTCATCATCCATTGCATTTCGTAGTAGAAGGAATTGTGTTTGTCAGTCTTACAAACGATGCCACGTTTGTGTTTCAATCATGCACCTTTGCATTTATCATAATCCATCATTCATGTGAGTAAATGTGTTTTTCAACACAACCCATAATGTTGCTATGAAGAATATACTAGGGTTTTTCGGTCACTCAACCATACCTAGAGGTCTTATCAAGAGTTGATAGAAAGCTTGCTTTGCTTTTGTAGCTAAGGTTCAGTTAGTATAGCCCTTAGCATATCATAATCCTATCACTAATCAACAAATTAAACAATCCTAATAAGGACTAGGGGAAGATGAAAGCCACAAAGCAGGACCGAGTATCCTGAAGTGAAAAGAGTTATTCTTGCTTATCCCCCTATGTGGACGGTTTGGGAAATGTTGGCAATTGGCAAAAGGACAAGTTTATTCCCTACCTAGAATCCCTTGCTTACGATAAAATGAGCAATATCCCAGAGTGATATCCCACATCAATCCTCAATATTGATACCATAGGTCGATATCATAGATCGACATCCCAGATTGATATCCCATATTGATATCATAGATCGATACACTCAATCGATATCCCAGAAATAGTTCCCCCAAAGTAAAATCCCCAAAGGGAAGTTTCTGAAGAAGTATCAAATATAGATTCCAAAAAATGAAGATCAAAAATCAAAGTTCAAATGAAGATCAAATGAAGATCATAAATCAAAGTTCAAATCAAGATCAAATGAAGATCAGAAAGCAAGTTCAAATGAAGATCAAATGAAGATCCAAAGAAAGTTCAAAGTCAAAGTGCAATCGACTCCCTTGCTTCACTACATATGAGCAAGTATCCCAAAAAATGAAAGAAAAGAGAGGGATGAGCCTGAATCCCTAGAATGGTCGGCACTACCGTACCTTACGCATGATGATATATCTGATACATTAGCACCTTGCTTATGTACAGACCAATGTTTGAATGTGGATGAGCTAGCTTCAGGTGTCCTGCATCGCCTAGTGGCTTAGTCCAACTAAAATTTAAAACTAGGATTGGATAAACATTCATGGATCCCCTATCTTAGCAATGGGCTGAAAGAATCCTGCCTGACATCGGGGTATGCTTATGCCTTATCTTAATATACGCATATGCACACACAGGGACAATGAACAGTTAGGGCCTATCCTAGCAAAAGCCTTATATCTCAGAAGTCTAGTGTGGTTAGTATGCAACTTTTGATAAGTCAACTAGGGTGTTTGAGTCTCATGGAAAACCTCAAAAATCTCTCTAATAGCAACAAATATCAAATATCACAAACCATCAAAGGTAAAAGTCATTGCAAATCATCAAATTGCAAAGTATCCAATAAGTGATACATCATTAATAGTGAGCACAATCAAGATATAGGATAGATACCGGATGGATATCAGAAATGATATTTAGATGACCACTGACTATATTGTGCATATCATTCAAAAGTGCAAAAAGAAATATAGAATGACATATTATATCATTCGCATCATTACATCATAATCATATCATTGCATTTCATATATGGGTGATTAA
Source organism: Wollemia nobilis (assembly GCA_028583015.1). Classification (NCBI taxonomy): domain Eukaryota; kingdom Viridiplantae; phylum Streptophyta; class Pinopsida; order Araucariales; family Araucariaceae; genus Wollemia; species Wollemia nobilis. The sequence goes on from JAQPPZ010000521.1 coordinate 3,957,677, forward strand.
TTGATTAAATTCTTATTATAAGGATTACCAATTACATTCATGATTAGTATACATTTTGTGGTGTCATCCATTAGATTGTTAAACATTATTGCATTCATTCCTTATGTTTTAAGTGATTAAAGCATACAAGTTCATTTACATCAGATTACCATCGTGTAAATAAAGCATTACATACATTAATGCATACAATAAAGCAATAAAAAATATGCGTTAAAGAGAAAGCATCACATCCATAATGCATCCATCATAAATAGCACATCTAAGCATCTAGATCACTGCATATCATCATCATCATAAAATAAAATAGCTATCTAGTGCATGTCATCCATACATCACATTACATAAACATAAAATCAACATAAGCATTGCATCCATATGCATCTCATAAACATAAAATATAAAATACACAAATAAATAAGTACACATAATGAGCCACAATGATCAAATCTCATATATATATATATGTGTGTGTGTGTGTTGTGTGTGTCAAAGAGTACATCAGGGTACATAAAAATGCCCGTAGGCTACAATCATGTAGGTCCTCAGACCTCACACCAAAAATGATACATACAAAAATGATATAGCCTGTATCAAATGGAGACCCTAGCTCTGCCTGATCCTCCTCCACTGGAGCCCTCTCGCCTCCCTCCCCTCTCTGAGCCTACCTATAGCTCTACCTACTATGTAGCCTACTGAGGGTCCTTGTGCCACCTAATCCAAAGAGGCTCCATACATGAGAACCAATCCCCGACTCCTCTGTGAGCTAGCACCATGCGTACTAGAAGACCTATGGCCTTGTCCTCTCGATCCCTGTGTCCTATGGCTCGAACTAGTAGAAGACTATCATGTCTCCCTGGTCCTAGTCTGAGAGCTGCTCCTGTGAGTACCTATGGAATACCTGTCCTCGAGAACCTCTCCACCTAGAAGTCGGATGTGATCCTCCAACTGAGAGATGCGAGCTACCCTCACAACCTATCATGCATTTCCCTCCTCTAAGAGGGAAGTGAGTCACCTAACCTCTACCATGGGGTCCCGACCTCAGAGAGTAATAGTGATATGGTGCTATAGGTGGTGCCATAAGCAACCTATATAGATGATGGGACAGCCCTCGACTACCCTTAGCAAATCCCTCTCTATAGTTTACCTAGTGCTCTGCCAAGTCACATGCACTAGTGAGCTCCTAAACCTGCACCTCTATCGATGTAGCATGTGCTGTCATAGCCATGATATGCTCTCCTCCTCTATACTCCTATCTCTCACTATGAGCTAGCTTCACCTCTAAGGTGGTGATGCTAGTATCCCTCTATAGCATCTGAGTCTAAAACCTCCCAACCTAGCTCTATAAATCTACCACCTGGGCTAGAAGCTACCCTACCTCACTATCTAGAGGCACCTCACCCTCATCTAGGGCCTCATCCTTAGCCTCCATTAGTGGTGCATCCTCTGCCCCCCATCCACCCTCAGTCCATGGGTGCACATTGTGCCCCTATGGATCAGCCTTCACCTCATCATCAACCCGATCGAGAGGCCCAAATCCCTACCACTAAAATAAGGACCACCAAGTATCATATACTAGGGTGGTCCCAACCATAACAACTCTAAACTCCTAGAAATCATCTACAACATCACCCAAAGGTGTAGGCTACACCCACTATAGATCTATCTCTAGAACTAGCCGCCTATAGATAATAGGTAGCTCTAGAATATCCTGCACTATACCAAACTATCGTAGGACTCTGAGTAGAACTGGTACTCATGAACCTCAACCTTACAGTCCAGTAGCCATCTATCTCATCGAGCCTAGCACAACCACTCACTAGCCTTCGGCCATATAGGGCAATCCATATATGGATGCCACTCAATGTCATCAGGTCTCAATGCTACAAACTGATTGATATAGTGCTCAATATCCCCTACATGGGACCTACTTCGAAACCCCTCCTCCTCATGAGGCCAGCATGTGGTATAGCACTGATGATCATCATCAATAGAAGTAATCTCCAGGGGTAGCTCTATAGGTCGCTCAATCCAGATGTGCTGCCAACCCTAGATCTATAGGAGTAGACTACAACTAATGCCTACTCGGCTCCTACTAGTAATCTGATATAACTCTCGATAGAGCTAGCATAGTAAAGTGCTCCCCTAGGCTAGGAGCAATGGTCATTGTGTGGAGCTCTGAATGACCCTCCTAACACTAGCTAGAAGGTTCTAGGGGATCCTCACACCCGAGGAGTCTAGAAGGACAATCTGCATGATCAAGTGCATAAAAACTACCTCTCGGATGGAGAAGACCTACTCCCCATACCAATATCCAATGTGAACACCTCCATGGTCGATATTCCATTGGGCCTCTAGGCTTCGATCATCGAAGATCTCATCAAAAATAACTCCTCTACTCTAAAAGGTAGAGGAGGTGATGGCCTCACCATCAATAGGGATCCTGAAGATCCTATAGACATCCTCGAGAGTGATGGTCATTTCACCTATCGATAGGTGAAATGTGTTGGTCCGGGCATTCCAGATCTGGGCCAATGTAGTCATATAAGCTTGATCTACCCTGATAGTGGGTAGATCCAAAACATAGCCAAAGCCTATGGCCCTAAACCACTCTCGCTCCCCATCAGTCAGTAGTGGGTGGAGAGTGTTAAGGAGCTCTGGCTCCCTAGCTCTAGAGGTCAGTCTCTGCAAAGAGATATAGTATAAGGAAAAATCTAACTAAAGGCTAATTAAACAGCTAAAAATGACCTAAAAAGAGATAGATCAAGCAAAAAATAGCTAACAATGCAAAATTATGCTAATATTGATCAAAAATTTTAAATAATACATCTCATAGGTGCAATAAATGGCATTAATTGCCAAGAAAATCACAAAAAAATAAAAAATTTGAAAATTTTTCACAAAAAGGGAACCGTAGGTCAAACCCGTAGTCCGCACAATGGTCAAATTTTTTACCATTGTAATTCAAACCTAACCATAGCTGATACCTGCGGTCCCCAATCTATCAAAGGGGAACCACAGCTAGCAGCTGTGGTCTAGGAATATGACCCTTTTCGGGTCATTTCCTAGCCGATAATAAAAAAACAAATAAAAAATAATATAAAAATATCAATCCTAAGCTAGCCTAATCTAGGGTGTGGTTCATTGCCAATAGTTTAATGTGATTGATTTAACCAATTAATTAATTTGGTTCATTTTATTGGTAATGAATGCAAGGACTCGATTTTGAATTACCTTACCCGCACTGAGGCCTCGATTGGAAGAAGGTTGTCCATGGTCCACCATCGTGAGGTGTGTTAGGTGTTTGGTGTTAGTCTTAGCAAGGTTTTAGGTCAAGTTTTATCTCACACCTCTCAGAGCTCTTCAAATTGTAGTCGATTATCAAGGAATAATGAGGAAATTTTAAAATGGTAGCTTTTTAAACCTTTTCCTATTTTCGTCAGACCGCAGCTTACACCCGTGGTCCCGAAATTAGGGTTTTGTGACCGTAAGTCAGACCTACGGTTCCCAAAATTTGAAAGTTCCAATCGTAGACTGAACCCATGGTTTGCAACTAGCATTAAATGCAGTAAAATCCCATCATGGGAAGGTCTTAAATGATAAATCAATGTTTCCTAATGGATCAAATCTCAATAAAAGCAATCAATTTTGCAAATTTGGTGATTTTCAAGCACCAAGATCAATTAAAAATTCAAAATTAACAAAAATATTTAAAATAATCAAAAGCCAAATGCACCTCGTATTCAGTTATTTACTCTATACACTTGGCGGTTGCAACGACTGATGCTCCATGCAATCCGATGAGATGAGTAAATAACCATAAGGACATTTGGGGTAAAATTGTCATCGTTGATTTGATATGCTTCTTTTCAATTCCGAAGAAGGCCTTCAAGGTTGGACCGCTCCATGAAAATGAGGCGTTTCATGTCATTTCTCCTATGACATATTTTTAGCAAATCATCGACAAATTGATTCAACATAAATCTAATTGGATTTGCATCATTTTGATTCCCTAAGACGGCTATTGTAGCCCGACTGCTCCATGGGATAGGAATGTGCAATTACTATTAATAGTTGGAATCATAAGCTGAACTAGGCGTAGCCAAGTAATTAAATGCTCAATTCTAAATTTGTTTAGATCATTCATTATGGTCAAGTGACCTCGTCGCTTCATACATTGTCATTACCCTCATCGACTCATCACTTGAGGGGGTAGTCATAATATCATAATCATAATCAAAGTCAATAGAAGATCCCTGAAATCGTAGATCCCTTGATCTTGTCAAAATTGCATTCGTCCTTGCGAATCATTGTCAACAACTATCATAAGCTTACCCCTTTGCTTGGGGCAAATAGCAAATATGATAATTAGTTTGTAACTCTCATCCTTTCAGTTATATAGGCCTAACTCCTATTGTAGCACCAAAGCTACTCGAATGTATTGTGACGAGTGCAAACTCTTTCAAATTTAAGCCTCCAAAGAGTTGGAAGCAATGATTCCAGGATGCACGTCCTTTTGCTGGACCTGGGGCATCTAATGTTGATCCGACTAATGATCATCATAGAACCTTCGACATCATTTTAGGTGGTGTATTTTTGCTCACGCATTGTTCGATCTCACAACGCATCTCAAAAGGGGCATCTATAGACACCTAAAATGCATCATGTCGATGGCGACTACTCATATGGACATGCTACAAGACCATATGGAAGATCTTGGATAGACTCCAAGATAGAGCAGTGGTTCTAACCACTCAATTTGGGCTCCTTGGCCTAATCAGTCTGAACCACGGTTGAGACCTATGGTCTATAGTCTGAACCATGGCTGAGACCTATGGTTTATAGTCTGAACCATAGCTGTCACCTACGGTCTTAACTGAAGTTCAGTTGGCCTTCATCCGAGCCAAATCGGTTTGAATGACCATTTGATCTAGAAGAAGGTGGTTAAGGGATGGAAGCTTCCAATCCAACTATCCTAACCACCCCTTCTTGTTCTTGGCTTCTCCATGAAGCCACCCCTAGCCCTTGGGTAGTCCTATAAATACCCCTTCGAATTAGGGCAATGATATAATTTGATGAGAAGCTTCAAAGATAGGAAGCAAGCATTGGAGATTAGAGCAGTGAAGCCCTATCGAATTGTGAACTCACTTGAGTGCACTAAGAGAGATATTTGTTGCTATCACTTTGCCAACCTAAGCATCATGACAAATTATGCCATGGATGCCCTAAGGAGCTAGAATGCCAAGAAACACCAATTTGGGCAAACGGAGGCCCTATCGAGCAATTCAACCGCCAAATATATCAGAGGACACTGAGGCGACCCTTGATCATCAATTTGACAAGGAGGATCAATCCCACTGCCCTAGAATTGGAGGGCAAACCTACTTGGTTGCAGGTCATGGCTATCAGCCATGGTTTACAGTGCAGACCGCTCATCAGAGCTATGGTTTGCAATAGGTATAAGATCCCCTTACTATTCCTTTTCTAGTATGCTTATCTAGATTAGATTAGTCATTTTAATGCTTTATTTGGTAGTTTAGAGACTCTGATGGATCGGATTAAAGATTTGAGTAGATTTACTTCATTATAGCATTTATGACATTAATGGCTTCTTTCCATGCTTTCATGCTTTATTTCACATAAGTAGGCCATTAGATAGTTAGTTGTATTATTCCTTTATGCATATCTAGGAATATTTATCAATTCAACATAGATTTAACACATTTTGTATGCTTTCTTGATTTCATATGTTTATAGCATCTTTGTGTTCAATTTCCTCAAAGGACCTCATCATGAGAGGTTCCCAATGCTTTTAATGCTTCTCTGTTGTTTCTTGACCGTAGGGAATCAGGTCTAAAGGAGCTTCAATCATCTAATTCCTTCCTCAACGCGAAGAAGAGGGTCAACTCCACCCTAGAGCAGTTTGTGACTATTTAGAGAGCATTAGTATTGCACCTACCCCGTTGGGGGCTTGGGAATTGTATTAATTGTATCAACATTTGGGTGACCCTAAGAGGGGCATGATTGTAATCGAGATTCACTTTTGATATTAATAAAAGAAACATCCATTTTATTGTCATATGCAATCTTGTTCATTATTTTATGCTTTCATGTTGATTTCGATTGATGCATTAGATAGGTGCACGCTTTTTGGATAGGTCAAGTTGATACAATATACTCTTGGTATGACAAACTAGAACCTAAACTTACATCAGATGATTAACCAACCCATTCACCCTTCGGTACCATCATCGTCATATCCAGTAGATTTCATGGTATCAAAGTTTGATAAATTCAAGGAGACTAAGGACCCAAAAGAGCATGTAAGCACATTTGTACACTCATGCTTTAGAATCCAAAATGACAATGCTCTCATGCTTAGAAAATTTCCTTAGATATTAGGAGGAGATGCCATAGAGTGGTATAACCAATTGCCTAGTCATAGTATTTATACTTTTGAACAATTAGTTGACCAATTATTTGAGCGCTTTGTCCTTAATGTTAGAAAGAAAGTCTCATTGTCTAACATTTATGCTTTAAGACAACATGACGATGAGTCTATCTATGATTTTGACAACCGTTGGAGGGTTGTCATTACCAAATTGCCATTCACCCTACAAACCACCCTACCAATGGGAGAGCTTATCAAACTATTCACCAAGAGTTGTTTAAAACCTATCTCTTGGATGCTTCAATTATAGACATATCACTCATTTGAGGAAGCTCTAGCATAGACTAGTGTCATCAAGGAAATAAAAATCCAAGAGGGTATGCTTAAGACTAGGGAAAAGGAATGAAAAAACAAGGGCCAATACAAAAGCAATTATTCTGGCCTATCAAAATCAACACAGGTCACTCCAGCCAATCAACCAACCCATTCACACTTCGGTACCATCATCATCATATCCAGTAGATTTCATGGTATCGAAGTTTGATAAATTCAAGGAGACTAAGGACCTAAAAGAGCATGTAAGCACATTTGTACACTCATGCTTTAGAATCCAAAATGACAATGCTCTCATGCTTAGAACATTTCCTCAGATATTAGGAGGAGATGCCATATAGTGGTACAACCAATTGCCTACTCATAGTATTTATAATTTTGAACAATTGGTTGACCAATTATTTGAGTGCTTTGTACTTAATGTTAGAAAGAAAGTCTCATTGTATGACATTTATGCTTTAAGACAACACGACGATGAGTCTATCTATGATTTTGACAATCGTTGGAGGGTTGTCATTACCAAATTGCCATTCACCCTACCAATCACCCTACCAATGGGAGAGCTTATCAAACTATTCACCAAGATTTTTTTAAAACCTATCTCTTGGATGCTTCAATTACAGATGTATCACTCATTTGAGGAAGCTCTAGCATAGACTAGTGTCATCAAGGAAATAAAAATCCAAGAGGGTATACTTTTTTTTTTTGGTAAATAAAAGTCTTCATTAATTACCGGGTTTTGCGGGTTAACCCAAAACCTATTACAATATCCAAACTTCTACTGAAATTGTAGATCCTAGTCATCCTTAAAACTTCCTTACCAAAAATTGTGTTGAATCCCCTACAACACCTTACTAACAAAGCACACCCATACCTAAACAGAACTGTAAACATTACTTACATTGACAGGAATTGAAGTTTGGAACTTTGCACTTGTGAAACCTGTTGCTTGCCCATTTCCTATTCTCTGTCGGAATATTCCAAGGCTTACACCCTATTACCTTCATTTCCAATTTGGTATGATTTAGAGGGAAACCCCATAGTTATTACTAGCTCCATGGGGAAAGAACACCCATTCATATTTCTCCTTAACGGGTAGGTTTCTTTTCATGACTAATAATGTTTTCCACTTCACGTGGCACACCTTGTGTCCATGTCACCAAACTACCAACATCAACACCTATGTTGGCTAATTTGTCAGCTGACCTGTTGGCCTCATGGTACATGTGACGAGCCCTCCTGTTCTGTATTGCTACAAAAAGGATCCTCACTTCATGGATGACTCCCTCGATTCTCCATGGAGGTTTTTTGCCATTGGTTAACAGGTTGATGATGTTCATATAATCACCTTCAATCATCAAGTTACCTTGAGTTGCTTGGGCTACTTGCAACCCTCTCCAAAGGGCTCTAGCTTCTACTTCATTATTAGTTCTGATTCCCAATGGTTCAGCGAAGGCCTTGACCAGATTTCCTTGATGATCCTTGATTATTCCTCTAGCTCCAGCTCTTACAGGGTTCTCCTTGGCTGCACCATAAAAATTTAGTTTAAACCAACCCTGGGGGGTGGCTTCCAAGAAATCCCATTTTTGGGATTGGGAAAAGGAATGGAAGGTTTGTCCTCAATACCTAAGGCCCGAGCTAATTGTTTTTCTTGGGGAAGAATTGAGTGGTTCTCATCCACTAAGGTGCTAAGGTTTTCTTTCACAAAGACAATAATCCTATTGAGGATGGTTTTTGGGTTGTGAATGGTATCCTTAAAGGCTCTATGGTTCCTTTCTAGCAAAATCCTCCAGAGAAAATGATGCCAACATATTTTCCATAGGTGCTTAAGTTTTAGGCTAACAAAGGGTTGAGGCCATTGATGGAACACTTCGGATATAAGAGCAGGCTTAACCCATGAGATCCTAAAGGCTTGGAAAAGTTCATCCAGGATAGACTCCACTACTGGACACTACAGAAACAAATGTTGGGTAGTATCCCATCCTACCTTGCACATGTAGCAACGGTTAGCAATAACCATACCTTTGGATAACAAATTGTCCATAGTGAGGATTTTTCCTTGAATCACCAGCCATGAAAAAAAGGATAGTTTAGGAATTAAGCCTTTGATCCAAACCAAGAGGGTATACTTAAGACTAGGGAAAAGGAATGAAAAAACAAGGGCCAATACAAAAGCAATTATTTTGGCCAATCAAAATCAACACATGTCACTCCAGCAAATCAACCTAATAATATTAATCAAGTGGTCATGAGCCAGCCGGTAATGGCTCAACAATAATTAGTGCAACAACCACCATAATAAATTGCTTATCATGCGGTGCCATTAGTTTCTCAATCAATGTAAAGCACAATGTCAACTGTGGAGAACCATCCCCAATGATAGTCTATCTAACAAAATCGCCAATACACACCTTTGTCCAAATCATATGGTTCCCTCTTTCAAAGGTTGTATGATATAAATAAACTTGCCTTACCCAAAATCAAACCAGATGATCCTGCTAAACATGGTAAAAATTATCAAGAACATTTATTTTGTCCTTACCATAGGTAATATGGGTACGACATCAATAATTGCCATCAATTTAAAGACATAGTTCAAGACCTTATTGACTTGGGGGCCATCAAGCTTGACAACCCCCTTGCTCAACAAAACCAAAATCTTGGTATTTTTTGAACACCACTTCCTCACCATGAGGAGGTGCAACCAATTATAGGAAGGGATAACACCAAAACTCCTCCTAATCAAGTTAACCATGTCTAAAAACACCAAGGTTTTTAAGGTGCCATTCATGTGGTAACTAAAGGTTAAAGAAATAACCAACAAAATGTAAGGCAACAACCTCAGGAAAGTGTGTCACAACCTTCCACATCACCTCCCATTAAAATTTTCTCTAATTCTTCATTGCCAGTTCATATTCCTAGCCAATAAAATCCCCCAATTCATCCCATAAATCATCCTCTATGACCAATCATATCATTGAGTAGCTGATTAACCACAAGCCTAAATATGGCTTCCACCAAATTATCAATATATGAGCTAATTCAACAATCTCTCCCACATTGTGAGGTATTAATGGATATTCTAAAATCCATTGAATTACAATCTCAAGATTCTAATGCCTTCAATAACTTTGTAGGGAGCATTCAAACATGCATGGAGCCTTCCATTACATTTTATGACTTTGATATTAAGCCAATCTCATCAAAATCAGTAGATCCTCCATTGCACATCATGGCTCTAATTGACAAGAAGCCATTCAAAATAATTCTAATTGACACTGGATCCTCCATTAACATCATCACCACATATGCCCTTCATCATCTTAACATTCCTCTATATCATATCACCAAGTCATATTTGACCCTAAAAGCATTCAACGATGCTTTATGTTCCACAGTTGGCACTGTTGTTTTGCCCATCGAAGGGGTCAAAATGTTTCACACTATGTTCCACATCTTGGAAGTATCCATGGCATACAATGTACTCATTAGAAGGCATTGGATGAGGGATATGATATGTTTCCCTTCCATTCTACATCAATGTCTGAAGTACATTCATGAGGGACAAGTACATTGTATACCAGTGGATGTCAAACCATTTAAGTATTGTAATTTTATCTCAAATTCTTATGAATCCATGTTTCCTTCCACCCACCTTTTTCTATCACCATTAGCCAATCCATCTAACACTTCATCCATTTCTTCATCAAAATATCCCATTCTTGAGGAGTCCCTTATCACTAATTACCACCAAGCTTCCATGCCCCCATCATCTTCATAATTGACTACATGTACATGTGGTCAAAGTCAATCCACATCATCATCTTTGCCTTCCATGTGATCATCCTCCATCCAATAACCTTCCCAGTTCAATCCATCTCCATCAGCCAATGTTTCACAAGTTGAATTGATGTACTATGAGACGTCTTCATCTCCACCATTCCCCGAGCCGTTATCCAACCATGATCCTTCCACATCATCCCAAGTCGAGGTCCACCTCACTAATCCTGGTATTGGTGAATATGTGGTCCAAGACATCACAATTACACTGTTCACCATTCCAAATTCTAAGGAGTTTGGTCAGCCATGTGACCCATATTTATCTATAGGAGCAATATATGACATGGGTTCAACTCCCAACAACATAAATTTTATATATGGGGGGATTGATTCTTCATATAATCTAGCTCCCCTAGAAGAACCCAAAGAACCAACACATGCCAATATACAAAACATGTTAGGATTTTCATCCTATTATTTTTCACATAGTTAATTGGTAGGGACATGGCCTATGACTGCATGAATAGGGAATGCACGACATTATCGATGTTCCATATTGAGAAACGCATGACTATTCGGGATTAGATTACAATCCACTTTCCACCACCTCTTCTCTTGAATAAGCCTTTCAAAGGCTTAATCTAAATTCAGGGGAAGAAGCCCTCCACCCTGATGACTCTAACGATGAAATCTATGAAGAATTTGAACTCATGTCGATAATTTATGATGAATTTGAAGAGGAATCAGAGCCCATTATTCCCTATACTGAGCATGATGAGTTTTATCTCAGAATGTTCCCCATCCATGAGCCCATATTTTGCTTGCTTCTTCCACAAGAGTGAGACACACCTACCAGTGAACCACCAAATCCATATCATTAATACATATCATAAGCCAAAATTGTAATATATGTACATAAAAAAAACAAAAACAATGGTTTTCACCACTACAAAAAAATAAAAAAAAATCTAAAAAAAAATTAAACAAAAACATTTTCTTTTTTTGCATTGCATGTATATAGCATTTAGTTAAGTGCATTTATTTGTGTTGCTTGCTGCTGTCCAGGTTTACCAATCTCCTAGCATTGATTCTTAGGCTCCATTCATATCATCCATTACAACCTTCATCCATATTCTCTTAAGTCAACATGAATCTTGTTGACTTATTCACCCCACTCTGTAATTCATACGATCTAGCTAAACCAATTCTAATTGACGTAAGCCTTATTGATATGAATCAAATTTTCTCACCTCCATCCTTTTTTAAGTTTGTCTTGTTTGAGATATTATTAAGGGCTTAAACCAACTACATTCCTCCATCCCCTCCACCTTCACCTTCACCTTTGAATCTTGAGGTTTTCCAGGTAGATATAGATGAGGATAAGTCATAACAGTTTGATGACATCTTATATGACATTCATTTGATCCCTATTCCCCATCAACTCAAGGAAGATTCCCATATATCCATTGAAGATACCATGATGTAGATCTTAGTTCAGACAAAGATAATCCTCAAATTATCAAAATTGGCAAAAGCTTATCCAACTATGAACAAGAGAAATTAATTGCTCTCCTTAAGAAGAAAAAGGGTATTTTTGCATGGTTCTACAAGGACATGCCCAATCTTGATCCTAGTTTGGTTATCCACAATATCACCTTACATCTTGATGCTAAGTCGATCACTCTCCTGTCCACCTGGTACCCCACCATGGCCTCCATGTCACTTGGGCAAATGTTAATCCAGTCAATAAATACCTATACCACTAGCTCATATGTAAAAGTCGACTCGACTGTACCTCCTCTACCACCACTCATATCCTAGAATAAGGCTGTCCCCTACCCAAACATGCAACTGGTAGACCCTTCGATCGAGCCATGCTAAAGTGCTCCCATATCCAATATTGCAGTAACAAACTATATCCCAATTCCTTCCTTCCCCACCTCCTCATATCATAGAGCTCCCAGTATGCTTGCACCAATAAGGTAGGAGCCTATGCATACACCTGCGATGTAGCGAGGATATCGCTCATCAACCCTATTAGGTTCTAAAGGATCCTATAGCTGGTCCTGTTTGAAGCCATGATGTTGGCAAACATGAACATTACCAAAGATTGAAGGGCATCAAGTTCCTTGTCCACATACATGGATAAGTATGAAATACCCCCACACTCCACCCTCACACTCTGCTAGCTATCACCAAACATATTCTTCATCTCTACCCCTTGATATCGTCCAACCTCAATGTGAATCCCCTCCACTGGCACCTTGAGGATGTGGTATACATCCTCTAGCGTAAGGGTCACCTCTCTAGTGGGGAGTTGAAAGACTCCCCTATCCAGATCCCACCTCTTCGCCAAGGCAGAGAGGTACCCCTCATCCACCCTCACCACATCAATCTGAGCTACCTTCACTAGCCCCACAACCTCTAAAAAATCCTACTCATTCCTCCCCAACACCTTCCTCATCCCAATAATGTAATATGAGAATTGGTGTCGAGCCTTCAAAATCCTAAGCTACAGCACAACACAAAACATTTGTTGTTAATACATTTTCAAAAAAAAATCACAAAAACATAAATTTTTGCACAAAAAAAAAGAGCTTCAAAGAAGGGACTTACCTTAGCAACTCGCACTCTAGCTCCAGCTTCAGCCCCCGCATCCCCCGCTCCATCGCCATAGCTTTCATGCCTAACTTCCTTCACCTCACTCCACTCCACTCAAATTTCACCTTGCAAGCTATTTATAGCTGCTTCAGGCACCTTGAAATGCCCATGGGCATTTCTTGGTGCATTGAAGCACACTAGGGCATTTGCAAAGCACCCAAACACCAACGGGCATCTGCGCATGCTAAAAGTGCCAACTGGAATTCGACATCAAAATTGACAAAATATCAAATCAATTCAAAATAGTGGTTTACCCCTATATAATCACTCCATATTGCATCCATGCATCATTTTCATCCTATTAACAGGTTTTGTGAATATTCCAATGACTTTGGACGCATAATTTTTGTTTGCAACCAAAAGTAATAAAAATCACATAACAAGTTACAAAATGCTCCAAAATGGTTCAAATTTTCACAAAACAACCATAATCATCATTCTCCTCATCAATCATTCACTGTAACATCATTTCAAATCATCAATCATAAAAATTGCATATTTTTCAAGTTCAAACAACATTCAAGTGAACCTTGTATCTAGTGATTTATTCTATATACTTGGTTATCTCAACGATTTGCATCCATGCAATTTGGTAAGATAAATAAATTACCATAAGGACACCTGGTCATTTTCATCATACCATATCTCCTTGTTTGAAATCACAATCACATTTGGTACTTCACATTTGTGTGAAACCTTACCAAGAACAATTTGCACAAATTTTATCATTGATGGCCTAGTTTGTGGGGCTTAACACATGGACAAAATCACATTTTATCATTTCATATCTCCTTGACAGTCATCATGATGACTGGCCTTAGATAGGGTGATTGGTTTCGACCATAGTAATTATCTTACAATCACTAGTTGGCCCTTCAAAGTTGACTATTTTTATCTTTGCATATCCATCCTTGTATATCAATGATGCCCAAAGGCACATTCTTTAGTAGTATTGAATCACCCCAAATTTGGGGCAACCACGTTTGATTTTTGATTTTTCCCACAACAGTATACATCTTACATGATCATGGCATATACACTTGGAAAAATCCCTTCATATGTTGGGGTAAAAACAAACACATTTTCATTGCATTTTCACAAAACTCTTCATCTGTTGGGGCAAAAAAAGACGCAATCATTCCACATTTTTTTCACCATTCCCCTCTCCTCGTTGGAGCAAAAACAATATCATATTTACATAATTCATATCGTCCACAATCATTTGCACATATTTTTAAATTAACTCATTCACTAATTGATGGGGTAAGATATGCAAATCAAATCTGCTTGTTGTGTGCAGTGGTAAATGCCCTGGGTGCTAGTAGAGGCCGACCCAGGTTCCATTACCCTTGTATCCATCTTGCAGATATATGGTATAGTTAGGAATGTCCTATGTGCTGGTAGAGGCCGACAAGGCTCCATTCCTCCTATGCCCAACCTGTTGAAAGTGGCACCTCGAAAGGGATGTTTTCCACTATAAATTAGTTTTTATATGTTTTTTGTGGTGTAGTGGTAAATACCTTGGGTGCTAGTAGAGGCCGACCCAGGTTCCATTCCCCTTGTCTCCATCCTGTAGATATATGGTATAGTTAGGAATGTCCTATGTGTTGGTAGAGGTCGACAAGGCTCCATTCCTCCTATGCCCAACCTATTGAAAGTGGCACCTCGAAAGGGGTGTTTTCCACTATAAATTAGTTTTTTGAACCCAGGTGTTGTAGGTGAGTTGGAGAGGAGAGGGCAATCCTCAAAGGGAGGTCCCAGGTTCAAATATCCACCCTACCAAAAAGCTAAATTGGGTATCCAAAATGCAATTGATAATGTTGGTGTGGGCAGGGTCGGGTGCGACTCCCGGGTGACTTTGACGGTGTAGAACCCCCTATTCATTGTATCTCAGACCAAGGCGGCTCCGCAAGGGGTTTTTCGCTTTAAAAAAAATATATGCAAATAAAAATTCTTTAATTCTTTCAAGTTTATTTTTTCACATCTCAAGAGAAAGTTGTATTGCACCTAGCCCAAATAGGTGTCTTATGTTTTTGCACTGCATTGTGTTTAACGCAATGTAGTACAAAAAGGGGCATCTGTAGACACCAAAATCTAGCCACTTGTCATCCATCCAGGTCTTCCCACCATCTTTACCCATTTATTTTTATATATTTAGGCATATTTGTTAAATATATATTTAATATTAATATTTTAATATTATATTATATATATATTTAATAAATATAAATATTATATATATAAATAAATCCTAGCCATCTGATTTAACTTAATCTTAGCCATCCATCCACATCAATCCATGCCACACACCTAGATTTAATCTCCACCCTCCGTCACATTTTAATCTTGACCATACATATTGTGTCATTGAAACCCTAGGGAAGATTATTAATAGAGATCATTTTTATGGCTCAACCCCTAAGAAGTTTTCCTAAGCAATTTGAATCCTAAGTTTACCCCATAGTATCCAAGCACTCTCATCATCCATCCTCGCTTGCCATAGCCTTCACATCCATTGCCACCCATTTCAATCAACCCAATTTGCTTTTACAAATATTTACCTCAGCTCCTGAATGCCTTCGGGTACTTCCTATCATTGCTGAGCACCTTCGGGTACTTCCTATCATTGTTGAGCACCTTCGGGTACTTATTTCTACCACCAAGCACCTCTGGGCACTTTCTACCATTCTCAAGCACCCACAAACATTTTTTGCTACTGTCGAGCACCTGCAAGTGTTTCAGACTAGAGTCCTGCAACCCTACTAACCCTTGGGCGATGCTAGGACATCACCGCACCATTTCCCTACAACAAGATACAATAAATCAAAGAAAAACAAGTAGAAAATGTAAATCCAACATTGATTATTTCATTTCATGCATTTTCAGATTCTGCTCATTCTATTTACATTGCATAGCTAAGGTTTTGTACTAATTTTTGAGGGTCTCACACTATGGAGCCCTCATAGTTGCTATTGACCTGTTTGCTATATTTTTGTGTGCAAATATGGAAGTGCTACATCTACATTGTGCAACTGCTTAAGTTGAAGTGGCCCATTATTGGATAACATGAAGCCCACTCACCTCTGTTGGGATCAGAAGTGAGATTGAAGACACCACCAACACTGTTCACTCAGGTTTTGGAAAATCCTTGTATTGTAAACATTTGTATCAAAGAAATCAATTCTTTATTGTAACATTGGAGATTTGAGGCTCCCCCCATATCAATAAAATTATCTCTTTTTGTGCAATATTATCTCTTGATTTCAATTTATCTTGTTATATATTTTGGTGTTTTGCTTTTGCATCTATAGTAATATTTTGGTATTTTGATGGAAGTGGTTCCCAATAGAAGCCACATATAAATTTAACCTTGTAGTAGCATTTGAAGGGCTATAAAGGTTGCAATTTTGAACTCTCCACATAATTTAATTACTTTAAATGCAAATTTCTCAATCACCTTTTTATTATCCTTAAATTCTCAATCTTACCATTGAGACCATCAAGATTGTTAGGTCAAATCTTGTTTACCTATTCACAAGAAAGGGTAAGTGGTATACAAATTTGACTACATATTTATTTAAAAACTAAGACCTTACAAAAATATATAGTGACATGTCGTTTATACCCAATAAATGATTACTATGCACAATTCCCTAATTTGTTGTAGGTGTAGATTAATTGAAGTTGTAGCATTGCTTAAAAATATTAAAAGTTGATTATTGAATTGATGAATGTAAGAATATATAATATCTTTTTAAGTTTATAATATTATCCAAAAAACAAGTTACATTGAAAATCAAGGATGTTTGAATGCATGTTTAAGATGATCTGCTATTGTAATATTGAATCATAATAGTTTAACATCAACATATCTCAAACCTTATTTTACATTAGATTTATACCAAAAACGTGCAATTCTATGAATAGGTCACCATACTTGGTTAATAAGCTTTATATTCACAACATTTTTAAATCCTTTCCTTTCTCTTATAAGATGACCTCAATGTTTTTGATATATGGTCATTATAATTTCCAAGTGTGATATACCTTTGCAAATATTTTGCATTGGAGTTGGTATGAAACATAAGAAGCCTAATTTAAAAATAAAAATAAATAGCCAGTCATTTTACAAAAGAAGATATGGTCATGCCCATTGAGTTTAAAGCAATTGTCAGGGTGTGAAAATATTATACCATAAATGAAATTTTAATCCTATGGGTGAAACTTTAGATTTAATCAGTTGGCATACTCTCAATTAGTTAAATTCTTAGATTTTTACAGATACGAAAGTTTACACTTGTTAAGGAATACATGCATAATTGTCAAGTTGTTCTAATATTACTATGTGGTTACAATATAATACAAGTGGATCTCATTTTGATCCCATATAACCAATTAAAAAAAGACAAGACATGGTCATATTTGTTTTCAATTGGTTATATGGGATTGAAACATGCCTTACCCATATTACATCATGACCACATAGTTTTTTGGGCTGGACAACAAGGGGTTGTACTTGGGTCCCCCACCCTTGAAAAATCACAACTCTCTTCTTTAGAGCATAAGAGTTTACAAATAAATTCAATTATCATCTTAATTGATTTGTTGTAGCTAGAAACCTATTTCATTTTACATAAAATATCTGAATTTTTGATTTTCATTTTTTAGAGCTTTTTCAATTTTCTATGTGAATACAAATATTTCAAAATTTAGCATCCTTCTTGAAATTTTCCTACAACAACCTTCACAATACAAAAACTCCACCTCTACTATCTATGCATTGCATCTTAGTAGAGTAATATTTCTAAAACATCATACTATCATAGCCCACTTTATCAAATATAAAATGCTATTTTCCTTCTTGAAGTACAAGTGTAACTGTATCGCTCCAAATTTTTCACATCCCTACCTTCAGGCTATAGGATCCGTGCCCGGAAGGAGGATGGGAAAAGGATGGCGCGGTACCTCGGACTGAGAGGCCTTGCGAAGGTCCCGCCTCTCGAGGGAGGTGTATTATGGTGATTTTTCGACGGATGGTGGGTTCACCAGGAAACGTTTGAATGGCAGTTTCCACGCCTAGGTTGGGAATGTGTTTTATGTGTTCAGTTTTATCCTTAAACATCCAAGTCCTAGGTTTGGCCAAATGAATCTAAGCTATTCTATATGAAGATGCAGATTAAATGAATACAGAGAACAAAATTAGACAGAAAACAGAGAGAAAGGGCTAAATTACAGAGTCATACCTGATCCGGATGTCTGATGAAGATTCTGATTCTTGAAGCAGTCAAGATCGCCTCTGATTTGATAGGATCGTCTGCTATCAGACAAGATCGTCTGAGATCTGACGAATTCATCAAACGAATTCGTCAGAGACCTGCAAATAGAGAAATAGATGCAAAATACAGAAAATGCAACTATGATAACAGAGGGAAACAGTGTAAAATGACAATAACAATATCAAACTGAGAATTATAAACAGAAACATGAATGCATTATACTGATTTAATGACAATTATAACTTAATTATGCATTTGATCTAGATGGGTGAACTCCAAGATGCAAAATAATAAGAAATAAACTTAGATTTAACTAAATGCAGAACAATACAGCAGAAAAGAGTGAAGAAATGCAAACTCTGGGCACTGATTGCCCCCAATGTGGACTACAGTCGAAATCATCTCTGATTCGACAAGATCACCTCCGATCTGAACAAGATCATCTACGACGATGTAAGCTTGCTCCGGCTGAAAAATACTAAGGTACCTGCAACAAAATTTGGATAGAACAAATGCAAATAGTAATTTAGGATGTCTAGTGTGTGTAGAATTCGAGTTACAGGGAATTTCAGCCAGGGGGATGCTAAGGGGAGGGCTTAGGATTAAATAGGCTTAGGAGGGAGGTTAGGAGGTTGGAGATCATCCCTATTTGGGAGATCTCCAACGGGGAGGGTCTCTAACGGCGCAGACACGCTTCTGCCTGGATTAGAGACGCCGTTGGAACAGAGACTAATTGTGAAAAATCAGTTTTGGGACAAGATCGTCTGGACGTCCTAGCCCGGACGAAATCGTCCGATCCGAGGCGATATCGTCTGATCGGCGACGATATCGTCAAACGGTCAAAACAAACTCTAAAAATGGCATGGGAAAGGAGGAAACGGATTAAGCGACGGTTTGGGAGCGGTTTTGGAGGTTAAAATTTGAATTTGAATTATTTACTAGAGTAAATGTAATTACTAAGGTTTTATCGCGCCAATTTTAGGGTGCTACATTTTGCCCCCTCTTTAGCGAATTTTTTGAAGAAAATGCGTTAAAGATGAGTTCTTCTCGATCTACGAGAAAGCAAAAATTATTCCCATTTTTAGGCGACGATTCTTGGTCGAATCGTACGACAACTTACTATGGTGCCCCTCCGTGTTTTTACCCAAATCGAACGTTTGAGGTAAAAACGCGGAAAAGCAAAATTTTAAAATGTTTTTAATTGTGTTTTGAATAAAATTAAGAAAAATAGGGTAAAACCCTAATTCATTTTTACTGTTCATTTTTCTGGTTTTTAGAGCTCTGCAAGCAAAATGGTGGAGACAGCGCACAGATCGACAGAGGTCCGATGCGGGCTACGGGTAAGAGTCTAAACTTAGCTTAGAATGGTTTAAGTTGAATTTACATGCTTTTTAGGTTGATTTTAAATAAATTTTGAGCATCGCGGCCATTTTTGGGCCGTCGACGTCGTCGGGACGAAATCGTCCCGATTTCGACGAAATCGTCTCAAGTTCGCCGATTTCGTCGAAGGGCGAAATCGACGAAAGGGGGACGATTTCATCAAATAAGGGACGATTTCGGCTTGCAAAATCGGAGACGATTTTGCTCAAATTTGGGACGATATCGTCCAATAGTGGACGATATCATCATTTGTATAAAATTGAACTGATTTTACTTGCATTATTAATCACTTGAGTTTTTATTAATGATTTTGTATTGTGTTGTTGTTTATGTTGCAGAGAGGTTTACTAAAGAGCAGAGAATGGAAATACGATGGGTTGAGAGATGACTTGGCCGCTCTATCACAGGCGAGCGGGATCGGCTGGCTCATGTCGACTTACAGCATGTGGCAGAGATGCCACAAGTTTCTACAGATATGGGGCTACCGACGACCCTGGCAGAGAGGTGGTATCCGGGTTCTTCCTATTTTTGGTTACCGACAGGGGAGATGACTCCCACATTGGAGGATGTATGGAGGATTCTGAGGATCCCCATACAAGGACGGTTGATCACTCCTACGGCCAATCAGGGCCATGCTATGATGCGGTTGTGTGGCGATCCGAGCTTCACCCTGGAGAAGGGCGGAGTGAACATCGAGGCGCTGCGTCAGATGCCTGGGGCATCCAGACTCACACAGGTTTTGGCCGGAGTGGTGGGTGGACTTCTGCTATGCCACCAGAGTGGGTGTAGGGTACCATGGGTGCTAGCAGATGTGATCTACGACATGCGAGACCATGGTTACAGGTTCTCTTGGGGCAGTTTTGTTCTATGCCGATTGTACAGGATCCTGCATGGGGTCGTGTACAAAGGCGGCCGATGTCTGGTTATGACATCGCTTCTACAGGTTTGGTGCTGGGAGCACATTGCAGTGCGGAGGCCGGTAGGGCTTCCTTTGATAGGGATTGATGGGGAGAGGCCCCGAGTTTTCTACTGGTGGCTCCGAAGAGGGGCACAATGACGGATTGATCTGTCGATGTCCCGAGACTGCTGGATGACCTTGTCCCAGACCAGATCACCTGGAGGCCTTGGAGGGACCATCCAGGGTGGGCCGAGGATGGACAGGAGCTGGCTCGCATCAAGCGAGTCTGCTGGCTGAGGATGGAGAGGGGAGAGGTGGAGCTCCACCGCTACGACCGAGTTTTGTGATAGTTCGGTCTACAATAGGGGATCCCATCTCTCAGGGATTACGAGTTTTCTCGGACTGTCCGGGATAACACTACGGTCAGCGGGGCTCCAGATATGCAACGCTTCTGGAGTCAAGACGCAGATGATGCCCCCATTCAGCCAGTGGATGGGGACGACGCAGGAGTAGCCGACGGCTACGATGCCTGGTACGTAGGCATCCGCCCTCCTCGGATGACGAGGGCTCAGGGTCCGATTCACGTAGTTGTGCATCGGATGGGGAGGCGATGCCAGGCGGCTATTGAGGCGGCCCAGGGTCATGGAGGGAGAGAGCAGAGGAGACCACAGGTGCAGAGAGGCCACGACAGTGGGAGAGGAGGGAGGAGAGACCCCCTTCTCCATAGAGAGAGAGGCCACCATCGCCCGATAAGGGCAAGGGTGTTGACACTGGGGAGAGCAGCGAGACAGCGACTCTCCGAGCGGAGACAGTCCGTCTCCAGGCATAGGTGTAGACCCTACAGGAGGAGGCTGCACGACACCGAGCTGAGGTGACACAGCTCAGAGATGAGATTGCATGCCTCAGAGCATGGGGCGGAGGGGCGAGCACTCGGGAGCTGGCATGGGCTATTGCCTAGATCACTTTTTATCAAACATTATACCACCATATGGTGCCAGAGGAGGAGAGATTACCACTGTCGGCTACCATCGTGGATCCGATCAGGATTGGGTCATCAAGGACTTCATCCCGATCCATGACTAGGACTCGCAGTACCACACATACTACGATGGGGCCACCTCGTCCACCTCAGGGCGGGGGAGGAGATGAGGCTGAGAGCTCGAGGGGTTCTCGAGGCTAGCTACTATTTGCATTGTACAGATAGATATATAGTATTTATTATTTTTGATAGAGGATTGAGTATGCCGAGGTATAGATTGTGGCATACCGATCCGGTTTTGATATGATGTATATATATTTGTGATATATATAGATGAGATATTTTTGATCATATGACTTGTCTTATGTATTTTTATGATGCTTTTAATGTTTTGATTGATTGATTTGATGATTCATGTAATTATGTCGTTGGAAATATTATGGTTGAAATGTCATGCTTAAAAAATTTAAATGAAATAATCTGATAGAACAAATTGGTTGTTTGTGATGTGATGATTTGATAAAAGATAAAAAGGGACTTTTAACAATAATTTCAAAGGACATTGTCGCTATTATAGACCATTTCATGGAGTCGCCGCTCACTCGGTCGTCAAGCTAATCCCAGTATAGAAATATTGTTAAAAGTAAAAGAGTGCTTAAGAGACTGTCTTAAGACTTTGGTGCAATGGTGCAAATGATGATGATGATGGTTTGTTTTCAGATTTTCATAAAAATAGTATGCATGAAATAATGTTAAAATGATTTTTGCTAGGCATAAATTCCTAAGTGTGATAAATTTTTTGGATAATTCCCTAGGAATTATACCATCATTGCAAAATTGAAGGTTGACATAATGACATGAAATAGTGATAATGTGTGTTTGTTTTAAAGCATAATTGTATAACATAATGATTTAAGTCATATGGTTTTCATGATTTTTAAATAAATGGGGAATAAAAATTGGTACAATGGTTTGCGCTAGGCATAGAATATGTAGGTATAGACTTATACCATCATCGCGAAATCCAAAAAGAGATAGTTTTATTGCATGGTTGATTTTTAATAAACAAAAATATGAAGATGAGGACTTGCGCTAGGCATAAAATTCCAATTTTGGTTTTGGAACTATACCATCAAAGTCACAAATTAAATATTATATTGTGTTTTGATTGTATGGTTTTGAAAGAAATTTTGATTTTTTCTATTATGCATGTAGTTGTCTTTATACTAAACAACTGTACTTTAAAGAAGAAAATGAATTTATTCCAAACAATTTGCAAAAAATATTTCAAAGTATCTTAAAGACAAAAGTTAGATTTATAAGGAATCCCATGTGCATATGTGAGTTCATTTCCAATCTTGATTTATCATAATGATACACAAAATCTCTCAAATACAAATGTGTGTGCAATTGCTATGTTCATTTACCAGTTTTGAGCAAGATAATATGATACAAGTGATTTGAATGAACCAAATAAGTGTTCATTAACCATGATGTAGATGCATATAACCATACTAGACTACTATGTAAGTCGGATTATCAAGAGCTAGCTAATCCATAAGCAGACATAGGTCTGTACAAAAGAAGGTCGCTAATGTGACAGACATATCGCCATGCTAGGAGTTACCCAAGGCCAAGCAGGTTGGGCACAAACCACCTGTTATGGGGCTTACCTCACAGCTTTTGAATAATTGAGAATTCCAGGGATTCAAGCTCATCAACCCTTCTTTTCTTTTCAAAGGGTAGGGAAAGGGATTTTATTGCTTTTGCTTTTGCTTTTTTTTTTGTATTTCTTTTGTATTTTTGCTTGATTTTTGAGATAATGCTTGAAACATTGCTGTAATGATATAAAATAATATTTTTCTTTTTCTCTTTTTCTTGAACTTTGCTTTTTCTTTTTGTTCTATGCTAGGGATACTTGCTCGGATTAGCTGTAGAGCAAGGGATTTTTATTCTAGGTAGGGGTGAGCTTGTCCTTTTGCCAATTCTCAAAGATTCTAGACCATGTGCATGATAGGATAGCAGGGGAAACTTTTCGCTCAAGAAACCACTTCTACTATGTAGCAAAGCATGGAAATTACAAATATAATCATTTTATTGTGAAAAGATGTGCTTGGTTTAAGTAAATAACAAGATCAATTCTCTGTGCTCAAACTTTATTTAATTGAATTTTGTGAACTTTGATATAAGAGAGATTAGTAATCATGCCGGATAAAATCAAGATATTTATTTTTGTGAGTGTGAAAGTGAGGGATTCCAAATAAATGCTAATTTATCCAAAATAATTTGAAACATATAACTGCAACATTTGTAAGAAGATATATATATAAATACTTTTTGAGAAGTTTTGAGAATGTTGACTCTCTCTTTCTTCTTTATGTTGTTTTGGTTTCGAAAGAGTCAAGAATATTGCTGTTTTTTTATTTTTATTATTATTTTTTTGTTTTTGAAAGAATTAACAAGTGCCATAAATAAATGCAACAAATAGTTTTGAAGATTTTGATGATTATGAATGTTTTTGGTGTTTTTGAATTTATAAATTGAAAGAAATACAAAATAGTGATTTTGAAATATTTTAAACAAATATATACAAGGATGAAATGACCAAATTTATACATAGTAACGTTTAAGATGCAAAATGTTCATGGGTTCTTTAAGTTCTTTACCATCTAAGGTAGATAATTTGTATGCTCCCGATTCAAATTTAGCAAGTGATAATGTATGGTCCAAGCCAGTTGGGCTCAAATTTACCTTTAAGGTCCTTAGTTGCATTGGTATTTTTTTTATTTTCTTTTAAAACAAGGTCGCCGATCTCAAAGGATCGATGACGAACTTTTTTAGCATATGATCTTTTAAGCTTGTTTTGGTAGGCACGGAGATGCTCCAAAGCATTAATGCATTTTTCATCTAGGAGTTCCAGCTGACTGAGTCTGCCAACTCGATATTCATCTCCTACTTCGGTATCTTGAAGTAGTAGAGCCAAAGAAGGAACTTCTAATTCAAAGGGAAAAACGGCTTCAGCACCATAAACCAAAACAAAAGGTGAAGTTCCAGTGGGGGTTCGAACACTAGTTCGATAGGCCCACAAGGCCGGATATAACTCGAATGTGCCGTCGCGACCAGTTTTATTGACCAATATTTTGAGAATTTTGATTAAGGTTTTGTTAGATGCTTCTCGCTTGACCATTACCCCGAGGATAATAGGGAGTGGACCAACGATGTTGAATCTTATATTTTTGGCATAATTTTTTAACATCTTTATTTTTGAAACAAGTTCCATTATCAGAGATGAGATTTGCAGGAATTCCGAACCTACAAATGATTTGATTAAAAATAAATTTAGAGACTTGTGTGCCAATGCAGGAAGCTAAAGGCATAGCTTCAACCCACTTCGTGAAATACTCAATGGCGGTTATGATGAATTTGTGTCCATCAGATGACACAGGATTGATTTTGCCAATAATATCTAAACCCCATTTTGAAAAGGGCCAAGGAGATGAAATAGCCTGCAGTTCTTGTGCAGGCGCATGGACAAGGTCAGCATGTTTCTGGCACTTGTCGCAATGGCGCACATAATCATGTGCGTCATTCTCCATGGTAGGCCAAAAGTATCCTATCCTAAGGAGCTTTTTAGCAATGACACTACCACTGAAGTGTCCTCCACAAGATCCATCGTGGGCTTCACTCAAGGCTGATTTGGATTCTTCTAAATTCAAACATCTTAATAGGATACCTTCAAAAGATCTCCTATATAAAGTATTGCCAATTATTACAAATCGACTTGCTCGTCTACGTAATAACCGACGCTGGTTTCTATTAGAATTGGCAGGGAAAGTCCCATTTTGGAGAAAATCAAATATATCCGTATACCAAGGTTCAGGAGTAGTTTCATTGATTAGAAACACATCCAAAGGTTCTAAGCATGACTTATTTGAAGCGGGTTCCTGGAGTCGACGAATAATGATAGTGGCATATTCGTCATCTAACTCCAAGGGCAAGAGAGATGCAACTGCGGCCATAGCATCAGCTGCACGGTTGCAAGTTCGAGGAATAGCTTCCAAGGTAACTTGATCAAATAGAGACATTAATTGTAAAACATAGGCTTTATATGGGCGCAGTTTATCATCTCTGGTCTGATAAACTTCATTAATTTGGTTTATAACAAGTTGAGAATCACCAAAAACTAACAGATGTTTAATTTTTAGCGCCAAGGCAGCTCGTAATCCAAGGATTAGAGCTTCATATTCAGCAGTATTGTTAGTGCAAGCAAATGTTAATTTGAAGGACAGAGGAATAAGATGTTTTTGTGAGGATATTAAAATAATACCCGCACCAGCCCCACTCATGCATCGGGCTCCATCAAAGTATAAGGACCATTGTTCAATATGGTCTGCCTCTAATTGAAGGCATTCATCAAGAAACTCAATGATGAGGGGATGGGTAGACTCTAAGGGTGCAGCAACTAATTGATCTGCTATGATTTGACCCTTAACAGACTTCTGTCCTATGAATGTGAGGTCAAACTCGCTTAGAGCAAGAACCCACTTGGCTGTGCGACCCGATAAATAAGGTCGACTCATGAGATACCTCAAGGGATCATATTTAGCAATGACATAAGTTTTCTGACTAAGCATATAATGGCATAATTTTTGCGTAGCAAACACAACTGCTAGACATAGTTTTTCCAATGTTGTGTAGCGGGTTTCATAACTGATGAAGGTTCGGCTAATATAATAATTAGCACGTTCTCTCTTTTCATCATCAAGTCGAGCTAACATAGCTCCTAAGGCAGAATCAAGCTAAAATATACAGGAGAAATGGGCGATCAGGTCTAGGCGGTGAAAGCATAGGTGGATTAAGGAGGTATTGTTTGAGAAGTTCAAAAGCTTCTCTACATTCGTCGTCCCAATTAAAAGGGACATCCTTCTTAAGAAGTTTAAGAAAGGGACCGGTTTTGTCCGCCAGCTTATCGATGAAGCGACGGATGGCTTGAAGCTTACCTTGTAAACTTCGTAACTCAGATATATTAGTAGGTGCGGGCATATCAGTGATAGCCGCAATCTTGAGAGGGTCGATTTTGATACCACGTAAAGAAACTAAAACCCCTAATAGTTTACCGGACTTAACTCCGAATATGCATTTGGCTGGATTTAATCGAATAAGATATTCTCGTAATCGATTAAAAACTTTTCTCAAATCATCTAAATGATTATCTTCATTAATAGAGCGAGCTATAATATCATCTACATAATCATGTAGGATATCATGCATCATATCATGAAAAATATAAGTCATAGCTCGTTGATATGTTGCACCTGCGTTCTTTAAGCCAAATGGCATCACTTTCCAACAAAAGGTACCCCAGGGGGTAATAAAGGTTGTTTTAGCCTGATCTTCAGGAGCTATCCTGATCTGATTATAACCGGAGAATCCATCCATTAAGGACATCATCCCACTCTCGAAAGTAAAGTCAATGATTTGATCCATGTTTGGAAGAGGAAAATCATCTTTAGGGCATGCAACGTTAATATCTCTAAAATCTGTGCAAACCCTAACTTTGGTGGCTTCTTTCTTGGTGACTGGAACTACATTTGAGATCCATTCAACATAATCAATAGCTTGTATAAAAACAACATTCAAGAGTTTTTCTAACTCCCCTTTGACTAGCAAAGCCACTTTGGGATGCATTTTTCTAAGTTTTTGTTTAACAGGTTTAGCATCCGGATGGACCACTAGGTGATGCATGACTACGGAAGGGTCTAGACCTGGCATATCTTCATATGTCCAAGCGAAGACATCTTCATATTCTTTAAGGAATGCAATGTATTGCTCTTGTTTTTCTTGACTTAATTCTGATCCAATATTGATTATGTGAGGACTATCCTCAGCTCCAATATTAATTTTAATGACGTTTTCTACCTCCATGTGTAGATCTCTTTCAAAATTAGGTGGGGCGGGTGAAACGCCCAATTCTTGTAATTCTTGTAAGGTTAATTTGGATAATTCATCTTGAGGATTAGTGGTCTCAAGTTGGGCTATAGTTGGTATAGAACCATCAAAATAAAATCCATTGTGTAACATCTCTTCAACGGAGACATCGTGGAAGATATCTCCTTCCAACTCCTCATCGGAGTCAGCAATCATTTCAGGGTAAGCTATGGATAGCATGTTACATGTAAATGGCTGATTTTTTAGAGGCAAATCATCACACCTATCCAAATAATCTTGATAACATATGAGTTGATCATCATCTTCAAAAGGAAAGGGTTGACCCTTACTAGGAAATAGGCCCACACCACAGCAGGCAGGCCACGGTTCTACCTCGAAAGGTTCTTTCATGCCATTTTGGAAAGGTCCCAAGCCTTTCCCTTTATATCCCATTTTAAGCATTATGGGTTTAGCTTTAATATATTCATTGGTAAAATAACATCGAGCATATCCCTCATGATGAGTTTTGATATTCCGAGGGATTCTTCCCCAGTCATATCCTTTATAAATGAAGGCACAACTCCCGACTTGGTAAATACTTCCCATAGGTTGTGGGAGGCCCAAAGTACGAGGAGATGGCGGCAAGTTATTTAAAAGAATTGAATCTTGCATGAAAGTATTTGTTTTTTCTGATATTAAGATTGTGGATAAATCTGGTAAAAGTTCATCAGAAAGAGCATAAGATGTAGAAGGATCATTCCCTATATCTTTAGATGTGGAAGGTATGATAGATGTTGATAATGTGGAAGTGTTAAGAGATGGGTCTATAGGTTTTGAAATTATAGGGATAGAACATGAAGGATTGGTTGTAGATTGAAGATATTTTTGAGGTTCTAGAGTGGTTTGTTTAGAAGATTGTTGATCTATATATGAGGATGAAATTAATGGAGGGGAAATAGGTGAAGTTATGGGTGTGTGTTTCACAGTTTTAGATGAAAAATAAGAATTAGGATGTGTGGATGACAGAGCAGGGCAAAATTGCACTCCAACAGGTTCTGCCAAAGCACACATATCAAAGGGTCTAGGGTCACCATGGATAGTGACCAACTGATTTTTAAATTCGAATTTAACACATTGGTGTAAAGTTGATGGGACAGCCCGCATTGCATTGATCCAAGGATGACCCAAGAGTATATTGTACGATGCGGGGCAATGTACAATAAACACGGTCGTATCTAGAGTTCGAGGACCAACTTGCAATGGGATGGTAATAACTCCACACGTTTCTTGTGTTTCGTCATTGAAAGCTTTGATAATCATGTCGATTTTCTTCATTTCATCACTTCTAAAGCCAAATCGTTGGTAGAAGTCAAAAGTGCAAATGTTTAGAGATGAACCATTATCAATCGAGACTCTTTTAACAGACTACATCTCCAATTAGAGCAGTAATATATAAGGGATTATCCTTATGTAAACTGTGTTGTGGGATATCTTTATCCCGAAAGTCAATACAATCAACTTCTCGAGTGATGATAGTATTGGCCATGGCTTCAGATTGAATGTTTTGAGGTACCATCATTTGGCTTAATGTAAGCATCAACTCATCCCTATGGGTAGGAGAAGATCTTAATAAATCCAAAAGGGAAATTCTGGCCGTAGTATTGGATAATTGCTCATTAATATTGTAAGGGGGTTTAGGTTGAACATTGGAAGCATGATTCCCTTTATTGGGATTTTTCAAAACAAATGGAGCTGATCCATCATTCTGGTTTGGTTCTTGTTGAGAATTTTGAGCCTGTTGTCGGGTAACGACTCCAATGGTACCTACAATGTTATATTGAAGACGCTGAACTGGTCTCGGTCGAGCATTTATGGCTTGTTCATTTGGGAGGAATTGATTAGAAGAGGGTCGAGTAGTAACTCTTCTAGGAAATGGTTCTTCTGGAACCATAGCATCTGTGATGGGTTGAATAGGATCTGATTCATTTTCAGAACTATTCGATTGGTTTGAAGTGATGTCTATTTCACTTTCAGTATCTGATTCTACATCACTAGAATCTGGAGTTTGAATATTATGTAGGGGCCTGGTCGTGACCAGGGATAAGGTTGTGTCAAATATTTGAGGATCATGATTAAGTAAATGTCCGCTAATAGTTCCTACATATCGGGTAGGAGGAGGAACATTATGATGTTCGATTTGATTGGCCACCTCTTTACCATGTCTTGGTAAAGGGTGTTGAAATATGTCTAATGATTGATTAGCATTTTGATTTTGATTTTGGGGAATGTTCTTTTGAGGATTATTAGGAGCATTTTGTTTAGGTTGGAAGGCTTGCACCTCCATTTCATTATTATCAATCAGATCCTGTATTTTATGTTTCAACCTTTTACAAGCGTTGGTAGAGTGTCCAGGTCCTCTATGGAAATCACAATGTAAGTCAGCTCTGTATCCGGGTATAGTTGGATCAGGTTCCCGGATAGCTGGTAATTGGATCAAACCTCTTTCGAGTAATTGAGGTAAAATAGTTGATAATGGTTGATTCAATCTAGTAAATTCTCGAGGAGGCTTATCAGGCGGTTTCAATATAAATTTTTTTGTTGTTTTCGTTGCATTGATATTAGCAACATTTCTGCTGTCAGTGACTCCGTCACCTACAACTTGTTTGTTTTTATATTGATTTCTGGATGTTTTCTCATCATCCTTCTTCCTAAGTTGGCCTCTCCTAATGAGGGCATCTTCTACTCTTCGAGCTAAATCTATAGCCTGATCGAAGGTAGTTAAAGTAGCAGTTGATAGCTCATAAGATATTTGTTCTTGTAAATTATTGATAAAAATGTCCAACATTTCCCTATAAGGTAGCACAAAGTGCAGTTTTCCTGTCAACTGCCTCCATCTAGCTAAGAAATCGGCAAAACATTCATCCTTGTCTTGTTTTAAGTTGTATAAATCTTTAATGGTTACATGCCTCTCGATGTAGGCACTAAATTGATGGACAAAAGATTCAGCTGTTTCTTCAAAGTTTCTCAAAGAATGAGTGGGCAATTGATAGTACCACTCTAATGCCATTCCACCTAAACTTTTTGGGAACATTTTTAGTAATAGCAAGTCATCATGTGATATATCATGACATGCTATCCTAAACATGCGAAGATGCTCTATGGGATCTTCGGTTCCTTTATATATAGGCAAGATGGGCATGGGAAAATGCTTAGGGTACGGTTGTGCTACAACTATGGGATCCAAAGGTTGACTACATATCTCTCGATAATTGTACGAGGGACGATAAGGATCTATCTCGGTCCATACGCGAAGCTAACTGTTTCACCATGGCTTCCAGATTACTAGTTTGCCCACCATATTGGTTCGGTAGGGCATTGATATGGGATTTGTGAGCATATGATGGAGGGACATGAAGATTAGATGCTATGTTGCTATTGTGTAAATTGTTGGTAGGAAAGGTGTTATGAAGGAATTTTGAAGTTGTATTATGTTGTATTCCGGATTGTTGAAAATTGGTGTTTGGCTTCATTTTAGGTTTTTGTTTACTTGAAGCATATTGATCAATAGTTTGGCGAAGTAAAGCAGTGAAGGAAGTTTTCTTTTGTGTGGGAATGATTTTAGGCTCAATAACAGGTTCCTTAGGAGGTTGGGTAACCTGTTGTTTTGGCATGTTCTGAATCATAGTGACCATATCTCTATTGGATGGTCCAGCCTTGTCACTTTCTTTATCAATGAAAGACAAGGGATTAGTGCGCACATCAAACATATGTTCCATGGCTGCTTGAGTGTCACTAATTTGCCCTTTATCAATACGAACTGCCATATTAAGAGCACCAATGTTATTATTGAAAAATTTCCAGAAATGATCTACGTTGTCAAAAGCAATAGTTCCATCCGGAGCTACTCTAGGGGATGAGGATCCATCCTCTTTAACATTTTCTTCTTGTTCATTGTCTTCACCTAGGTCATCTTCTGGTTGATCTAGAGTTTCTCCTTCCGGAATTGGATCTTCAGGAAGGTCATTTGGGTTTCTAGTTTTATCTTCTAACCAATCTTCTTCTTCTCCTTCAGTTTGTTTACCATTCCTAAGTTTAGGCATTGTGCTTAATTTAGATTTCAGCAAATAAAAAATATATATATATATATATATATATATATATATATATATATATATATATGCAACAAGTTTAAGAGGTATATATTAATTATATACCTACTACAATATTTAAAATGAAAGGTTTTGGTTTTTGTTATGTTTTTTAGTTTTTCTTGTTTTTGTAATAATATTGTAAAGATAAACAACACAATAAATGCAAGAACTAATACCGAAAGTAATGATCTAGTTTTCTATAAACAATTTATAAATATCATTAATGGGCTCGAGTTCTTCAGGAGTCATGAAGTGTTCTTCTTCAAATTGAAAATTTTCTTTCAAAAATTTAATGAAAAGAGCTATAGTGATATTATCTGTCTCGGATTCTGGTTGATAGAAGTAAAGCTCGTGGCAATACTCTCGATATAACACAGCTCGAGGAACTCTATTCCATATTTCCCTATCCGTAAGAACAACCTCTTGGTCTTCTACACGACCTAGGAACCGGTGTATAATGGCTGCGTTCTCGAGGTATTCCTCGAAGGTGAACAATTCTGAAGACACAAGAGCTCTCCTATAAGCTAACCATCTATGGCAGGCTCTCCAAAGTTCATGATAAAAGACGAGTTGATGAGGATCCAAGATTCTATCTAGGACAAGCCTCTTGATTTGTTTAAGTTTTGTTGACCTAGATGAAATGACACTTAGTCTTCTATCAAGTTCGTCCCACAAAAGTTGATTTCTATCTGTTTCGTGCACACTAAGCACATAATTGATTTCTATGGCTGCTAATTGGTTTTCAACATTTATAGTAACTGCTAATATTTTCTTAGGAGCTACCATCTAAACATGATATGCAACTTATTAATTTTAAATGATTTGAAATGCATCTATGTTTTGGTTGTTTTTTATATTTTTTTGTTTTCAAAAGGTTTTAAATGTATTCACGTCGGGTTCACCAAAATGTATCGCTCCAAATTTTTCGCATCCCTACCTTCAAAGCTATAGGATCCGTGCCCGGAAGGAGGATGGGAAAAGGATGGCACGGTACCTCGGACTGAGAGGCCTTGCGAAGGTCCCGCCTCTCGAGGGAGGTGTATTATGGTGATTTTTCGATGGATGGTGGGTTCACCAGGAAACTTTTAATGGCGTTTCCATGCCTAGGTTGGGAATGTGTTTTATGTGTTCAGTTTTATCCTTAAACATTCAAGTCCTAGGTTTGGCCAAATGAATCTAAGTTATTCTATATGAAGATGCAGATTAAATGAATACAGAAGAACAAAATTAGACAGAAAATAGAGAGAAAAGGCTAGATTAAAGAGTCATACCTGATCCGGATGTCTGATGAAGATTCTGATTTTTGAAGCAGTCAGGATCGCCTCTGATTTGACAGGATCGTCTGCTATCAGACAAGATCGTCTGAGATCTGACGAATTCGTCAGACGAATTCGTCAGAGACCTGCAAACAGAAAAATAGATGCAAAATACAGAGAATGCAACTATGATAACAGAGGGAAACAGTGTAAAATGACAATAACAATATCAAACTGAGAATTATAAACAGAAACATGAATGCATTATACTGATTTAATGACAATTATAACTTAATTATGCATTTGATCTAGATGGGTGAACTCCAAGATGCAAAATAATAAGAAATAAACTTAGATTTAACTAAATGTAGAACAATGTAGAGAAAAGGATGAAGAAATGCAAACTCTGGGCACTGATTGCCCCCAATGTGGACTGCAGTCGAAATCATCTCTGATTCGACAAGATCGCCTCCGATCTGAACAGGATCGTCTACGACGATGTAAGCTTGCTCCGACTAAAAAATACTAAGGTACCTGCAACAAAATTTGGATAGAACAAGTGCAAATAGTAATTTAGGATGTCTAGTGTGTGTAGAATTCGAGTTACAGGGAATTTCAGCCAGGGGGATGCTAAGGGGAGGGCTTAGGATTAAATAGGCTTAGGAGGGAGGTTAGGAGGTTGGAGATCATCCCTATTTGGGAGATCTCCAACGGGGAGGGTCTCTAACGATGCAGACACGCTTCTGCCCGGATTAGAGACGCCGTTGGAACAGAGACTAATTGTGAAAAATTAGTTTTGGGACAAGATCGTCTGGACGTCCTAGCCCAGACGAAATCGTCCGATCTGAGGCGATATCGTCTGATCGACGACGATATCGTCAAACGGTCAAAACAAACTCTAAAAATGGCACGGGAAAGGAGGAAACGGATTAAGCGATGGTTTGGGAGCGGTTTTGGAGGTTAAAATTTGAATTTGAATTATTTACTAGAGTAAATGTAATTACTAAGGTTTTACTGCGCCAATTTTAGGGTGCTACAGTAACCATAAAAATTGTAATAAATAGTATATATGAAAGCACATTAATGTTATTATTATACTAAGGGTATATAAGAAGGAATATTTTATATAGACTCAAACCCTATTCTTTGTGAAGGATTAGGGTATTTAAAAAAAATATCTTTAGAGCCATATCTTTGTGTAACAACCTAGGTATATCTCACCTGGTTGTCCATTCTAGTCTTACTCCCTGGAATTTATAATACAAATTTTGACTTGACATAAGGATTTTGTCGCAACTAAACTATTATTCACCCAAAATTAATTAGTACATAGGCATAGATTACTTGCTCTGAGATTGATGACCACTGTAGATGGTCTCCCGAGTGGTAGATATTATCCAGATCCCGTAAAGTGCCATTTTGTGAACTCCCTCTTCTCCTTCATTAGAGGTCTAAGTTCCCAAAAAGGAGTTTTCCTTATAGGGCCCATCATACCTAGAAGAATGGACGCATGGTTTCCTACTTGTAGTATGGAGGATATAGGTCTCTCGAAACCTGTGATCTATCCTTATTTTCCATCTCTATTGATATGCCATACTAGGATTTAGCGTTAGTATGCCTACTGCCTAGTTGTATCCACTAACTTATTGAGGCAACTAGGGCCCACCAATTATTTGGTTTGGGTCTAGGTATCTCAGACCATGTTTGCAACTGATGATGAGACGTCCCATACCATCTCACTACTAGATCTTCTAGCTCTGGAGTCTAGCATCCTCTAGAACTGATATGTTGCTAGCCATTCCCTAGTTGAACAAGGTATGTGAGACCTCTCATGG
The DNA here is from genome assembly GCA_028583015.1 of Wollemia nobilis. NCBI lineage: Eukaryota > Viridiplantae > Streptophyta > Pinopsida > Araucariales > Araucariaceae > Wollemia > Wollemia nobilis. The sequence goes on from JAQPPZ010000521.1 coordinate 3,992,542, forward strand.
TACTTACTCGTATGATAGCTTAGAATAGCATCCCATACCGAATTTTTTTACTTGATCATATTAGAAGGACCACTTATCCTATGCAAGTCTGCTAGAAAATGGATATCAACAAATCACGATAGTTGCCACTTGCAACCTACCAACGTTGGGTGGATGATTGTCCACTTGTTGAATCATCAAAATTTATATTTGTAAAATATTCACCCGAGTTGGTGATATTTAGGTACACATCCCACTTGGTGACTTGAAGTGAAAAATAAAGGGGTTTAGGATTTTAGCTATGGAGGGTTTATTCTTAGGGTAAAATAATTGGTTTCATGATATGTTTAACAAATTCTTCAAAATGATAAAGAGTCCTTTTGAAAATTTCAAACATTATTTTAATACAAATAATGATTTATTGACTTCATAAAAGTAAAAATTAATTTCTCACTAAAATCATAATTCACCTTGACTACTTACTTATTCATTTATTAAAAGAAAGTCTAGCTAAGTAAATAAATAAATAATTAATTAAATTTACTTTAATTAAAATATGAATTTTATTAAAGTATGAAAACACACATGTATATATGTAATGTAAGATAGAAAACAGTCTTTTATTTTCTTTCTACCACAAGATAACAATAACTAAATTATAAAAAGAATTAAATCGTTAATAAAGTAAAGAAAAATCAATCTTTAAGGTACCATAATCTATCCATTCATTTCTTCTATACCAAAGTTAAAATCTAATGTTCTATCTAAAGTGGTCTTTTATAACTTACTATAATTACTCTGATCCTTTCATTTGCTAAAACATTAGTCCTTAATTCATATTTCCTAATATCACAAGATTATTTTATCCTAGAGGTAAGCTGATTTTCTAATATAATGCCTAAAGTTTTTACCCATTTAGAAGATCCATTATTTTTAAGATTTAAGTTGACCTATCATTAAGATTCATCACTGATTTCCACAAAACATTTACATAACATATAAATGAAAATGTACATGTCAACCTTCCTTGCACTTGCCTCTTATCATATATTTTTAGGAATAATGTTTGGTCAACATCACATGTTTGTTTTCTAAAACTCTATATAGACATAAGTTTCTCTTCTACGAGGAAATAAAATATGAGCATATGAGTCTTCCCTCTACTCATTTTTTTTTTCTTTATTGTAAGGTCTAATCAACTAATTTAATTCAAAATAAATAGCTTCTTGTTTTCCTAAAAGAATCCGTTGTTCACCTAGGGAATTAATACTGTAATGATTTTAAACATGCGCTAAGGGTTTCTTAAGGACTAGAATGAAATTTCCAGGTTCCAATGATGATGCTTAATTATAGAGGCTGAAATTGAACTACAATTTCTTTATAACCGATGACTGAAATACAATTAGGAATCCAATGATAGTGACGTGAAAATGCATCCTTTGTAGAGCAGCGTTCTTCCCAATTTTAGTGGCTAAGGTGATAAACAATAAAAATATTTAAACTCACCCACCAAAACATACAAAAACGTTTAATAAATATTAACATCATTCTTGCTAATCTACATCATGGCTCCTGGGCTTGGTTTGCCAAAACGTATTACCTAATTGGGTTGGTTTCTTTTAAAATTCACTAGAAAATTCATTACCACATAATATTTGCAGACTATTTTTAATGTTGAAATGAAAGGTAAATCAAATGAGATACTAATATATTTACATTCTGCCTTAAAATATAAATCAGAGAGTATGCTCTTAAACTAACATTTCACTTCCAATCTAATTTTTCAAATGAAAGTTAGTACATGTTATAAATAAAACATGATTATAAAGCATGGACAATTACAAGCACAAAAATCTCTTAGAGAAATTACAACACTAGGAAAGCTTGCTGGAGAATGATAATAGGATTAACCATATTGTCCTTATATTACAACAAACGATATGATAAGAATATGAGAGATAATCATCTATACATCGACATACTTTGTGCAAGCTTGAAGGAGTATATTATGACTAGAAGAAGTCTCTATTCCAGAAGGATGTTCGTAAATAACAAGCGATTCAAAGAATGTAACCGGTATTCTACTATCAAGCACTTTGGCAACAACTCTGATGGTTATAGCGATGACGGTGAAAAAATAAGATGTAGCCATTTGGGCTAGTCGACCCCTTTATGTAATGCATTAGACATTTCTATATGCCTAAATTATTAAAATTTGATTGCACCTTACAATCAAGACAAGTGCAGTTCTATAAATCTCACAGTAAAACACAACCAACACCCATACAACATTAATAAGAGATATATGTGGATAGCACATTGTAATTCATCTATAAATATTAATTGAGTGTAGTTCTTTAATTTCTCATAGCGTACTCCTTAACAACATTAATAAGATATATGTACAAGGTAGTTTGCCTATAATATTAACAATTAAGTACAGTTCTTTATTTTCTCATGGTCATGTTCAACCAGCGCACTCATCAACAACATTAATAAGAAATAGGTTTGGATAACACAAGGTGATTATGGTGGAGGATAGACCTTTTGTTAAAAATTCTAATTTATTCCCAGATAGGTATGCTTAACTAGTTTGTAAGAGATAGGTATTTTTTTGCATCTTTATCAGTATTGATTGGTAAAACAAAATTATGTTAGAATTTACACTATGCATGTTCACCTTAGAATACAAATTGCACAAAATTCATCCATTCAACAATAAAGTGGAAACACAACTAAGAAAATGGATAATTGGACATCTGACTTGACTTAAGCTATCTGAACTCGTTCTCTTGACGCGGTTACTTGGCCAACTCCATGAGACGATAGCATTAAAGAGAAAAGACACCAAAAGTATTCTCAACTTCCTATTTATAGAGTCTAGTAGCTATATCAATTGGACAAGTGACAAATTCCATACAAAGGCTCCCTCCCATAAGTGTGCCAAGTGGTGAGCAGAGTTAGGAAAAAATCACAGCTAGGCTCATTGTAATTTTCTTATTAAAATTTTAATTAATATTTATTATCTATTATTAATATATATATATATATACTTCTCTTTTTATTATTTATTTTTCTTATTAAATATTTTAAATATTTTTCTCCACTATATCTATCTATCTATCTATCTATATATATATTAAAATTTATTTATTAATAATTCTTTGCCAAACATTGATCACGCAAGACAATGTTTTACATATGAAAAACTAACTTTTATGGATGCAACTACATGATTGTATTCCTTGTGAGCTTCCATGTACTCACAGGTCATTTTCGCATCATTTCCCACCTTACCTCTGGCAAACACTACTATCTTTCCACCTAAAGGTGGGCACCAAGAGCTACTAATCTATTTTTTTTGCGGTGAAGCCTATTCCTACATCCATAGAACTTCATGAGTAGTATCTCATACTAAAAAATATTAGCAAATTGACAAATAGTAAATTGGGCGAAATATTACACTTTGCGAAAGGTTATCCAATTTAGCCGATTCTTGGACCAAATTGTGCAAAATTTTAATAGATTTAAAATAAGTGGCCATATGAATAAATCCAAGCAATATTGAGGTAGATATGTATTAGAGAATATTACATTAATTGGTACATGCTAATGTACCCTCATGGTACATCTTGTAAATATTAGATTAGGATTGTGTCCTAGATTAGAGTGTGAGTAAATATTTTATGTAATGTAATAATGTGCAAAAAATACACGAGTGTCATGTAAATGAGTGTGCAAGTGTTATGTGTGTAGATGTGCACAAGTGTCTCATATGTAAGTGTGCACATGTGTTCTTAGATTAGGAAGTGTTATGTGAAGAGTCATGTCCAAGTGTGCATACAAGATAGAGTCATGTGTATGCAAGTGTCAAGTAGAGAAGCCAAGAGTCATGAGACTTGGCATAAGGAAAGGAAGAATCAAGTAACCAAAGAGTCATCCTACAATGGTTATAATTTACTTCATAGTGGATATTTCCAATACCGCCTAAATAGCCTACATAGTCTATATTGTCTACATTGTCTACATAGAAAGTATTGTTATTGTATGAGAGTTTTATGATACATTTGTAAGAGGAGGAGTAATAAATATTGCATACATTTGAGAAACTAATATTGTAAGTTGTGCTACATGCTTTGTATATGTATGATTTAGGCTATTACATTCATATATTTATGCTTATTAATGAATGTTAGTTGATATATTATAAGCCTTGATTTTACATATTAGTTGGCTCATATTATTCTAGTTACATTATTATCTTGATCTTACTATATTGCAACTATCATATATTTGATCCTATAATTTTACATTAATATTAAGGCTTCAAAATCCATTAGTGGTATCAAAGCTACAACAAGAAGTTTCTTGCACAGGGTGAATTTGTTTAGCTGCATATAAAATCGATTTTTGTCTAGTGTGATAGAATTGGTTAGAGTTTGTCTACTTTAAAGGGAGATAGACCTAGAATCTATTGTAAGATCAAAAGAAGCAAAAAAGCTAGAGTATTTCCATAGTTGCAGAACAACTAGTGAAGACTAGGACTCAACTAGAGTCTTTCCACTAGGTTGAAGAATAACCAGTGAAGACTAGGACTCATATTTGGGTGAATCAACTTGAAGATAGTTGATTATTCAAGAAAATAGCCAACCCTGACATTGATAGAATATTTTTAGGGACATAGATAAATTCTTGACAACTGATTTCTATCAACACTTAGAAGAAAGTTGAAGGAGTTGGTACAATCAAGCTATCTTGGTTGGAGCATCAAGAAAATCTATGTCACCTTGATATAGAAGAATATTTAGGTCAAATCGACCTAAGACATTGTTACAGTGGAGGTTAGTCATCATAAGTGTGAGAAGCTTCCTACAATAGATAGAGAATACTTTCATCTTCAAGTGCAAGAAGAAGGTAGAAAGCTTTCATCAAGCAAGGATTGATTTAAGTTATAGAATATTATGGATTCAAGTCTTGAAGATAGACCTTGACAGAGAAGGATCCAGGTCTTGAAGGTAGACCTTGACAGAGAAAAGGATTCAAGTCTTGAAGATAGACCTTGATAATTGGCTTGACATTGGCAACCATATAAAAGTTTTAGTAAATCAGAGATAGAGAAGATTTTAGGTCATATAGACCTTGACAATTGGTCCAAGAGAGAGGCCAATATTAAAAGGATAAAGACTCTTCAAAGAAAGAAGTCTAAAGTGATAATTTAAGCTTAGAGAATTAGAGGATTGAGACCCTTCAAAAAAGAGGTCCATTATGAAGTTTTGTGGCTCATATTAGTGAAAAGAGAAGAGGCCATATAATATATAAGCCCCATATTATAGGAAAGAAAGGAGGCTTGAATATATGAGATGTAGTTTGCAGAGAAATAGAGAAAGAGGCTAGAAGATAATATTAAAGAAAGAGACCCTTCAAGGAAAAGAGGTCGAGTTATAGAGGACAACATAAAGGACAAGAATGTAAGAGAAAGAAGGCTCAAGAAATAAAGAGCTTTTATATATATATATATATATATATATATATATTGCAACAAGTAGCATTGAAGCCATATAATCATCTAAGGGAGAAGAAAAAATTCTAGAGAAGAAGGTAGAAGGCAAATTTCTAAAGAAGATAGATGGAAAATTTCTAAATAAGGTAGAAGGAAGAATATAAGATAAGAACCATGAGAAGGCAAAGATAGAGGTAAAATAAAAAGGCTTAAATTGATAGAGAAAAGAGTCAAAGGTAGTGTTAAAAATGAAAGAAATCAATTACATCATAAGCTGCCTGTGAAGTGCAACCAAGGGTAAAGCTATTCAATCAAAGAAAGTTTAAGTAAAATATAATAATGTGCTTAGTACAATGGTGCAGTCTTACACAAGGTAGCAAAGTTAAAGCCTTCATGTTAGACATCGTCGAGCCAGATGAGGTATAGTCTTACACAAATCAACAAATATTAAAGAATTCATGTTAGTCATCATCAAGATGAACAAAGATATCTAAAAAGAAGAAAAGAAAATTACAAATTTGAGACAAGTATAAAGAAAGAGTTAAATATAAGATTAGAAGAACACATCAAATTTGAACACAACATAATTGCACAATGTCAAAGGACCATTGAAGGAAGGTGAAGATCAAAAATTGCTCTCTAAAATGCCAATGCCATCGAAACTCCAACACCATCAAAGCTCACAAAGCATCAAAATTCGAACATATAAATTTTTCCATCGTCTCCAAAGAACCAATGAAGCGACAAATAAAGGAGTGCAACAACCAAGGTTAATAGTCTATTCTTGAGTGCAAACACGATCATTGAAAGGGAAAAGAGTAATATTTAAACTCATATTTTTACAGTGTTAGAATAAGCAATGTTTAGTAGGATAAGACCTATTTGATAGTGTAATGTTTGAGTTCCAAATGTAACATCATCTTGAAGCCCAGTGTGCATTCATGGAATGTTAAGGAAACCCTAATGTTCTACCTACCTAAAGTATAACACTCACTATGTTCAAGTAGGCTAATTAAAGAAAGAGTGCATGAGTTGGTAGCAACAAATTCAAAGCAAGTCTTCACAGTCGGTTGAGTCGTGAGCACACAAATATTGGTGGAGGTATTATTTAATTTTTCTAAAGTTTTTTATAAGATTTAATTAAATTGGGAGCTATAAGGTTTTATAAGGCTTTATAAGTTTTTGATAAGGTTATATTAAATGGAGAAATAAGGAATGCTAATTCAATAGGAAGTTATTTATTAAAGCCTTGTTATTAAAGTTAAGATAGGAGTGCTAGAGTTGATTAGTAGTTTGAAGACATTTCTTTGAAGTTATAAGTTTTTGAGTTGAAGTTTATATTTAATAATAATTTTTTGAAATTTAAAGTTTATAGAATATTTGTAAATTAATTTAATTTGGGAGTCAAAAGGAGTTCTACTTCAAATTTAGAAAATTAAATTTGTAAAATTCTTACTTTTATAGTTTCTAAATATTAGGGAGACATAAGGAATTCTAATTTATAGGTTTGTAATTTAGAAACTTTAAATTAAGTTAAAATCTAGGGAGTCACATGGACGTCTACTTTAAAACTCAAAATCTACAAATTCAATGGATAAGTTACCAAGAGGAAATTTTCAACGTAGAAGATGTTATCAAAATATAAAACCATATCCTTCAAAAGAAAAAGTTCAAGAACAAGGTACATCAAGTGAGCAATATTATACTCAAAATTCTTGTCAACAATGCAAAATAATTTTAAGTAAAGCCAATCATGTGATTCAAACAAAAAGAGATCTTTGGTATATAGATTCAGGTGCTAGTCATCATATGACTGGTAATCTACAATGGTTTGATTGTTTAGAAGTCAAAGATAATTTATATTTAAATATTATTGATGATAAGAGGTACCTAGTTCATGGAAGTGGTTGTGTAACACTTAGTGCACCATTATCAAATTTTGTATTAAAAGATGTGATGTATTTTCTTAAGGTTGACATCTAATCTCATCTCAATCACTAAACTAGTTGAAAGTGGAAGATCAATTGAGTTCAAGTGTATAAATGAGAATAATAAATGTGTTATCAAAAATAAAAATATAACAAAGGCAACATGGTCAATTAAAAATGGAATATATACCTTAGATTCAATTGGTTTTTCTCAAGATATTATCTTATTTCAAGATAACATTGTTGAATGCTCTAAAAGACAAGGTGCGAGAAACGAGAATTAGGAACCATTCTACCATAAAAGATATTGGGTGAATTCAAAGTTTAGAATGATGAAAAAGATATGAGGACATCAGAAGATCACATGTACTGTAATGTCACTTGTAGATTGAATGTGAAGGATGAAGACCTTTATTGAAGACTAAAGTCTTCAATAACCAAATAATGTAATACAAGAGGAGTGTTGGAGAATATTACATTATTTGGTACATGCTAATGTACCCTCATGGTACATCTTGTAAATATTAGATTAGGGTTGTGTCCTAGATTAGAGTGTGAGTAAATATTTTATGTAATGTAATAATGTGCAAGAAATGCACAAGTGTCATGTAAATGAGTGTGCAAGTGTTATGTGTGTAGATGTGCACAAGTGTCTCATATGTAAGTGTGCACATGTGTTCTTAGATTAGGAAGTGTTATGTGAAGAGTCATGTCCAAGTGTGCATACAAGATAGAGTCATGTGTATGCAAGTATCAAGTAGAGAAACCAAGAGTCATGAGACTTGGCATAAGGAAAGGAAGAGTCAAGTAACCAAAGAGTCATCCTACAATGGCTATATATTACTCCATAGTGGACATCGCCTATATTACCTACATAGCCTATATAGTCTACATAGTCTACATTGTCTACATAGAAAGTATTGTTATTGTATGAGATTTTTATGATACATTTGTAAGAGGAGTAATAAATATTGCATACATTTGAGCAACTAATATTGTAAGTTGTGCTACATGCTTTGTACATGTATGATTCAGGCTATTACATTCATATATTTCTGCTTATTAATGAATGTTAGTTGATATATTATAAGCCTTGATTTTACATATTAGTTGGCTCATATTATTTTGGTTACATTATTATCTTGATCTTACTATATTGCAGCTATCATATATTTTATCCTATGAATATTTATCCTGTGAGTTTACATTAATATTAAGGCTTCAAAAGCCATCAATATGACCTTGTGAAGTCAACCATCCGAAACAAGGGCAGTGACAATTTTTCAAGTCATACAAAATTAAATTGCAAATATTTGTTAGCTAGGGATTGGATGATGGAGGAGCAATGAAGGGCTAGGAATTTAGTGGGGCAAGAAATTCTATATGGGCATAGATATTTTTAGCTAAGTTTACTTTTTCTCTTCTTTATCTTAGAAATTTTGAATGCAAATTATTATATATATTTTTATCAAATATTATATTTGATATACGGTATTATGATAAATTTTAATAGATTTTGAGTTTTAGTTTCCTTTCCATGGATTGATTTATAGCTAAATACGTAGAATCATATCTAGTGGTAGAGGTTAGTGAGCATACCATTGAGGATTGATCCTTTTTACTCTAAGATAGGGTAGTTTTTGGTAAATTTAATGGGTATAGGCCAGGGGCTTCAACCTTGAGAAAATGGATTGATAGGAGTTGGAAGTCTCTAAGAGTGATTCTATATTTTCTTCCCAAAGGTTTCTTCCTATCCATTTTTTGTTCTAGGGAATAAAGAGATAGAATCTAAAAGGGGTCCTTAGTTTATGGGAAGAGTAGGACTCTTTCTTACCTGTTGGTATGAAGGCTTTTTACCTGAAAATGTAAATCTATCCCTAGTACTTATTTGGTTTAGGATTTATGGATTACCCATTGAATTTTAGGAAATAGATACCTTCAAGGCAATAGGAAACACTCTAGGATAATTACTTGAGATTTTAGATACTATGAAAGATGGATTCTTGGCTATTTATGCTTGGATATTGGTCATGATTGATATAAGTAAAGCTTTACCAGAATCAATCATTCTTAAGTATGAGGATAAGATGTGGACCCAAACCATAGATTATGAAAACATATCTTTTAGATGTAGAATATATCATGAGATGGAGCAAATTGAGAGATGAAGAGCCCAAAATAATCATATGTAGAAAATCGTAAGAGAAACTTACAAATGGATATGGATGAAGATGGTCTTCAACTTAAAAAAAATAGATCTAGAAAAATGAAAGTAAATAAACAATGGAGACTAGTAAGGAGAAATACCAAATCTTTTGAGGTTTTATCCTATGAAGAAAAAGTAGATCAAAACTTAGAGGACACAATACGACATGTTCAACATAATAACAAAGAAACGTCTATTCAATATGATCCTAATTTTAGGATGAAAATTCTCGATGAACCTAAGGAATGTGTCTCATAATATTATAAATAATATCTTGAAGTACCATGCACAATTTAGGAGAAAAAATTTGGTAAAGAAAATACAGTTTTAGAAGTTAATACCTCTCCTATTAATAAGGAAATACCAGAAAATGAGCAAGACAAGCCAAAAGCTTCTATAACAGAGCTAGGAGAGGATAAATCTGATGAAAAATGAAGTTGTGAAAGAATATTGAGGAATATAATAATAAGACCTAGTACTCTTGATACATGCAAGGCAAAAAGAGGAAAACCCTCAAATTTTCAAGCAAGATCTAAGGAAGTTAGAGCAAACATAGAGAAAGGAACACAAACTAAGTTGGTTGAAATTATTTTTACCAAGCAACAAAATAATATTGGTAGTTTTTAGATGGGACTAATAGCCTATAATGAGACATGATTATCATCTCATGGAATATAAGGGGTGCTAATGACACCTCAAAGCATAGGTGTATCAATGACCTCTGTTTAAGTAATCAACTTGATATTCTTTGTATCTAGGAAACTAAAATGTCAAAATAAGTTTCAAAAACTATGAAAGCAGTATGAGCGAGTTGTAAATGGGATGCTATGAATCCTAAAGGAGTTGTAAGGGGGAATTTTAACTCATAAGAATCCTACTAGAACCTCCTGTGTAACCTTAATAAAACTAGACATTGGATAGCCTCTTTAGTCACATGCTACTTTGCAGTTATTCATTTCATTCTTATCAATGTCTATGGATTTACAACTAAGTTAAGTAGATTAGAAGTTTGGAGTGGGATTGAAGCATTTATGAGTAGTGAAAACCAAGAGACCCGATTCATGATCATAGGATATTTTAATACCATAACCAATCTAGATGAAAATTTTGGGGGAATTAAAAAATTAACCTAAAGCATGAAAGATTTCTGAGCTTTTAATCAAAATAATAATCTATGGGAGGTTGACTTTGAAGAAGACAACTATACATGGACCAAAAAAAAGAGAGGTCAAAACCTCATAGCATAAAAATTAGACAAATGCATACTCCCAGATATTTGTCTATATGAAAGAACTTGTGCTGAAATTAATATGTTAACAAGGATTGGTTTAGATCACTGGCCAATAAGAGTTAAAATTGTGGTAAGTGAATTTAAAAAAAGACCATATTTTAAATATGAGAAGATGTGGGAAGATCATCCTAAATTTTTTGATATGATAGCTCAAACATGGAATTCTTCAGGAAACAGTGGGTTGTATGTAATTCCAAAACAAATTAAATTAATGACATCTAGATTAAAAGAATGGAATAAGAACACTTTTGGAAATGTTTTTGAGAAGAAAGAACTAAAAGATAAATTTTTAAAATTTTAAAATGGTCATAATAATAATCCAAGCTCAGAGGAAAGGAAGTTGCTTAGTGAATATCATAATATTTTGAGTAAGGAAGAGAAATTTTGGAGATTAAAATCAAGATAGAATTTGTTAAAAGGAGATAAAAATACAATTTTTTTTCATAGGATGGCTATAATACAAAGATCAACATTGTAACAACCCAAAAATACCAACCCAAAAGAGATATAATTTTTTTCTTGCAAGTAAGGTACACAAAAGAGATCCTAATATATTTTCTTTTTAGCATTCTCAAGGATTCACCACATTTGAGTTCTATGTCACTGTAGATGACACTCAATGGACAAGAGTGGCCAACATCCCATATTTTTTTGGGTTTGTCTTACTAAACCTCATCATTTAGACACCAAAGTGGTACCCCCAACTTTTCCATACCCTCAACGACACAAGAAAATGTGACCATGGCATAAGGATTATACTTTAAGGCCCATAACACTTAAAGAATGATGCCTATTTCCTAACATTATTCTAAGTCCATCTAGGTAGGTTAATCAAACATAAAGCTTTGGTGCTTAGTTACCACACCTTCATAGGCTAACTAAGATCATTACCACTCAACTAGCAATGAACATGATTAATCAAACCTACACATTCGAGTAATCACCACTACTATCTTGTGATTGATCCCACAACTCCTAGTTGTGGTACATCTAATCCTCAACATTCAAGATACAATGATTCACAAGAATATGGGTACTACATAAATGCAACTCCTTCTAGATTCATGAGTTTCTAGCTATTGCATTCTTGCAACTCCTTCTAGGATTTATTTCTACTTGGTTATTGCATCCTCACAACTCCTCCCAAGATTGAGCTTTTTCTTGACTTGGATTCTACAAGTGATTCTAAGTCCAACCCAAGACATACCACTCTCTCTAGAATTAAAAAATTACACTTGAATAATAACATGTTTCTAGATATAGCAACATAATGGACATGAGAGTTAAAGAACACATCTCATAACTCAAAAGCAATATGAAATTTAAATGATCCAAATGCTAACAATAAGCTACATCACATTAAATGCCATAATTTATTTTATCCAAGTGCTAATCATATAGCTATGTACAAAAACATCTCATCCATTTAAATGCCATAATTTAGATAATCCAAGCGCTAATAATAAGCTACATAAAGAAGCATATCTTCAATTTAAATGCCATAATTTATTTGATCCAAGTACTAGTCATAAAACTATGTACAAAAGCATCTCATCAAAGTAGTACACAAGATAACCTTTAACCTTCAAATATGCTTAGAGCAATTAAACAATATTTAGTTTTGTACATAGATCAAGCTTACAAAACTAGCTAATAGAACATTCCTCTATATAGCTTCTATTTACATAACAAATTTACATTCAAAGGTACAATGAAGCCATTTGCATAAAGTCTCTAAGCCATCTACCTTCCACAATATTCTTCATGAAAGGGAATTTACCCATGAACTTGAGGAATACTTAGGGATCAAGATAGCTCCATATTCAATGCATTTTGAGTTTTCTTTTAAATAAACTTTAACTTCTATAATCTAGAAGAGTTTTCCTTTAAATAAACTTCAACTTACATAAAAATAAAAGAGTTTCACTTCTCAAAAATTTTATTTCTAATGAAAATAGATGGTAAACATAATCCCACTAAAGCTTTTGCAACATTTATACAAGAGAATCCAACTCCTCTACATAAAAGAAGAAGATAAATACAATTCCTCTTTAATTTCCTATTTAGCCCAAGTCAAAAACATTTTCACAAATAAAATAGTACAACAAGGATTAAATTACTTTAATATTAAAGGGCCAATCTCCAAAAAAGTAACCTTTGAAAATATTACAACCACACCTAGGTGGCCAACAAAATATTAGATACAATAGCTACTCGAGTTTCAACTAAACCAAATATGAAACACGAGTCCAAAATAGCAAGACATCTAATCTCTAATAGGGACATCAACCCGATCTAACCATAATAAAAAGGGAGATCTTGAGCAACAACACTTTGGTCAACCAAAGCATTAAATAAGAATGCTCCAACCAGGTTTTAGAAGGGGCACACCACCATAAAAAATTCAATGTATCAACAAACATCATCCACTACAACAAAGCAAACATATACAACAACACCACAAAAGGTTCACCTACCCCTCTCAACATAGAAATAAGCTAACGATACACAAGTCTAGGGAACAAATTCAGCCAACTACTATGATGATGACTCAGAACAACAAAAAGGAGATCATTTTGGTCATAGTATCACCTCAATAAAGCTTGAAAGCAACACAAGCTTAATTACACCGGATTACAATAAATAAGAACAAAAATTTACCAACAAATGCAAGAAATAAAACCATAGTTGCACTAAATCAAGGAAGTAATCTAAAAAATAAAGTGAGAAGGTAATTTTATAACCATAACAAGCAATATTACACTTAGGAAGTGCTACCTTTGCCAACCCTTCCTGACGTCTCCCACTCTAGAGTTGCATTGCCAAGTCCTTCCTCCTTATAAGCCTTGTTAGGCTTATGACTATAATTATTATATTATTTTATTATTGTTAATGCATGTTTGGATGGTGCTCTAGAAACCAATGTGCTACAAATAAAATATAGTATATTCCTAAGTTGGTAGAATTAATTAGGGACTGGGAATATTTAGTTTGCTAAAATAACCAGATTAGTGATCTTTAGTTTCAGGCTAATCTAAGATAATTTCTTTGTATATATTTCAGTTCATTGAATAAAATTTTAGTTTGTTTACTAATATTGGTATCAAAGCATATGATCTATGGATATTGTATTGTGTCTTGCCCCTGCCACCAGTTGATTGTGTGTTCATATTAGCAAGGAGGCATTGCATTCACAGTTGATGGATAGATTGGATGTCTAATCACAATACTGTGATAATTATTAGTGATAGTGAATTAAAAAAAGGGCCTAATTGGCCTTGTTCACTACCCCTATTTTGTTGTTCCCCTATTTTAGTAAAAGGAGATCAAAATAAAAAAAGGGTCGCAACCATCTTGGTCATGCAACCCCGTGCATAGCCATAAAAAGAGTTGTAGATCTAGATAGAACCCTAGGCCATACCACCACCATGCAGTATTGCATCTTAGAGAGCCCACTGCTCCTGAGCTGTAGCAAATATTGCACACCCCATATCGGGCCATGCAACCAGGATATAGCTAGGGCTACGCAAGAGTAGGTGCATACCACAACTAGTCGTGATCGACCACAACCCTACCTGGATCGTATCAGGCCTTAATGACCCTTCCTGAGCTGAATCACATACTAATAGCCTCGAAGCACAATGATTTCCTATTTGGACACCTCGATTGAATATACTTCGTACATAGTTGTAGAGCAAGGAATGATGAAAAACTAAAAAATAAAAACCTTCTTTCTAAGGTTTATTTATTGCCCAATCAAATCAATCGAAGCTCCATCTAGTTAGGATATGCCGCATGGTGAATGTTTATTAGTTAGATTATGAGTGAATATAGATGTATAAGGATTATTTTATTGTTTTTTTTATCCCACATCTGCCAAGAGATGGTGTTGTGAGTATTTTATATACACCAACATGCATAGAGGCTATTGACCACCTAGAGGTTGTTAGGAATCCCCCAATTGGGACTGCTTGCTAGTTGGAGATGAGTAATTAGTGCCATGTGGTGCAACTATTGGCTGATTGCTACCTTCCACCCATGATCATTACTGATTCAAAATTTTACCCTCGGTTTGGTCCATTGACCTGTTGATTGATAGCTAATTGGAGGAGCCGGTGCCCTAATGTTCAAAAATAAAAATAATTTTTTTTGCATTATTTTATGTACTTAAGTAAGTTATATAATTATTTTTATTTTTTTAATTAATTAGTCAATTAATTTTTTAGTTAATTAATTAATCAGTTAAAGATAATTTAATTAAATAACTAATTATTTTACATTAATTTTTTTGCAGATTTGGTTTTGAACCTTTAAATTCCAAAACAAATGGGGGGGGCAACAAAATCCAAAGGCAACATTATTTATTTGCAAAACAAAGGGGGCCTTGCAAATCAAAATTGTGGGCATAATGGATGTATGAATGCATTTCAATTTCTATTTTATGCATTGATATATATATATATATATATATATATATATATATATATATATATATATATATATATATATATATATATATATATATATATATCTGTGGCAACAAAAGACCTCAATTTTATACCCTATTTTTGTGTAATTTATTGTGCAAGGTAGCGTTCGATAAAAATGGTACCTCTAGCCCACACTTACAAGTGATGTTGTCATGCTTTGGGCTACTATATCTACTACCTAATATAGTTGCAATAGTGATGTCTAGGCTATTATTCTCTATATACTGTTGAGGAGAAAAAAGGAAAGCCAATATTGATATTCATTCCATTTATTACCCTATTTACTACTATCTCTCAACGTAAATCTTGAAATTAAGTTCTTCCAAGTATTTAAGGGTATTTTTGCCCTACATATGCATAAGTATTTTTAAGAAGGTGTCAAAGATAGAGTGAATCCCTTTTAGTACTACTTATGTGCCACAGATCAATCTATATAAAATACCTTTGAGTCTCCCTTGCGTACGACCACATATATTAATGGGACAAGCTTATTCCATGTATCAATAGGTATTATAGAAAAAATAGGTATATCAAATAGATCAGGGCTATCAAACTAGCGATATAAATAAAGAAGGACCATTTGGTGTTATAAGGAACCCTCACAATGGCCATTGCAAAAGCATATTTTTCATAATCACAACTACTCAAAGGTATGAATTTTGATCCATGGAAGACAAAGATGAGGGCAATATTGTAGGTTGAAAAGCTGTGGGACACTATTATTGGAAAAGTCACACGCCCAACAACAGTAGATGATACTCAAGAAGCATATGATAATGCCAATGCTAGAACACTGATGATCATAGTTCTTGTCATTTTTGATGAAGTTCAACCACACATTTGTGAAAAGGAGAATGCAAAAGATGCATGGGATACAATGACAAAAATATATGAGTGTAAGAATGAAGCCATGATTATTAATATTCAATCCCAAATTCACACTCTTAGCATGAATAATGGAGAAAGTGTAGAGGTGTTTCTTTGCAGAGTTGTTGATTTGAGAGCCAAGTTGCATGCAATGGGAGAAAAAGTGGAAGATAAGCTCTTGACCTCCATAATTTTGTGAGATTTACCAAATACCTTTAGATTCTAGTAACTTCCCTTCAAGTGTCCAATAGATAAGTCTCATTTGAAGAGTTGGTTAATTTACTACAAGAAAAAGTAAATAACAACCTAATAGATCAAATGCGCAACACTACATTCTTTTCTAAAAAATCTGGAGCTAAGAAACAAGACTACTTTTAGAAGGGATCTTCCTATAAGGGTTCAAACACCAAATATCACATAAGACACCTCAATAATAGAAGAGGTACTACCACATTTATGAGCTAGATAATCATGACACCAAGAAATTTTGGTTCAATTCTTCCAACAAAGGTGACAAAAATAAGCAACCACCATAGAAAAAGGGACAATACAAACCACACCAAAGAAATTTGACAATAAAGAGGTAATGTTGCTATTAAAGAACCAGATTCAGATTCTGAGAGAGCACACAAGGTTCTTATGAAAAACTAATCCTAAACAAAAATATTATGTTTGGTATATTAATTCTGGTGCCAACAAACACATGACTATGATAAAGGGTGATTTAATACATGAAGCCAAATAAGATAAAGCAATAACCATTACTAATGATAAGACCTATAAAGTCCAAGGAGAAGGAGATGTATCAATGACACTTCCAGATGGATAATGTAAAATTGAGAAGGTCCTTTATGTGTTAGGATTGGCCAACAACATGTTGTTCGTGCCTCAAATCTTGGATAAAAATATGGTGGTTGACTTTAAAGTTGTTGATGGACAAAAGCATTGCTTCATTACCAAAAAGAGTAAACATATAGCAACAAATTTCTACAAACATGGATTGTTTATTTTAGATGCTCTTTATAACCCTCATGTTGCTATGGTTGCCAACTCCAAAGAAGCTACTTCATTATGGCACAAATGGTATGGGCATATCAGTTCAGACTATTTGCTTCAAATGATTAAGCATGATATGGTGTTAAGTCTACCCAACCTCTCCCATACTTTACTTGTATGCTCAAATTGCTTAGTAGGAAAGCTACATTGACTTCCATTTGAGTTGATCTCTTCACGAGCTAAAGAACTGTTGGAGTTAATCCACATTGATCTATGCAGACCCATGCCAATAAATTATGGTAGAAATAAGTACTTTAAAGTGTTTGTTGATGATTACTCTTGCAAGATGTAGGTTTGTTGTAATCACAGTGACACTGAGAGGGGGGTGAATCAGTGTGATCTTTAAAATTTCTAATACATATAGTTTTAAATCTAGCAGCTATTTAAAACTGATAAAAGAAATATCAAATGCAGCAAGAAAGCATGACACACACAACACAGTTATTTAACGAGGTTCACCAATGTGGCTACTCCTCAAAATGACTGCTTGGACTACCATCCAAATCCAGCCAATGCAAAGCTACAACTTTACAATATCTTTTACCAACACCAACTGGAAGGAGCACCAACCCCTTAGCTTTATCTGTTTCAAACAGAATGGAGCACCAACTCCTAATTTACCAGCACCTACTGGAAAGAGGCACCAACCCCTTATGCCAAGCTGCAACTTGGAAGTCAATAAAGATAATAAAAGTGACAGAATAAAACTTTCACGTTGTTTCTTACAGTCTACTATTTTTTTGCATTCTGCTGCTTCTGCGCAAAATGCTTCGCACTGTCTGACCGCTTCTGTGTACTTCTTCGCACTCTCTGCTGCAATCGGATGATCGATCACTTCTGTTGTCTGTGCGCTATCACTTTGCACTTAGAACTCCACCTCTACACCTTGCGCTCTTTATTCACGCAATCATGATACGCAGACTCGAACTACGACTTCGCAGTCTGCTCGACACGAACTTCACTTGCGCAATCACTCTGCTCGCATTCGCACATTATCTTCCACAGCACACACTCAAACTCGAAGTATCCCTACTTTTATAGAAGAAATTTTAGGAACAAATCCTAAACAACAGTCGGCTGTAACCCTAAGAATGTCGGCTGCAAAACCCTAGAATTTGTCGGCCCAGATTCAACTTTGTCGGCCTCAACTTTTCTTGAACAACAGTCGGCTGTAACCCTAAGAATGTCGACTGCAAAACCCTAGAATTTGTCTGCTGCAAACCCTAGAAATTGTCGGCTATGAACCCTAAAATCTGTCGGCTACAAAACCCTAAAATCTGTCGGCCCAGATCCAACTTCTACTGCCACCTCTGTCACCTTCCTGTAACTATTGCCACGAAATAGAAACATGTCACGATATCACGACACTTTTTGAAACCGTATGCCTTCTTGTCCTTGCTATCGTGAAATCATGACCCTTTTGGCCTTTGATAGCTTTGCCACCATTCTTGTCACGAAATCGTGACACTTCAAACTTTTGCTGACGTCATCCTCATTCTTGTCGTGAAATCACGACGCTTTCGGCTTCCAACGGCTTTTCTTGCAACCTGTCACGAAATCGTGACACTTTCAGCTTTCGCTGATGTCATCCTCATCTTTGTCATGAAATCATGACGCTTTCGACTTTCGTACATTTCTTGCTTCATGCAGCAGCGAAATCGCTACAACTTTGTGCCTTGTGCTTCCAACTTTGCTTCTACCCGTGAAACTTTGACTTGTAGCGAAATCGCTACACTTTCGTGCCTTGCACTTTCGACTTGTAGCATAATCGCTACACCTTTGAGTTCTGCACTTTTGACTTGTAGCAAAATCGCTACACCTTCGTGTTGTGCACTTTTGACTCGTAGCAAAATCGCTACACCTTCGTGTTGTGCTTTTTCAACTCGTAGCGAAATCGCTACACCTTTGTGTTGTGCACTTTTAACTCGTAGCGAAATCGCTACATCTTTTCACTTAACACTTTCTTCCTTGACCCGATTTCAACATGTAGCGAAATCGCTACAACTTTTCCACTTAACGCTTTCTCCTTGCTTCGCAAATTTCAACATGTAGCGAAATCGCTACAACTTTTCAACTTAACGCTTTCTCCTTGCTTCGACAAGAGAAAATCAACATGTAGCGAAATCGCTACAACTTTTCACTAACTACTTTCTCCTTCTGCGAAAATCCAACATGTAGCGAAATCGCTACGTTTCTCGACTTAGCTTCTTGGCCTCCAACATGTCACGAAATCATGACAGTTTGCCTTGCGCCTTCTCTCTCCTCATTTTTGTCAAAATCGTGACACTTCTGACTATGCCTTCTCTCTCCTCATTTTTGTCGTGAAATCGTGACATTTTCGGTTGCGCCTTCTCTCTCCTCATTTTTGTCATGAAATCGTGACATTTTCGACTGTGCCTTCTCTCTCCTCCGACTTGTCATGAAATCATGACAGAAAACATGTCGCGATATCGCGACAGTTTTCTAACTTGTCTTTTTCTTCGAATTTTAGAAACTGGGTCACTTCTGTTTTCCAGGAATTGCACTTTACATAATCTGACTGTCCTTTGAACTTCTGTCTTCTGCATCTGAATGACTCCTGAACTGTCTGTCCACTGCATCATTAGATCTAACTGCCTGTGTTGACAACAATGACAAACTTCTTGCAACACCTTGCTCAACAATCTCCCCCTTTGGAATTGTTGGCAACACATGTGTACATTCCTATAACTCTTCTCCCCCTTTGTCAATAATACCAAAGGGCTGCTGCAGACTCCCCCGAGTCCATCCTCACAATTCTCAGGCACAATTTGTTGCATCTAGCACAAATTATGATCATGAGCAAAAGAATAGTCAAATACTCAAATGCTCCCCCTGAGAAAGTGATCCCTGTAGCTAGTCACTTCTTAGGAAGTGTGACTACTCCTAATTTGCTTCGAAGGTACTCAAACACTTCCTTGGGCAAAGGTTTTGTAAAAATATCTGCTACTTGTTCTGTAGTTGGGACAAAATCCAGTTTAACTTCTCCTTCTGCAACTTTCTCCTTCAAGAAATGATACCTTATAGCAATGTGTTTTGTCCGTGAGTGCATTACTGGATTCTTAGAGATGTTAATTGCACTGGTGTTATCACACTTAATTGATATTGGTTCACTGAAATTAATACCAAGATCTTTCAAAGTTTGTTTCATCCACAAGACTTGTGTACAACATGTTGTTGCTGCAATATATTCTGCCTCAACTGTAGATAAAGAAACTGACTCTTGCTTCTTATTGTGCCATGCAACCAATCTGTCCCCCAAGTAGAATGCACCTCCACTGGTACTCTTTCTGTCATCAACACATCCAGCCCAATCTGCATCTGAATATGATATAAGAGTGAAGTCTTTGCCTTTTGGATACCACAACCCATACTCCATGGTGCCCTTGAGATACCAAAAAATCCTTTTAACTGTTGTCACATGAGTCTCTTTGGGATCGGCTCGAAATCTAGCTACCATGCAAACTGCCTGCAGAATATCGAGTCTGGTAGTCGTTAAATATAGTAAACTTCCAATCATAGATCTGTACATGGTTTGGTCTACAGGTGGAGATTTGTCTTCTTTACTCAATTTGCAGCTCGTTGTCATGGGAGTGCTAACTAGCTTACAGTCCTCCATAGTGAACCTCTTTAGCATTTCTTTCACATATTTGATTTGGGAAATGAATATGCCTTTCTCATTTTGATTAACTTGTAGCCCAAGAAAGTAAGACAGCTCACCAATCATAGACATTTCAAATTCATTCTCGCATCTTATTTGCTAAGTCTTTACAAGATTCATCTTTGTTGCTGCCAAATATGATATCATCTACATAGACAACTAGAACAATGAGATGCCCACCTTCTGTTTTTACATACATATTACTCGTCCACTAAACCTTTCTTGAATCCTTGTTGAGAGAGATAGTTATCTAGCCTTGCATACCATGCCCGTGGTGCTTGTTTTAATCCATACAATGCTTTCTTTAATTTGCAGACAAGGTTAGGATCCTCACTAATTTGAAATCCATCCGGTTGTTCAATATAGACCTCTTCTTCGAGTTTCCCATTTAAAAAGGCAGATTTTACATCCATCTGATAAACTCTAAATTTTTTGTGAACTGCCAAGGCCAGAAACATTCTAATTGCTTCTAATCTGGCCACTGGAGCAAAAGTCTCTTCAAAATCAATGCCTTCGACCTGTGCATATCCTTTACAAACCAGTCTTGCTTTGTTCCTAATGACCTGTCCGTCTTCATTTAATTTGTTTCGAAATATCCATTTGGTGCCGATTACATTCTTATTTGCAGGTCTAGGTACTAATTCCCAAGTTCTGTTCTTTTCAATCTGATCTAACTCTTCATTTATTGCCTTCATCCAGCCTATCATCTTTGCTTGCTTCATCTATGTTTTTGGGCTCAATGCTAGATAAAAGAGAGTAATTACTTATTACTTTCCTTCTTGTCCGAATACCAGCTGTGGGATCTCCAATTATTTGGTCTCTTGGATGATTTTTCTGCCAATCACTGTTTTGAATTTCTTGTTTTCTTGCACCTCTCGAGTCATCGACTAATTCATCCGAATCAAACGTAGATTTATTTTCTGTTTCATTCACCTCATCTCCTTCAACGACTTCTTCATAGATTGGGTAGTTTTCCTCAAGGTCAGCTAATCGTTTCCCAACTTCATCGAATTTAACGTCTCGCACTCGTCCACAATTTTCTTGAGTCTCTTGTTGTAGCATTTGTAAGCTTTGCTTTTTGATGAATACCCAACAAAAACACCTTCATCTCGCTCTATCTTCAAACTTCCCAAGGTTGTCATCTATTTTTCTGATGTAGCACCTACAGCCAAATATTTTGAGATGTTTTGTTGTTGCTTTTCTACCAAACCACAACTCATAAGGTGTTTTGCATTCATGAGTTCTTAACATATATCTGTTTTGGATGTATACTGCAGTGTGAACTGCTTCTTTCCAGAATCTATCTGCTATTTTATTTTCTGCCAGCATGGTGCGTGCCATTTCCTGTATAGTTCTGTTCTTTCTTTCTACTACGCCATTCTGCTGTGGAGTTCTAGCTGCTGAATATTGTCTCCTGATACCATGTTTTTCATAGTATTCTATAAATTCATTCGAAATGAATTCTCCTCCTCTGTCTGATCGTAAGCATTTGACTCTTTTTCCTGTTTCATTCTCAACTAGCTGTTTGAAGGTTCTGAACATTTCAAAGGCTTCTGTTTTATCTTTTAGAAAAAATATCCATGTCATTCTGGAATAATCATCGATACACAACATAAAGTATTTGTCGTCGTTAATGCTTTGAGTTCTCATGGGTCCACATAAGTCTGTATGAATAAGTTCCAAGGGCCTGCTAGTGTGGTATTCTTTTGTTTTAAATGAGACTCTGGTTTGCTTTCCCTTCTGACATGAAGCACAAACATTGTTTGAAGGTTTTTTAATGGTTGGAATATCTCTCACTGCTTGTTTCGAGCTGATTTTCACCAGATTATCAAAACTTATGTGTCCAAGCCTCTTGTGCCACAACCAGTTCTCTTCTTCTTGTCCAATGAAACACGTACCTTCTGAAGTTTCGAGAGTGTGTACAGATTTCCAGACGTCCTTGAACCGGTTGCTATCAATTTTCCACTGTTTATTTTTTTGACTTCACAACCCTGCTTTTTGAAGACTACTTCATGTCCTTTATCACAGATCTGACTGACACTTAACAGGTTGTGTTTCAAACCATCCACAAATAAAACTTCTTCCGACTTGATTTTCCCTTCACTAATTTTGACAGATCCTTTTCCTATTATTTTGGCTCCATCATTATTTCCAAACTTCACAGAGCCACCCTCATATTTTTGTAGTTTTTCAAATTTTTGTTTATCACCTGTCATATGACTTGAGCAACCACTGTCAAGAATCCACGGTACACATTTATTCTGAGCCCTGAACGCTGTCTGCACTATTAAAGATTCCTTTTCTTCCCTGAGCTGTTCTTTCTGTTTCCATTCTGTTTTGACTATGGTATTGGGTTCTAACTTGGATTTCCCCTTTTCAGAATCTTGCACATATCTTTCAGAAATAATTCTATTCTGTTTTGCCCTATATGGTTGAGTTCTTCTTTTCTGAGATTGATTTGAAACAGAAGTACTATGACAGTTTCTAGCAATGTGCCCAAAGTTGTGACAATTAAAGCATTCTACTGCATAACTCATTAGAGGAGCAAAAGTATTTCTACTAGTGAAACTTCTTGGACCTACATTATACTTGCAGTCAGCAATTTTATGCCCATAACCATTACATTTGAAACAGAAACCATAAAAGTAATGATTGAACCTGAAAGATGGTCTTTGCCAGGTTGTTGCAGGAGCCTTAGATCTTCTTTTCTTTTGATGTGTGACCTTGGTAAAGCCCTCATTGTCAGTTCCTATTTCAGGACTGGCATTACTGCTTTCATTTGCCTGATTTGTTTTTCTTTCAACAACTTGTTTCTTGTCTTTACTCTTTTCACATTCAACATTGCTTGCCTTTGGTCCGTTTGATGATTCTCCTTCAATAAAGCCCAGACCGAATTTGATACCTGCGGGTCTTTGATCGCTTAGGATTTTGTCCAGCTTCATCGAGCTTTCTTCACGTTTGAAATGGCAGCTAATTTTTTGATCCAGCTCTTGTATCTGTATTCGAAGACCAACATTTTCTTCTTCTAATTTGCAGCAATAATCTATCTTCGTGGTTACCTGAATTTCCAGATCTTCGAACATTTTCTTGTATTCTTCTGTCTGTATTTTTAAACTGGTTATAATGTCATTTGCATCCTCAAGCTTTCTTAAAAGTTTTTTATTCTTTCTCTTCTCAGATTTCCATTCTTCAAGAGCAGAAACCAGCTCACCTTCTAAATCAACTTCAGCCTCAGCTTTTTCAATAGATACTTTAGGGTTCATACCTTCTCTCTTTTCTGGGTTTTTTGCCTCTTCTAATTTTTCTACTTCAAACGCCATAAAGAGAGCTTCACCTGTTCCTTCTTCAGAGTCTTCACTAGAGCTGTCCTCTGAAGAATCTGCATTTCGAGAGATAAAACTTTTCTTTTTGAAATTGCCTTTTCTGAAGTTTGTCTTCTTCCTCCATTCACTTCTTTCTTGATGCGGAGTTTCTTCACCTTTGTTCTTGTCATTGAGAGGACATTTGGTAGCAAAGTGTCCAATGCCTCCATAATTGAAACATTTAAAAGGTAGCTTTCCTTTGTATTTTCCTTTTCCTTTTCTCAGTTTTTTGACAAAATTTGCTTCCATTTCATCTGAAACATCCTCTTCTTCAGACTCTTGTTTTGTGTCTTTGCCTTTTAGTACTTTGAAGGTTGCTTCTCTATCTGTGGGATTAGATCTTCCTATTCTCATTTCAAAAGCAGTCAAAGAACCATGCATCTCATCCATACTAAAATGATTTAGATCTTTAGCTTCTTCTATGGCTGAGACTTTCGAATCAAACCTTGGAGGGAGAGATCTTAATACCTTTTTCACAATCGTAGCATCATCCATATCTTCGTCGAGACCTCTGATCGAATTTGTGATTCCGTTGACTCTTAGCATGAAAGCCTCTATGTTCTCATCATTGTCCATCTTTAAGGATTCGAATTGAGCTCGGTGTGTTTGAAGCTTGGCCTCCTTGATCCTATCATCTCCTTCATGAATGTTCTCTAGTTTATCCCATACATCTTTTGCGGATTCACAGTTTATGATTTTGACTAGCTCACTGTCCACTAATCCACACATGATGGCATTTTTTGCTTTCGAATCATTTTCAAATGCCTTCTTACCGGTAGTGTCTGTTGGAGCAGTGGCGGGAGCTTTGTAACCATTTACTACTGCACCCCAGATGTCAAAACCCAACGCACGGAGATAAGTCTGCATTCTTATTTTCCAAAAAGCATAGTTAGTTCCATCAAACAATGGTGCTTTGTTTGAGGAGAAACCTTCACCACTTGCCATTGCGTCACTTCCAAGATCACCTTAGCTGATTGAGCCTGTTCAAGAACTTGGTTCTGATACCAATTGTTGTAATCACAGTGACACTGAGAGGGGGGTGAATCAGTGTGATCTTTAAAATTTCTAATACATATAGTTTTAAATCCAGTAGCTATTTAAAACTGATAAAAGAAATATCAAATGCAGCAAGAAAGCATGACACACACAACACGGTTATTTAACGAGGTTCACCAATGTGGCTACTCCTCAAAACGACCGCTTGGACTACCATCCAAATCCAGCCAATGCAAAGCTACAACTTTACAATATCTTTTACCAGCACCAACTGGAAGGAGCACCAACCCCTTAGCTTTATCTGTTTCAAACAGAATGGAGCACCAACTCCTAATTTACCAAACACCTACCGGAAAGAGGCACCAACCCCTTATGCCAAGCTGCAACTTGGAAGTCAATAAAGATAATAAAAGTGACAGAATAAAACTTTCACGTTGTTTCTTACAGTCTGCTATTTTTTTGCATTCTGCTACTTCTGTGCAAAATGCTTCGCACTGTCTGACCGCTTCTGTGTACTTCTTCGCACTCTCTACTGCAATCGGATGATCGATCACTTTTGCTATCTACGCGCTATCACTTTGCACTTAGAACTCCACCTCTACACCTTGCGCTCTTTATTCACGCAATCATGATACGTAGACTCGAACTACGACTTCGCAGTCTGCTCGACACGAACTTCACTTGCGCAATCACTCTGCTCGCATTCGCACATTATCTTCCACAGCACACACTCAAACTCGAAGTATCCCTACTTTTATAGAAGAAATTTCAAGAACAAATCCTAAACAACAGTCGACTGTAACCCTAAGAATGTCGGCTGCAAAACCCTAGAATTTGTCGACCCAGATTCAACTTTGTCGGCCTCAACTTTTCCTGAACAACAGTCGGCTGTAACCCTAAGAATGTCGGCTACAAAACCCTAGAATTTGTCTACTACAAACCCTAGAAATTGTCGATTGCAAACCCTAAAATCATCCCAAACCCTAAAATCTTGTCGCCCAGATCCAACTTCTACTGCCACCTCTGTCACCTTCCTGTAACTATTGCCATGAAATAGAAACATGTCACGATATCGTGACACTTTTTGAAACCGTATGCCTTCTTGTCCTTGCTGTCATGAAATCGTGACCCTTTTGGCCTTTGATAGCTTTGCCACCGTTCTTGTCATGAAATCGTGACACTTCAAACTTTTGCTGACGTCATCCTCATTCTTGTCGTGAAATCGCGACGCTTTCGGCTTCCAGTGGCTTTTCTTGCAACCTGTCATGAAATCGTGACACTTTCAGCTTTCTCTGACGTCATCCTCATCTTTGTCATGAAATCATGACGCTTTCGACTTCCGTACATTTCTTGCTTCATGCAGCAGCGAAATCGCTACAACTTTGTGCCTTGTGCTTCCAACTTTGCTTCTACCCGTGAAACTTTGACTTGTAGCGAAATCGCTACACTTTCGTGCCTTGCACTTTCGACTTGTAGCATAATCGCTACACCTTTGAGTTCTGCACTTTTGACTTGTAGCAAAATCGCTACACCTTCGTGTTGTGCACTTTTGACTCGTAGCGAAATCGCTACACCTTCGTGTTGTGCTTTTTCAACTCGTAGCGAAATCGCTACACCTTTGTGTTGTGCACTTTTAACTCGTAGCGAAATCGCTACATCTTTTCACTTAACACTTTCTTCCTGCTTCGGCCAGCGAAATTTCAACATGTAGCGAAATCGCTACAACTTTTCCACTTAACGCTTTCTCCTTGCTTCGGCCAACGAAATTTCAACATGTAGCGAAATCGCTACAACTTTTCAACTTAACGCTTTCTCCTTGCTTCGGCGTGAAATTTCAACATGTAGCGAAATCGCTACAACTTTTCAACTTAACGCTTTCTCCTTGCTTCGGCCAGAAAATCCAACATGTAGCGAAATCGCTACAGTTTCTCGACTTAGCTTCTTGGCCTCCAACATGTCACGAAATCGTGATAGTTTGCCTTGCGCCTTCTCTCTCCTCATTTTTGTCACGAAATCGTGACACTTCCGACTGTGCCTTCTCTCTCCTCATTTTTGTCGTGAAATCATGACATTTTTGGTTGTGCCTTCTCTCTCCTCATTTTTGTCATGAAATCGTGACATTTTTGACTGTGCCTTCTCTCTCCTCCGACTTGTCGCGAAATCGCGATAGAAAACATGTCGCGATATCGCGACAGTTTTCTAACTTGTCTTTTTCTTCGAATTTTAGAAACCGGGTCACTTCGTTTTCCAGGAATTGCACTTTACATAATCTGACTGTCCTTTGAACTTCTGTCTTCTGCATCTGAATGACTCCTGAACTGTCTGTCCACTGCATCATTAGATCTAATTGCCTCTGTTGACAACAATGACAAACTTCTTGCAACACCTTGCTCAACAAGGTTTTATTTCTATAGTTGAATTTAGATGCCTTATTGTATTTTTAGTAGTTTTAGAAGCATGTTGAGAAAGAATCAAGATGTTCCATCAAGGCCCTCCACTCAGATCGAGGAGGGAATTCACCTCCAATGATTTTTCAAGGTTTCTCACTAAACATGGGATCAAATGATAGCTTACTATAATTTATAATACTTAAAAAAATGGAGTTGCTGAGAGAAGGAATTGTTCCATCATGGAGATGGTTTGATGTATGCTTACAAGTGTACATCTTGGGCAACAATATTGGGTAGAAGTTATCACTACAAATGTGTATCTCTTGAATCAAGCACAAACAAAAGCTCTTTAAGGAGTCAAAACAATAGAAGCTTGGGGTGGAAGAAAGCCATCCATTTATCATCTAAGGATGTTTGGATGTAAAGCATTCATGAACATTCCAAACAAAAAGAAGCAAGCTAGATGAGAAAACTCTGCAATGCATCTTTTTTGGTTATGATGAAGAATCCAAGAGGTATCGATTGATTAATCCTATAACCAAGAAAATCTATATAAGTCAATATGTGGTATTCGATGAAGCTTCCAAGTTGGATACACCATATTCTAGCACAGACACATATCCTACTGTACACTTGGAACTTGAGGATCCTAAGTCAAGGACTCCCCCCAAACATAATTTTTTTTGAAATAGTATACTAGCACAATAAGAGACTTAAAATTGGATGCATCTCTCGATTTCAATTCCAATAAACCATGTACTCGAAGTATGTTACGTTAGAAAAGAGAAAATATGATGAATAAGAAGATAGGAGTGAAGAGGAAGATAGAGGTTTGATGACTTTAGTGGTGGAGCATGAACCTAATTTAGTGCAAGAAGCACTTAGTGTGCCTTAATGGAAGATAGCTATGGATGCATAATATATATATCTTATGAAGAACAAAACATGGGAGCTAGTTGATATACCTATTGGAAAGAACCCATACAAAGTCAAGTATAAGGCATATGGAACTATTGATAAGCATAAATCCTACCTTGTTGCAAAGGGCTATGCTAAAAAATAAGGCATAGATTATGAAGAGATATTTGAACCAATGACAAATATGACAACCATTCATGTACTTTGTGCAATGGCAACTTAGTTCGTATGGAAGCTTCATCAGATGGATGTGAAGAGTGCCTTATTGAATGGTGATCTCAAAGAAGTGTACATGAATCAACCTAAAGGATATATTGTTGAAGGACAAGAGAAAAATATTTACAAATTGATAAATCCCTTGTATAGGTTGAAACAAGCTTTGAGCGCTTGGTACATTAAGATTGATAATCACCTCCTACAACATGGCTTCAAGAGAAGTGCCTCAGATGCCAATATCTATTTCAAGAAAGTTGCATATGAAATAGTGATACTTGTACTCTATGTTGATGATTTGATCATCACAGGCATCTCAAAAAAGATAATAGAAGTAGTGAAGGGTGACTTGAAGAAGTTATTTAAAACAAAATATCTAGGATTTCTACATTATTATCTTGGCTGGAAGTAGTACAAATGAAGAACCACATCAAGGTAACACAAATAAAATATGCCAAGGCACTTATTGAAAAATATCACATGATAGATTGTAAACCCAAACCAATGCCAATGGAAATAGGGTTACAACTGTCTCACTATGACAAATCTTCTCAAGTATATGGAACTCTCTATTGATAGTTTATTGGGAGTTTCATATATCTGAAAAATACCAGGCTAGATATCAGCTTTGTTGTGAGCTCTTTCAAGGTTCATGCAGGAACCTAAGGTCAATCATTGGAAGGAAGTAAAGCAAGTTTTATACTATGTTCATGGTACAACAAAATATGGCCTAGAGTATAAGAAGAATGATAAGTTCTTGCAAGGATACATAGACTCAGATTATGCTAGATCTATAGATGAAAAATAATCAATGTCAAGATACATAATTCATCTTGGATTTGGACCTATCTCTTGGCACAACAAGAAATAGCAAGTTGTTGCACTTTCATCTATAGAGGCAAAATATCTCGCAATATGAGTAGTGTGTGAAGTGATATGGTTACATCACATTCTTTTGAGTATGGGTCTTCAAAAGAATCTTCCAATACACTTGAATTGCGATAACCAAGGTGTTTTAAAACTAGTCAAGAATCCAGTGTTCCATGAATGAACAAAGCATATTGAAACTCAATGTCACTTTATTCAAGATGAAGTTACAAAGCACTAGAAACAACTCCAATACATTCCCATCGATGAGCAGGCTATGAATATTTTCACTACGGTACTTGCATGTCTCAAATTCGAGTTGTTTCACAACTCTCTATGTACATCAAATAATGTAATAAATGGGGATGTTAGGCTATAGGCTATAGTTATTACATTATTTTATTATTATTAATACACATTCATATGGTGTTCTAGAAACCAACGTACTACAAATAAAATGTAGTATGTTCCTAAGTTGGAAGAACTAATTAGGGGTTGGGAATATTTAGTTTGCTAAAATAATCAGATTAGTGATTTTTAGTTGCAGGCTAATCTGAGATAATTTCTTTGTATATATTTTAGTTCATTGAATAAAATTTTAGTTTGTTTACTAGCAAGCCTTTGGTTCCTTTCTTCCCAAAATATTTTCCCACCCAACACATCCCACCAGATTCAAATAGGCTATTGGTGCCTTCTTGCATGGTTGAGGTAACACACAAAATACTCAAGAATACATTACTCAACAAATGCCACATTTTGCTTTATAAAAGCACCACCAAAGAATGATAAAACATAAATAAATAAATAGGCTTTCTAATTTTCAACATTATCCTAATATTTTAATGTTAGGAGAAACAATACAATAATTAAAGCATCCTTATGAACTAATTTAATAATTCATTTTATTAGTTTCAATTGCTAATATTAATTACTAGCATTGATACTAATATTCTCAAGTATTAATATTACCAATAATTAAATTTTATAAGAAGAATAATAAGTTCTTCTTGCAAGGATACATAGCCTCAGACTATGCTAGATCTATAGATGACAAACAATCAACGTCAAGATACATATTTCATCTTGGATTTGGACCTATATCTTGGCACAACAATAAGTAGCAAGTTGTTCTCCTTTCATCTAAAAAGGTAGAATATCCTGCAATACGAGGAGCAGTGTGTGAAGTGATATGGTTACATCACATTCTTTTGAGTATAGGTCTTCAAAAGAATCTTCCAATACACTTGAATTGCGATAACCAAGGTGTTTTGAAACTAGTCAAGAATCCAATGTTCCATGAATGAACAAAGCATATTGACACTCAATATCACTTTATTCAAGATGAAGTTCTAAAACACTAGATACAACTCCAGTACATTCCCATCGATGAACATGCTACAAACATTTTCACTAAGACACTTGCATGTCTCAATTCAAGTTGCTTCGCAACTCTCTATGTACATAAAATAATGTAATAAGGGGGGATGTTAGGCTATAGGCTATAGTTATTACATTATTTTATTATTATTAATACACATTCGAATGGTGTTATAGAAACCAACGTGCTACAAATAAAATGTAGTATATTCCTAAGTTGGAAGAACTAATTAGGGGTTGGGAATATTAAATTTGCTAAAATAACCAAATTAGCAATTTTTAGTTGCAGGCTAATATGATATAATTTCTTTGTATATATTTTAGTTCATTAAATAATATTTTAGTTTGTTTACCAACAAGCCTCCGGTTCCTTTCTTCCCAAAATATTTCCCCACCCAACACATCCCACTAGATTCAAATAGGCTAGGGGTGCCTTCTTGCATGGTTGAGGTAACATACAAAATGCTCAAGAATACATTACTCAACTAATGCCACCTTTTGCTTTAATTAAAGCACCACCAAAGCATGATAAAACATAAATAAATAAAAAGGCTTTCTAAGTTTTAATATTATTCCAATATTTTAATGTTAGGAGAAACAATGCAATAATTAAAGCATACTCATGAATTAATTTAATAATTCATTTTATTAGTTTCAATTGCTAATATTAATTACTAGCATTGACACTAATATTCTCAAGTATTAAGATTACCAATAATTAAATTTTATAATAGTTCTCGTCCATAAATCGATGCATACCACACACAAAAAAATATAATATTTACACTAACAATATTACACACCATTGTTTTATCCTTGAGTAGGTGGCCCTTTTACGATTGTCTATTGCTATCGCCAACCTATTAAGGAGAATCATTGCACAAGCAACTTCCTGAACCAATGGTGTGAACATGAAATAAGCATAATGTAATGCATCTATATAAAGGATAATTTGTTACCCTGAGTTGTCGATGAGCAAGTCATCATCATTTTCTCCCCTAATTTATCCCAACTTAGGTGGTTATCCCTATTAATCCATCAATGAGAGAACTTGGTCCTACAACCACAAATGCATCAATAGTACCATATTCCAATAGTAGAATCAATTACCCAATCATATTGACATCATAAAATAAAGCTATGCATTAGACATCCACACCAATACATAATTCATTGTCAACAATGAGTCCTACCAAGGAGGGTTAAAAACATCTAGAATTAGTAGAATTAAATCAATAGAAGGGGTTTGGATTGAATACCAAAGTAAAATTAGAAAAGAGACAAGATCTTTTTATCAGAATATTCTAGGATCAGAGGAGTGTGAAGTTCTTAATGATAAACTTCTTCAAGAACTACCTTAAATTATAACAAATGAAGATAATAATAAACTTATGGAGCCTATTACTCTAGAAGAAGTTCATTTAACTCTTTTCTCTTTTAATAAGGATAAATCCCCAGGTCCAGATGGAATCTTTCCAATATTTTACCAATATAATTGGGATATAGTGAAGGATTCTTTACTAGTGGTAGTGGAAAAATATAGGGTAAAATAATACATACATTATAAAATAAATGTAAGATATCTTACCCTAATTCCAAAAAAGAAGGATGCTGAATTGTTTGATTCATTTAGACCTATAAGTCTATGTAATATGGCATATAAGATTATCTCCAAAATTATGGCGATTCAATTAAAGCCATTTTTAGACAAAATTATTTTAGAATAATAAGGAGGATTTTTGAAAGGGAGACATTATGGACGAGATCATAACAACTCATGAAGTTATACATTTAGTGGCTTCAAGAAAAGAGAAAGTAATAATTTTAAAACTTGATATGAGTAAAGCCTATGATAGGGTTAAATGGGATTTTATTTTTATGGTATTAATTTTTTTTTTGATTTGGAAATAAATGGGTTAGATGGATTAAATCTTGTGTGTCTCTACAATTTCATATTCAATGGTGGTCAATGGGCTAGTAATATAATCATTTAAATCCAAGAGAGGCCTTAGATAGGGAGATCATCTATCACCATATTTATTAATTATTATTGCAAAATTTTTGGGTATGAAATTGAATAAATCTAAAAAATATGGGCTTATAAGTGGACTTAATTCTAGTAATAACATTGACAACATCATCCATCAACAATTTGTAAATGATACAACCATTTTTGGAAGGGCAAGGATTAACGAGGCCAAATTTTTAAATAGCTTATTAAAGGATTGTGAATAAGCATTCGAGCAAAAAATTAATAGGACAAAATCCAAAATTTACTCTCTAAACACTCTAGCTAGAATCAAAGTAGGGATATGTAGGTTACTTCAAATGGAGGAGGCAAATTTACCAATAACTTATCTAGGGATGCCCTTATTTGAGGGAAGAATGAGGATAGAATTATGGAATACATTTACATTTATAAGTAAAGTTTAGAATAAACTAATAGCATGAAAAGATAGATGGTTATTGTTAGTAGGAAGAGTGTAGCTAATTAAATCAGTCTTACAGGCCATTCCAACATATTATATGTCATTGTATACTATGCCAAAATCAATAGAAAAAAGTTTAATCTATATTATGCGATCCTTTTTGTGGTCAGGTTTACATGATAAAAGGAAATTTTATTTAGTGAAATGGAGCAAGGTGTGTGATGATAAAACTAGGGAAGATCTTGGTTTAAGAGTTCTTACTTATGCAAACTTAGCTCTTAGGGGAAAAGCTTTATGGAGATTGTACAAAGAGAGTCAAAGACAATGGGCAAGAATTCTTCTAAGTATGTTGATCCCAATGACCCAAGCTTAATATTTGTTGCATTCTCTCTACCAAATGATTCTACACTTTGGAATGGTTTAAAAAAATATATTGATCTAGTGATCAAGGGTTTAAGATGCATGGTAGGAATTGGAGAAAAAAATTATATTTGGATGGATAGTAGGTGTAATAAAAAACCACTCAATCTAGATCCAATTTTGAAACCTTGTATGCTATTGCTTCAAGAAAAATATGGTTATAGGTTTTCAAACATTTTGTACAAGGACCAAGAAGGAATATACAAATGGAAAGAAGATTTTTTTACAAGTATACAATAAATTTATGCTAGGAGGCAGTTAAGTAGAAAGATAAAAATTGTGATTATTTGAAGAGGAGCGAAGTATAAATTTATTTGGGAGTTGAATATCTCAAGAGTATACACAACAAGAAGTGGATATAATGTAAAGTACCAACAAAATAGAAATATCATAAGATTATGGAGAGATGTTTGGGATAGCCCAAGCATTCCTAAAGTTAAAATGTTTATTTGGCTAGTAGGTCATAGAAGAATTCTAACCTGGAATAACCTTATGAAAAGGGGTTTTCATGGCCCTTCTCAATGTGTTTTTTGTAAAAATAAGGAGGAGAGTATAGACCATCTCTTGGGACATTGCTCAATAGTATGGAAATTTTCACAATTGATTCTTAGTATGTTTGGTAAATGCATGGTGATGAATAGCAAAATTGAAGAATGGTTAAAGCAATAGTAGAGCACTTTTAAAAGTGACACTTTACAAACAATATAGGGTATATCAAAGGATACAATACTTTGAACTGTATGGCTAGAAAGGAATAGAAAAATATTTAAAGGAAAGAAAATCAATTTAGAGGTAATGAAAAGAAATATATGTTTAGCCATAGAGGAGTCTAATCCAACCCTATCAACTCACCTAGTCCCTAATCTAGAAGTAGAGATCCTTGATAGATGGATTCAAGTCATAAAATGGATTTATTATGTTGGGTATAAGAGAAACAAAAAGAAGGAAAAGAATATAAAGTGGAAACCACTAGTTGTAGAGTTGGTTAAGTTGAATTTTTATGGAGCACCTAAAGGAAATCCCAGAATAGCAGGAGGAGGAGGAATAATTAGAAATAATAGAGAGATTTTATCTCATTACGCTTTGAATAGTGGATTTAAGACAAATAATGAAGTTGGAAAAGGGGTCCTTGGTTTAATGGTTGGAAAAAATAGTTGATGTAGCCCACACCAAGGTTCAAATATTGGTAGCATTAAATGCTCAATTAGACTAATTTGATGTAAAAGGGAAAGGGAAATCTTTTCAAAACCCTACTTTAAAGAAGAAAAGAAAAAGAAAGACAAATAATGAAGCTGAAGCTTGGGCAACTTTAAAAGGGTTAAAAATATGCAAACAAATGAAATGGAATAGAGTGTGGATGAAAGGTGATTCATTCATAGTAATAAATGCTATTTTAAGGAAAGCAAAGGCTTCATGGAACATATAAGAGATAATTGTGGAAATTTAAAATCTTGCTAAAGAGTTTAAAGAAATCAAGTTTACACATACATTAAGAGAAGGAAACAAATGTGCAAATAGGCTAGCCAATAGAGGGGTTTTAATTAAGGATCATGAAGTTAAATTATCCTTTGATGGTTAGAGGAAGTAGTAAGTTTAGCTAAAGTTGACAAGAAAATATTGATTGCTTAAGTTAAATAATGATTAATATATACTTTAATGTTTTTGATTGGTAATATTTTCTTTATTTTATAACATTAATGTGTTTTCATATATACTATTTATTATAATTTTTTGGTTGTACTTGTGTTTCAAAAAGGAAATTAGCAATCCAAATTTGGTAAAGCATACTATGATAGTGTGTTGTTTTGGAAATATTACTCTACTAAGATGCAATGCATAGATAGTAGAGGTGAAGTTTTGGTATTGTGAAGGCTGCTATAGAAAATTGTCAAGAAGGATGCTAAATTTTGGAATATTTATATTCACACAAAAAATTGAAAAAATCCAAAAAATAAAAATCAAGATTTCAAAATTTTTGTGTAAAATGACGTAGGTTTCTAGCTATAGCATCTCAATTGAGATGAGGTGAATATATTTGTAAAATATCAAGCTCTAAAGAGAGTTGTAATTTTTCAAGGGTGGGGAACCTGAGTAGAACCCCTTGTTATCTAGGAAAAAAACACATTAATGTTGTAAACTAAAACAAATATTACCAATGAAAAACATTAAATTAAATCTTAATTATTATTTGATTCAAGTAGTCAACATTTTCTTGTCAGCTTAATCTAAACTTACTACTTCCTCTAACCAAGAAAAAGAGAATTCAACTTTATGATCCTCAATTAAAATCCTTCTATTAGCTAGCCTATCTACACAATTGTTTCCTTCCCTTAATGTATGTGTAAACCTAATTTATTCAAACTCTATAGCAAGGTCTTGAATTTCTAAAATTCTCTTATATGTTACATGGAGCATTTGCTTTTCTTAAAAATGCATTTATTACTATGAGTGAATCACCTTCCATCCATTCTTTGTTCCATTTCATTTGTTTGCATATTTTTAACCCTTCCAAAGCCGCCCAAGTTTCAACTTTATTATTTGTCTTAAATCCACTATTGAAAGTGTAATGAGACAAAATATCTTATCTATTATTTCTAATTATTCCTCATCCTCCTGATGGTACTAGATTTACTTTAGATTCTCCATAAAAAATTAATTTGACCAACTCCACATCTGGTGGTTTCCACTTTATATTCTTTGCCTTCGTTTTACTTCTCCTATCGCTAACATCATAATTCCATTTAACGACTCTTATGACTACATAGTGGTATTACAACAATTTGGAAATTATTCATGTGTTGTTTCGCAAGACTCAAAATTGGATCTCATATTTGAAATTTAAGGAATATAACCAGTTGAACTAATGCCATTTGATGAAGACATGGTCATATTAAGAGATGCAAAATAATTATTTTAAATTGTTTATATAGATTGAAATGGGTCCTATTGGTTATATTGTTCAACAATATTTAAACTTGGGTCTCTATTTTAAATATTATGTTTCACAATTCTAACCTCTTGAGCTTATATGATTGATTAAATATGCAAT
Source organism: Wollemia nobilis (assembly GCA_028583015.1). Taxonomy (NCBI): domain Eukaryota; kingdom Viridiplantae; phylum Streptophyta; class Pinopsida; order Araucariales; family Araucariaceae; genus Wollemia; species Wollemia nobilis. The sequence goes on from JAQPPZ010000521.1 coordinate 4,029,559, forward strand.
ACAATTACTTTATTATTTTTAGATAGAAACGTATATGTTAAAAATGCTAGTGTCAGTGAAATATTATTAACAATGTTTTTAATAATAGAGAAATAAGAAAGGTCAATTTTTAAAATTGGATTAAAATTGAAATAAAAGTTTCATGAGCAAGATGAGATAAAATTATATATTAATGATTTTTCAAAAGTAATTTAGGAAAGACAATTGGGTTAGGTATTTTCAAAATTCATGAAAATCAAATTTTACTATATATATGGGAATAATGATAATTCTACTAATTAATTGTTAATATGCAAAAATATTAATTTAACATTTGAACCGAAAGCAATTTCAACCTGAGAGTGAGTATGAGTTAAGAGTAAGCTCCACTAGATAGCATGGAAGGAAATTCGTATTTGAAAGACCTAATGGAAAGTCAATATGCCCTAGCTGAAAACATTTGGATTCCCAAGTTGAGGATAAAAGGAAGAACAAATATATGACATGTTTGATCTAGGTAGCAGATGTTACATCATAAGTGACTATCAAGGATGAGATTATTGAGCATGATATAATGGTTATTCAATATAGAGGGTTAATATGTAAGTTCCATGGATACTGATCAGGGTTTTTAGAGATTCAAAATTGGATCAAGAGGAAGTGGGGATTGAATTCAAATTACACTATGGTTTTTCTTCCTAAATATTTTTTCATTTTTTCTAGTTTGGTAATCATGGATAAAATAATGGGTGGTGGCACATGGTTTAGAGGGAGAGATGCCATTTATTTAAGACCATGGAGTGAGATTTTTTTAGTTGAGATAAAATCTATTAAAAATCTTTTGATGTGGGTTAAAATTTTTGGACTTTTGTACCAGCTTAACAATAATATTTTTTTGAAAAAGATTGGAAATACCCTAGGAGAATTCATCAAGGAGGGATTAAATACTAAGGAGCAAAATCATACTCTATATACATATATATGTGTTGCTATGGATATTTCAAAACCTTTTCCACAATCCATTAAGAATAAATATGAATCAAGATAATATAATCAATAAGTGGATTATGAAAACATTGCATTTTTATGCCACAATTATTATGAGACTTGATGCATGGCAAGAGATTACAAATTAAATATGATGAAGAAAGAGATAATTTTTTTTGGAGATGAGATAAAATTCAAGATGAAGCAAGGAAATCATAGCGTAATAGAAGCTATATTAGATCAAGGATATTCCACTATAAAAGACATGGCAAATAAATCCTATCTACAACATCATATTGCAAAGGCTGCCATAATTCACTCGAACCAACCATTAGAAGAAGTAAAGAAGGATACAAGGGATGAAAAAAAACAATGTGCAAGTTTAAATTAAGAAGGAATTAAAGGTGCATAGGAAGATGTGGATGAAAACTTTAAAAACAAATATGACAAAAGAGGTTAATTTTATTCCATGTAAATCGTCTTCATTTTTCTCAAATGGTATAGAACCATTTCTTGGTAATAGAAATGAAAGTAGTGTAGAGGTTGTCCCTTGCACTTTAGGGTTTTAAGAGTAGCACAATAAATAAGTGAGGATGGAGGAAACCCATAGCAATTTAGGGTTTGTAGGGAAGGATAAGAAAGGAATTACTATGTAGGAGCATCCTTGTACTTTAGGTTCCAAGGCAACATAATAAAAAAAGTGCTTGAGGTTATTCCTTGTACTATGGAACCTTTAGAGAAAGAAAAACCTACAAATGATAAGTCTTGCTATGAGTAGTGTGAAAAAATTGAAGAGATTGCTGAAGATGAAAGTTTTGGTGGGAATGAAAAAGAGAAAAATACCTAATAAGGAAAAATCAAAAGGAAAAGAAATCAAAGGGATATTAATATGGGAAATAAAATGAAATATCTCAAGCATTAACAAGAAGTGGGGATAAACCCACAAATAAAAACAAAAAGTGATGGTAAAAATAATGTCTTGGAATATTATGGGCATGAATAAAACCCCTTAAAAAAGAAGTGTTAGGGAATTGATAGGTTGTAGATAATATATTTATAGATGTAGGAATTAAGTAAAAAATATTTTAGGCATTCACGATGTTGAATTTCATTTTGGAAAAATGTAAATTTTAGAAGGCAATTGTACTAGCGAGATTTTATCCATTAATAAAAACGATATCAAGGAGTTGATTGTGGAAACATAGCAATTTGACGAAGATGGTGACTATATTTTATGAAAGGCAAATGATTAACATATTTCATAAAAAGGCAATTTGGTTATGGTTTAATTAACCTGATAGTAGGTAATTTTTTAGTTTTTCTATTGAATACAAATTGTGTATTATAGAAAGAGGAAGTTGATTGAGGAGGGACGTTTTTCGTAGGATTGCCCAAACTATCGAACTTGTTTTGGCCATATTTCACTCATCCGGACTCGGATTGAGCTGAAATTTTGAGGGTAGATGCCTGAAAAACCCTAGAATGTCTCCACCAATTTTTAGATCATTTGGAGCAACACAGATCCTAGCGCATCCCTATGTGTGAACGAGATTTTTGGCAAGCGGTTGTGCGAGGGTTTCATCTGGGTTGAGTGCAAGCAGCTCCAGAGGTTGGTTTTTAGGGCCTTCGGGCCCTAGAGGCCAATATATTTGTGGTTTATACTCAATATTTTAGCAGGATATGTTGCAGGGGATCCAAGATGGGTTAGAAATCTATCTTTCAATAGATCATGCTGTGAACTTGAGTGACAACGGCTTCCAATTTGCTGCACAAAATAAAAGTGAAAACCATACCTTTCCACGGCGTCTAGGGCAAGGATTAAAGAGATCACGAAATAAGTTTCAAGCAGCTGATCAAAAAATGGCTCAGATCTCAAGTGAATCTGGTGCTAAGGTGCACCCACAAAATAAATCTACTTGTGAAAACCCCTGTCAAGGGTAAGAATTTCGAAGACTCAGCCCCAAAAATGAATTTTAGGGATGCCCTCCATGGTGGACAGCCTCAGCCCAATGCTAATATTAATCTTAGGGCTTCCCATAAACCTCTAAGAATGCCTAAGATTGATCCCAGGAAAATGGAGTCAGGATGTCTTAAAGCAGCTGATGGAACTCCTATTGTTAAGCTTGATATGGGTAACATTCAGACTGGCATTGAAGATCTAGAAAAAAGAGGACTAATTTGTCGGTTCGTGGGTTTTCGTCCGAGCCTATCTACTTTCAAAGTTTGGGCTACAAAAAGCTGGAAAACTAAAGGTGAGTTACAAATCTCTATTTATCCAAATGGTTATTTTCTTGTTTTATTTGCTAATAATGAAGATAGAGAGAAAAATTTTCAAGGGGGTCCCTGGTTTTTGGAAGGGCGGGGCTTTTCATGAAGCCCTGGCATACTAAATTTAAATCCGAAGAAGAGATGCCTTCTACAGCTCCCATGTGGGTTAGACTCTTTGGCCTCCCTATTGAATTTTGGAATCCTACTATTTTTTCTTCAATTGGAAACTCTTTAGGAACTTTTATGATAACTGCTGATTGTACTCAAAATTTTGAACATATTATTTATGCTCGAATTTGTGTTTTAATGGATTTTGACAAACCCCTACCTAAAAATATCACATTACAATTTGGGGAAGACACTTGGGAGCAAGTAGTGGACTATGAGAACATTCCTTTTCATTGTAGAATTTGCCATGAATATGGTCATTTGGCTAGTGCTTGCCCAAATAAAATTCTTGATCAAAAGAAAGAAGATATAAACTCAACAGGTTTCCAAATGCCTAAGAAGAAGAACACTAAAAAAAAACCAGTTATGAAGGATCAATCAAAGTCATCTGCTAATATGTTTGAAATCCTTTCCACAAATGATGTCCCAAGTGAGGAAGAGGAAATAATGGAAACAAAAATCTTAGAAACACAATTTAAATATGAAGGGAAGAACTCAGAGACAAACCAACAAATCAAAGGTTTTCAACTAGAAAAAAAGGAAGAAAATTTACACAAGAAAAACAATCTTTTAAATGTCAAAACTTCAAATAATACAGGTCCCAATATAGACTCTGTTGAACCCTCTAGTAAAATTTTGGTTGTGTACGAGCATTCTTCAAGGTTAGAAGCCATCTCAGATTCAATTGGAGTAAGTCAAGAAACAAGGAAAAAAAATTGAAGATGGATTCTAATCAAAAGGTAGGTCGCAAGACCAATCAATATCATATGGTAAAAGAAGGTGAAAAGCTTGTAGAGGAAGGTAAGATTAATGCCCTTCCCAAATTTTTTAGCCCTGGTATTAATGAAGATCATCACTTGGAATATTAGAGGACTCAAAGGGAGTCTTTCAAAACAAAATGAAATTAGAAGAATGATTCAGATAAATCATCCACATCTTGTTTTCCTTCAAGAAACGAAGATGTCAATGGAGGATATGGACTCAATTGCTAGTAAAATTTGGCCAGATGGAAAAGTGGTTTCCCTCAGTTCCCAGGGGACTTCTGGTGGCATTGCTTGTCTTTGGGACCCAAAAGAGGTAGTTATTCACCATATGGTTGGCAGTTGGGGTCTTTTGGCTATAGCTATTCAAAGTAGACATTCCAACCAACTTATGCTCTGCATTACTATTTATGCTTCGACTACTTTGGAGGAAAAAAGAAGATAGTGGAAGGATATAACTCATATTATCTCTCATTTTCCTGAAGCTTGGATCTTGATCGAAGGAGATTTCAATACCATCCTCTCTCTAGATGAGAAAATGGGGGAAATAGAAATTTGGACAAAAGCATTGACCTCATGAGCGAATATATTGCAAACCTCCATCTTGTGGACATCCAACCAGATAATGGCCTTATGACTTGGTCTAATAGAAGGCAAGGCTTAGCTTGTATAATGGAGAGATTGGATAGGTTTTTGCTCTCTAAAAATTTCTTAATCCATGGTCACATTCCTAAAGTGAAGACTCTTAACAATGTTGGTTCGGATCAGTGGCCGATCATGGTGGAAATGTGGAAAACCAATGTGAGTTTCTCTCCTTTTCATTTTCAATTAATGTGGCTCAGAGAGAGTTCCTTTAGACCTCATGTGCAACAATGGTGGAAGGAAGGTAAGCCTAGGTATGGGACTAAGATGTTCTGTTTTGCCAAAATACTGCAATACATTAAATCCAAAATCAAGACTTGGAACTGGAAGGAGTTTGGGGATGTTCATAAAAAAACATGAAGTTATTGCTCAAATTGAAAATTTGAATAAGAAAATCCATTTAGATGGCCTCAGAGAGAATAGAAGTGCAGATGAAATTAAACTCACAACTCAGTTAGAGGAATGGGAAAAAAGAGAAGAACTCTTATGGAAGCAAAAATCTAGAATTCAATGGCTCAAAGAAGGAGATCGAAACACAAATTTCTTCCACAAATCTCTTCTAGCCCGAAGATCTCACAACTTTATTTCTTCCCTAAAATCAGATTCTGGAGATGTTGTCTATACTTGGGATGGCATGAACTCTATTGTTGTCGATTACTTTTCCAATATTTTTGCTGCTACTCCTCTTGACTCAACTTCTCAACAAAATGTTCTTCAAGCAATCCCTTCTCTTATCACTTCTGAGGAGAACTCTATTTTGACTGCTCCTATTACTATCAATGAGCTTCAACAAGTTATTTTTAAAATGCAAAAAGGGAAAACCCTAGGTCCTGATGGTTTTCCCATTGAGTTCTACCAAGAGTTCTGGGATATCCTTCATGCTGATTTATTAGAGGTGGTGGAAGAAGCCAGGAAAGCCAAAGAAATTTTGAAGGTTATCAATAAAACTTATATTACTCTTGTTCCAAAAGCTCAAGAGGTTGATCATATCTCACCTTTTAGACCTATTGCTTTATGTAATGTTCTTCTCAAAATCATTACTAAGATCATGGTAGAAAGGTTGAAGCCTCTTTTGCATAAGATTATTTCCCCTGAACAAGGGGGTTATGTGGAAGGGCATCAAATAGTAGATGAGATAGTTCTTGCTCAAGAAGCCATCCATTCCATGGATATGCAAAAATCTCCTTCCATGTTCATTCGGTTAGACTTATCCAAAGCTTATGACAGAGTGGATTGGCACTTCCTTATCAAAGTTTTGAGGCAATTTGGTTTCTCTAAGGATTGGATGGATTGGATTATGGGATGTATCTCTTCAGTTTCCTACTTAGTTCTTATCAATGGCAGGCCTTCTCAGTCATTCCCAGCTTCCAGAGGTATTAGGCAAGGTGACCCGCTATCCCCTTATTTATTCATCATTCTTGTTGAATGCTTGGGTAGGACTATAACCAAAAAGAGGGAAAACAAAACCCTTGAGGGAGTTACCATTGCTCATGGAGCTAGACCTATCTCTCATCTTCAATTTGTTGATGACTCTACTCTTTTAGGTAAAGCTACGAGTTAAGGAAGCTTCTAATATTAAGCAAATCATTAGCTATTTTTCTAAGGCTACTGGGAAGTTGATCAATGAAGACAAATCTAAAGTTATTTTCTTTCACTGCTCTACCAGACAGGAATCCATGGTCTTGGATAAATTAAGATATAAGAAGACCTCCCTTCGATCACTTATTTAGGTATTCCCATCAATATTCAAAGGCGAAAAAAAATATTGGAATTGGTTGTTGGACAAAGTCAAGAAGAAAATTGGAAAGTGGACCAACAGGTGGCTTTCTTCTAGGGGTAGAATCACCTTGGTAAAATCAGTCCTTCAAGCTATTCCTATTTATGTTTCTTCCGTGTTGAATATCCCAAAGGTTGTTCTTCGAGAACTGGATCAAATCAGTCATCGATTCCTCTGGAGTGGTACTAAGGAGAAAAGAAAATGGGCCTTGGTGAAATGGGACACTTTATGTCTTCCTAAGAATGAAGGGGGGTTAGGATTTCGGTCTTCTATTAATAACAACAAAGCTTTAGCTGCTAAATTATATTGGAGGATGTTGCATAACCCCAATGCTCTTTGGGCCAATAATCTTCATGCTAAATATGTTGAGAACAAAAGTCCTGAAGACCTTGTTCGCTATCAACTTCCTACCAAAGGTTCTCCCATTTTAGCAGTTCTTAAGACTGGTGAGGATTTGATAAAGAAAAATTTATTTTGGATCATTCATAATGGTCAATAGGTAAATTTTTGGATAGATTCTTGGGATGGTCACAAGCCTTTGATAACTCAGTTTCTCGATTGGAGGCCTTGGATGGAGGAGCTTCACCGAGCTAACTGGATAAAGGTGGCTAATTACTATCGGTACCATACTGGTAATTCAAAGGTTGGTAGATATTGGATCCCTATTGAGGATTGGCCTATTCAAATCCCAGAAAGGCAAAGACAAGATATCCAAGGCATCCTTCATATGAGATCTCTCTCTTGGTCCCATGAAAAAGATTGTTTTGGATGGAACAACACTACTAAGGGTGAGTATTCAGTTGCTCAAGGTTATTTGACCTTATGCCATAATAATCCCAACCAATATTCTGACATCTTTTCTCGATTGTGGGCTCAAAAGCTTTGGCCTAAGGTGAGGTTCTTTACTTGGCTTTTATTGCATCGTAGGGTGCTTACTGGTGAGCAACTTATGAAGCGTGGTTTTCATGGCCCTTTTAGATGTGAAATGTGTGGAGAGAATGTAGAAACTCTCAGCCATATTTTTATTGAGTGTACTTTAGCCTCTGAGCTATGGAGGAGAATGGCCACTTTACTTGGCTTACAATGGTCCAATTTTTTTACTTTTGAACAACTTTGGAGGGATTGGCCTAAACAAGAGGGTGTTGATCACTTTATTAGGCAGTTAGTTTGGATGGGTTCTACCATTCTTCTTTGGAATATCTAGAATGAAAGGAACAACCAAATTTTTAATCAAGATAGGAAGGATATTCACTATATTTGGAAAAATACCATAGCCAACTTAGTTGAATCAGTCCATCAACTCCTTAATCACCCCCAAAACTCCCACCAAATATGGGATCAAGTGATGCAAATATTGAAGATTAAATCTTCTAAGGGCAACCAACTTAAAGGGAATGTGAGTATTTGTAAGATGGATAGGACAAGAAATTGGCAACCTCCTCCTAAGGATTTTGGAAAAGTCAATACTGATGGAGCCTCTAGAGGGAACCCTGGAAAAGCTAGTGCAGGAGGAATTGGTAGACTTTCAGATGGCTCCCTGGTTTTTACTTTTGTTGAGAATTTGGGTATTCTTTCCAATAACCTTGTTGAGGGGTATGGTATCCTCAGAGGCCTTCAAGAGGCTACTAAGGTTGGATGGGAAAAGGTGTTAGTTGAGTCTGACTCTCAACTCATGATTAATATTTTGAAGACTCCTTCTAAGAATCATAAGGTTGATTGGAGAATAAAAAGAATTATTGAGAAGATTCAATTAATCCAGATGGGATTTTTGAAAGTTGATTACAATCATGTGGTCAGAGATCAAAACAAGAGTGTTGATGCTTTAGCTAATTGGGCTTTGGACAAAGGTGATCTTACTTGTTATGGCCACCCTCCTAGATGGTGGGCTTCGCAAATAAGGGAAGCTCTTCTTTCTATCATTTCTTTGGATGGCTCCAGTTCTGAAGGTACCTAGTTTCTTCTTGCTTTATTTTTGCTTCTCTTTGGTTCGGTCAGGGTATTTTAGTTCCCTAGCTCAAACTATTCTTTCTTTTGTTTCCTCTGTTGATTCTTGCCTTAAAAGTCTTTTGGTCTAGAAAGGTCATTGTTATGTTCAATTTTTTTCTTTTTCCTTTTTTGTTTAGTTTTTTGAGGTGTGTGTTTTTTTGTTTTGTTTTGTTTTTGTGTTCTTTGTGTTGTTTTTTGTTGTTCTTGTGTTTTTGTTTTTTTTTGTGTTTTTTGTTATTGTTCTTGTGTTTTTGTTGTTCTTGTTCTTGTGTTTCTGTATGTTTGTGTTAATTCGTGTTTTTGTGTGTGAGTGTTTTCTATGTTTTTTGTTTTTGTTTATTGTCTGTTGTTGGTTGTTTTTTTATTTTTATTTTTTTATTTTTTAGGTTTTGGTTGTTTTTGTTTTTCATGTTTTTGTTGGTTATGTCTTTGTAGTGTTATGTTGTTTTTGTCATGTTTGTGTTTTGTTTTGTTGTTCTTGTGTTTTTTCTATGTGGTTCGTGTTGTGTTTTTTTTATTTTATTTTATTATTTTTATTTTTATTTATTTATTTTTAATCTTATTGTGTGTTTGTTTGCTCCTTGAGTATGTCAAAGGTGGTAGGCCAAGTTCGAGCCCTGGGTGATTTTGGCGGAATGGATACCCCTGCCTCCTTGGGTCTTACCCGAAAGTGGCATCCCTTCTGGGATGTTTTCCACAAAAAAAAATTAACCTGATAGTAATGCCATGTTTTATTTTTTAAATGGGAATGACCCCCAATATTATTGGAGAATATTACATTATTTGGTACATGCCAGTGTACCACCTTGGTACATTATTAGATTAGGTGTATGTCTTATATCAAAGTGTGAGTTAATATTTCATGTAATGTAATAATATGCTTAAAATGTGCAAGTATCATGTAATTATGTGTGTAAGTTTTATTTATAAATGTGCAAAAGTGTCCAATATGTAAGTGTGCACATGTGTCCTTAGATTAGGAAGTATTATGTGAAGAGTCAAGTACAAGTGTGCATCTAAGATAGTGTCTTGTGTATGCAAGTGTCAAGTAGAGAAGCCAAGAGTCATGAGACTTGGCATGAGGAAAGGAAGAGTCAAGTAACCAAAGAGTCATCCTAGAATGGCTATATATTACTCCATATATGATCTACAAAGTAGAGATAACCTATATTGTATGAGATTTTTATGATACATTTGTAACAGAAAGAGGAGTAATACAAGTTTGCATACATTTGAGAAATTCATATTTTAAGTGATCTTATTGTGCATATTTTACTCCTTATTGTTGAATGTTATTACATATTAGTTGTTTCATATATCTTTGTTATATTATCTTATTGGATTATTATATTATAAATTTATTATATTCGATCCTGTGATTATATTTCTATGAGTTTTGTATTTTATGTAAGGCTTCAAAAGCCATCAATGGTATCAGAGCTACAACAAGATTTCTTGCACATGATTTGAAAGTTGTAGAAGGCTAGAGTATTTCCACAAGGTTGAAGAATAACCCGTGAAGACTAGGACTCAACAAGGATATTTCCACAAGGTTGAAGGATAACCTGTGAATACTAGGATCCCTATTTAGGTAAATCAACTTGAAGATAATTGATTATTTAGGGCATAGCCAACCCTAAAATTAATAGAAAGTTTTAGGGATAGAAATCCCTTGATATCAATACTAGATTCTTAAGTAATGCTAAAAAAGATCATCTAAAAATCGAATTTGATCATATACTCTTTGCAACACCTGAATAATATAGGTATTTGATTTTTTGGGGGGCTCTTATTTTTGGAAGCACTGAATAAAAATATTTTATGTGGGATGTCTTGGTGTTGATTTTAATATGATATTTGTGGATCTTACATTTTATTTCTTGTGATTGAAAAATGGCTTTAGAGGATTTTGAGCCACTTAACTCACATAATTATCACATATGGAAGCCACACATGATGACACTTATTCAATATAAAGGGTTATCAAGATTAATGCAAGAAGAGATACCTAAAGTTACAAAAGAGTATCATAAGCTTGTTTGTGATTGCAAAATGGATGAATATAAGATATTAATTGGGATGCATGTGAGGGATAATTTGTTGTTTTATATTAATGATTGTGACACTCCTTTTCAAATTTGGGAGAAGATTGAGAAGCTATTTGGGGAAGTGGAAACTTTAAGAGCTTTACATATTGATGCTGAGCTTAGTGCTCTCAATCCAAATAATTTTCCATCTATGGGTGATTTTCTCACTAAGTTTCAATCCTTGCTCACACTTTTAAAGGGTAGTGGAAAAACTAAAATGGATGAATGTATTTTCATAATCTTGTCAAAACTTAGGGGTCCATTCCATATGTTTGCCTTTGTATTTTTTGCCAATATGGATTCCATGGGTTATGATCACAAAATAACTACTTTTGAGAATTTTTGTGCTAATATTTTGAGGTAAGAATCCAAAGTTATTAACTCTGAGCATTACACCTTCTCACATAATGCATTTGTTGCATCCTCCACTTCCACTTCCAAAGGTAAGGGAAAATCCAAGTCTAATTACCAACCTAATCCTTATCCTTCTCCTTTATTTCATCAAAAGCCTAAAGATTCACATCAAAAAGAGTCATCTTCCAAATAATCTAATCATAAACCTTGGCAATCCAAAAGTAAAATTAGGTCAAATATTACTTGTTCATATTATGGAGTCAATGGTCATTTCAATGACAAGTGTTGGAAAAAGTTATAAGACTTAGAGGAAGCCTTTAGGAAACAAAAATTATCCTTCACCCTTCAAAAGATAAGGGTAAGGGTTTGAATACTTTTGTAAAATCATCTAAGGCCATTTCTAAGGATTGGATTTTGAATTCTGGAACGACTCGTCACACGACTTCATCCAAGGAGTCATTTGCCACCTTGTGTTTTACTTCTACATCTTGCATTGAGGTTGGAGATTCTTCTTCCATTTAAATTAAGGGAAAAGGTGACATACAAGTTGATGGTGGATGCATCAAGAATATTCTTTATGTTCCAAAAATTTCCACTAATTTGCTCTATGTATATCAAATTTGTCATTCGATGGGGCATAATTGTGTTTTTTACACCTCAAAGAGCGAAGATTTGATATTTGAGTGACCCACAATCTATTGTTGCACAAGAAGTTGTTGATCATAGATCATACCTTTATCACTTTGAGGATTTTGATTATTCACATAGAGGTACTTGTTTGGTGGCTCATGCATATTCAAAAAGCAAGATTTGGTGTGAGAGATTTGGGCATCTCAATTATAGATATTTGAAGGATTTATGCACTCATGATATGGTCATTGGATTACTTAAGGTATCTTGTATTGATGGAGTTTTTCTAGGTTGTGTACTTGGTGAACAACATCAAGATCCTTTTCCCAAAGGTAAGTCCAAGAGAGCTTCTTCCCATATTGAGTTGGTGCAGAGTGACTTGATATTTTTTTCCACTCCTTTTTTGGGAGCTATGTATGCACTAACCTTTATTAATGATTTCTCAAGGAGAAATTGGGTATATTTTCTCAAGTTAAAGAGTAAAGTTTTTCCACAGTAAAAGTCTATAATATTTTTATTGAGAATCAATATTTGAGTTACATCAAGAAGCTTCACACAAATAATGGGGGGTGTATTTTGGCAGGGAGTTTTCAGATTTTTTGGCCCTTCATGGGATTCTACATAAACACTTTGTTCCACATACACCACAACAAAATGGTGTAGTTGAGAGAATAAAACTCAAGGAAATTATAAATTGTATGATGCACTCATAAGATTTACCTCCCAAGTTTTAGGTTGAGGTAGTCAATTGTATGAATTACATTCAAAATCATACACATTATTGAGCTCTTGAGTAGATGACTCAAGAGGAGGCTTGAACAAGGACCAAGCCTGATGTTTTTCATTTATGAGTTTTGTCAAGCATGGGCTCATGTTCCAAAGAAAAAAAGGATAACTTTGGATAGAAAGAGCAAGCCATTCAATTTTATTGGCTATTATGAGAACATGAGGGCTTATAGATTATTATATCTAGATACATATGAAGTTATTTTTTGAAATCATGTCTAGTTTGATGAGCATTATTCTACAATTAATCTCACTATTCCTACTCCTCCATCCTCATCAACTTTTCACTTTGAATATGGTTGTTTTGATGATGATCATAGTGAGGATGAGGATATTGTTGAGATAGTTGTAGAGGTTATTACACATGCTTCTCCCATGCCTATATGGGCTTGGACTACAATTGAGGAGGCAACACCTTTCATTGAAGGTCTCCCACATTCAAGGAATACTTCTAATTTCAACACAAGTATTATTTATCAGGCAATTTCAATTGATCCATAGAGGTTTGATGAGGCCTATGATATTCTAAAGTGAGATGATGCCTGATGAGCACCAAAAATGCTCATATTTTTGTATATGTACTAACGGTTTTTGCGCGACATTATATCATGAGTTGTATATTTTATGAAGTATTATGTATATATTTAATAAAATCATGTGTATTATCTAATCCATGCGTGAAGTGTGTTGTGTGTAGCTATTTCCTTGATTTTGTCATCTTTTGCTCAGTCGAGGTCCTACATGGACCTGGCACGGTTCTGCTCAATCAAATAAAGGTAAATCGAAGTATGCACCTTACTGAGTTAGGCGCCTTACTGAAGTAGGCGCCTTACTAAGTAGGTGCCTTATCGAGGTAGGCGCCTTACTGAGGTAGGTGCCTTATTAGCCCTTACTAAGTAGGTGCCTTATCGAGGTAGGCCCTATCCTTCGAGGTAGGCGCCTTACTCAAGTAGGCGCCTTACCGAGTTAGGCGCCTTACCAAGGTCGATGCCCAAATTATGCGTGTTGACCAAATGGCTGGAGAAGGATCCTATTGACCACCGTTCCACGTCATCTATGGGAAACCATGGATGGACGAGTTGTCCCAACCAGAGTGGGTGGACATGTAACTACTCATGAAGTCGAACCGTAATGAAGTGAAATTTATCCGAATACCAAGAAATGATGTAGAGTTGCTTATCGTGCATCGGTTGTAGTAACTGAACTATCCCAGTTTAGGCTGAACCGAGACACTAGTTGTAATAGAACTATCATAGGAAGTTCTGTGTGTGTAGTATATAAACACATGGACTTCCCTATAGTAGGAGAGACATATTTGATAGAGCATTGTTGTATGTAATATTTCATTGCATTATTAATAAAGTGTGAACGTTCATCAAAGCAACGTTTCATTTGTGAGATTTATCGGGCGAGATCTGCTTGGAGCTCGGGCCCACTCCAAGCTAGTATTCCTCCCCTCTTAGTTATTTATGTAATTTCATTATGCATGGTAGTATGTTTATGTCTTAGGCTTAAGCTTAGTTATCTTAGAGGTGTGTTTATTTATAAGAAGCATTTTCATTTTGTATCAGTTGGTGTGTTTATTTTATCTGCATTATTATTTATGAGTGAGTTTTATTGAGGTGGATGATCTTATTGATGTTATACAAACACCCCCAATGGTAGTTGAATGGATCATCTCTAAAGTGGTAGTGTGACTAGTCTCAACCGTGACCCTTCGCAAGCTTACGAGTTCCCTGGATTGACAATTTAAATGAGAAGTGTTGTGACAAATATAGGACAAATTCACCAGTGTTTGGCACCCAATATTTTGGTATCATTGTCGGGGAAGCATCACTAGTAGACTAATTACATTACCCCTTAAGACCTTCGACCTGACCTTGTATGAGTCCACCAAGAAAAAGAGGACCAGACGGTCATTTTATAAAATAGAGTCCACCAGATCAGTCAGAGTCAGTAGAAGACCTAGAGTTTGAATTAGATTCTCCTGACTCATCACCAATAGTCCACTGGAGTCAGAGTCCTCACTTCATGCAAAGTGCCTCCTCATCTCACCGACCTGGGGAAGAACAAACTATTGTAAACCCATTGTTTAAGAGGACACCCTCAGAGGAAGCCCTATTATGGAAAGTCATAGAGGATCAGACTATAATGCCAACTGACTTCAAGGCTCTGACCCAGAGAGTTTTGAATGATCGAGAGACTATAGACATTGTATTAGAGACCACATTTCCTAAAAAAATGGTAGAAGAAGAAGTCTCATCTGGGTTCAGTTTCTCGATAGAGGAAGGGGTAGGAGACACCAAAATGAAAAACATTTCCCCTGCCCATCTCCCTACCTTCAGGGGATACCCAACCGAAGACCCTGACCTATTTTTATTCAAATTTGATGTATTGTGTAGGTCTGTCGATTATAAATCGGATGCCTAGAAGCTGAAACTCTTCCCATCGACATTAGATGACTCAGCCCTACGATGGTTCATCGGGTTGGGGAACAAGAAGATCGCCACATGGGATGGGATGAAGAAGCTCTTTCTAGAGCAATATCAAGACTTCGATAGAGCATGAGATTCCAGAGAGGAAGTCCTCAGCATGATGCAGAAAGAGGATGAATCCCTGGAGGAATACTGGGAAAGGTTTAATTTTAACCTGCAATGATCCCCTCATGCAAAGTTAGGGGATAAGTCCCTCAAAAGTATTTTCTTGAGGGGACTGAACAACGAGTCACTGGAAGCACTGAATATGATCTTCGGAGGAGACGTTTACCAGCATGCTATGGAAGATATCCAATAATTATGTTAGAATTACTCATGGAGGAGAGGTAAGCCAACCGCCAGAATAGTGAAAGCGATCACGTCAGTCACAAAAATGGAGATAGGCAACATGTTGGAGGATTTAAAGAGTGAAATGCTATCCTCTCTAGCTCTTTAGCTAGATACGCTGTTGTTGGAGAAGAAAATTTAAGAGAACGACGTAGCATTAACCTATTTCTACCCCAAATGTAGAGGGAAGCATGCCAAGAATGCCTACCTAGAGAACAAGGTCAGAGTATGTGCGGTTTTCTAGAAGAATCATAAAACTCGACTGTGCCCACAGCTGCCCAATGCCAAAGAAGATGCTGACGTAACCGAAGCCTACTTCATGGGCAATCGAAGGAATTGGTAGCAAAATCCTATGGGGAATATGCCCATGGGGATGCCACCTTATGGAGGAGGACCATATATGCCATAGGGGCAGCCACCACCACCCAACATGGGATGGTGGGGACCACCACCCTGGATGAACATACCTCCAGGTGCAGCATTCCCAAATCAGCAAACATGGATGCCATATCAGCAGCCATGGAGGAGCCACATCCCATGGAATACACCTCCATAGAACATGGCGTAGGGACCACCTCAACAAGGCTTACCAGCCCTACCTATGGCAAGACCTACGTAGTTACCAGCACAATCGACGGTGAACCCGAACAACAAGGTAAACCAATCGGCATACCAGGTGGAAGGAGAGATGTATCCAATGTACCATATTAGTTGTAATCCAATACAACTTAGATCAGGCAAGCAGCTAGGAGTAGAAATGCCTTCTCTGGTAGAAGTGGAGGAGGAAGTAGGAGACTCCCCTCTGATAGAAGAGGTAGGGGAAGAAAAAGTTGTTGAGAAGATAGGGGCCCCATTCCCTAAATGGCTGCAAGAGCAGAAGAAGCCGACACAACCCGAATTTGATATCCTATCAAGCCTAAAAAATCTCACCATAACTATCCCACTTTTCCAAGCTATCCGAGATGTGCCCATATACACTAAGGTGATAAAAGAAATATGCCTAAGGAAATCGGGATGTAAGGCAACACAAACCATCAACGTCATGGGAAAGTTAGCCGACTTGATGATGGGGAATGCATATCATCCCAAATATGCAGACCCAGGCAGCCCGATATTGATGATAAAAATAGGAGGGCACTCACTGGCGAATACATTGGTCGACTTGGGGGCAGCCATCAATGTAATGCCATAAGACACCATGCAGAAGTTAGAGCTCACCGACCTGAAGCCTACCAAAATGGTGTTACAATTGGTCGATCGATCAATGGTGGCACCAGAAGGAATGCTCGAAGATGTCATAGTAATAGTCGATGCATGGGAGTATCCGATAGATTTTTTGGTGCTACAATCCAAAATTGGACTAGGTGGTTACCCACTCATCCTAGGGAGACCATGGTTAGCTATGGATGATGCCTACATCAGCTATTATGATGGATTGATGACCATTTTAGATGGCCAGAATATCAAGAGATTAACAATATCTCCCCCAACCCAATCGATGGATGCACTAGGAGAACCTAAAATAGAAAATTAGGAGGATAATCCGCTATCTATGCTCCAACCGGTAATGGCATTAATAGAAGTGGAGGATGAAGTCGAAGAAGATGGCATCATCTCAAGATTCTTCCATGGAGAATCCTCCCTCCCAATTCTTAAGTCACCATTGGTGGGTGCTCAGGACCACCACACCAAGAAAATCGACGTCGGGCCTGGTAGAACATTGAACGTCAATAGTGAGCTGACCACTACACAGTTGGTAGAATTGAAAGAGCTCCTAACCGAACATCAATAGGCATTCATATGGGATTATACGGATATGAAAGGAATCAGCCTAGAGGTGTGCACTCACCATATCTATCTGGAAGAACAGTCAACCCCTTATTAGATAGCCACAGAGAAGGATGAACCCGACCATGAAGGAAATTGTCAAGGCCGAGCTACAGAAGCTCCTGACGGTGGGATTCATCTACCCGATCTTCGATAGTGAATGGGTATCACCACTCGTGGTGGTCCCTAAGAAGAATGGGAAATGGAGGATCTATGTTGACTACAGATCGTTGAATAAGGTGACTAAAAAGGACCATTTTCCACTTCCTTTCATTGACCAAGTGCTAGACACGTTGTCCGGGAGGAAATACTTTTCCTTCCTAGATGGATTCAATGGGTACAATCAAATCCAGATCGTAGAAGAAGACCAAGATAAGACAATGTTCACCTACCCATGGGGAACATTTGCATATAGGGTGCTACCTTTCGGGCTATGCAACGCACCAACCACCTTCCAGAGGGCAGTGCTTAGCATATTTTTGGATATGATAGGTGAAGCGGTCGAAGTATATATGGATGATTTCACCATTTACGAGGAAACATTTGAAGAGGCGATGAAAAATTTGGAACGTGTACTCCAGAGGTGTGAGGAAAACAATCTATCCCTTAGCAATGAGAAATGTTTTATGATGATGTGGGAAGGCATAGTGTTAGGGCATCATCTCTCGATAGAAGGGATTAAAGTGGATCACAAGAAGATAGAAGTCATCAAAGACTTACCCAACCCAAAAACATAGAGGGAGGTAAGGAGTTTCCTTGGCTCTACCGGGTACTACAGGTGATTTATCATCGATTTCAGAAAAATTGCCAAACCGCTACACACCCTTCTGACGAAGGACGTAGAATTTATCTAGATAGATGACTGTGAGTAGGCATTTCAGATGTTGAAGGAGAAGCTGATCTCTGCCCTAGTGTTGTAGGGCCCAAATTGGTCTATCCCATTCCACATATATTGTGATGCATCCAATAATGCAATTGGAGTGGTCCTCGGGCAGCAGGATGGCGAAGAGTTCTACGCCATCTATTACATCAGCAAGAACCTAGCAGGGGCTGAGCTTAATTACATGGTAACAGAGAAGGAGTTTCTCATAGTAGTACACACCATCAATAAATTCTACCACTACATTACTGGGTACAAAGTATTCATCCACATGGACCATGCAGCCATCAGGTATCTGATGAGCAAACCAACGATCAATGGTAGGATCATCAGGTGGCTTTTTTGTTGCAGGAATTTGACCTTACCATAGTCGACAAGCCCGAGAAAGACAACGTAGTCATAGACTTCCTATCCAGACTAATTCTAGCAGATCACACAGTAGTAGAGGACCAGTTCCTGGATGAACATCTATTTGTCATCAGTGAACAGACACCATGGTACGCAGACATTGCCAATTATCTGGCCATCGAGAGAACCTCCCCTACCCTCTCATACTGAGAGAAGCAAGGGGTAATCAAAAAGAGTGCATCATACCAATGGATTGATGGCCTCCTATTCAAAATAGGGCCTGATCAGATCGTAAGAAGGTGCATGGTCGAGCATGAATTCATAGAGATACTCAAGGCCTACCATAACGAGCCTTATGGTGGCCACTTCTCAGGGAGAAGGACTACATATAAGGTATTACAGACCAGGTATTTTTGGCCCACGTTATTCAAATATGTAGCCGCATACGCCAGAAAATGTGATGAATGCCAGAGGATGGGCAGGTCGACCCACAGGGATGAAATACCCCTACAGCCTCACGTGCACATCGAGCCCTTTGAAAAATGGGGCATGGATTTTATGGGACCCATCAACCCACCTTCGATCGAGAAGAGGTACATTCTAGTCTGTACAGACTATGTCACTAAATGGGTCGAAGTCTAGGTGCTAAGAGACTCCAAGGAGTGGACGATCACCGAATTTTTGTTCTCCCACATTTTTATGAGATTTGGAGTGCCCAGGGAAATTACAATAGACCAGGGACCCCAATTCATATCCAGATTAATTGAGGAGTTGATGGAACAGTACAGGGTTTGGCATAACAGGACTACCCCATACCATCCGTAGGTGAATGGATAGGTGGAGGTCACTAACAAGGAAATAGAAAACATCCTGATGAAGACCATGTAGTAGCATAGGAAGGATTGGGTTGCAAGATTATCGGAGGTAGTATGGGCATATAATACGATGTGGAAGTCGACCACTGGTTTTACCCCTTTTTGATTGGTCTATGGGAAAGATGCAATGATGCCCATCGAATTCGAAGTTAAGACACTCAGAACGATGGTCGAATTGGATCTGAACCTGGATGATGCATAGAAGGAATGAATTCGATAGCTAAATTAGCTGGAAAAATTTTGCATGGATGCCCTATAGAGAACAAAAATTATGTAGAGGTAAAGGAAGTAGTGGCATGACCACCACATTAAAAAGAAATAGTTCAAAGAAGGAGACTGGGTACTATTGTATGACTCCAGGTTCCAAGAGCGAAAGGGGAAGTTGATGCAGAGATGGATGGGACCATACGAGGTGGTGGAAATAATCAAGAATGGTGTTGTACGGGTCAAGATGATTGATGATAGCAACACCATCCTAACAGCCAATGGCCATCGGTTGTGGCCATACCATACGTCTGAGGGATTGCTGGTGGAAACCAGAATAGGCATGGGGGAGACCCCATCCAAGTAAAATCTCCCAAATTCTCAACAACATGGTGGACACAGGGACGTCCACCAAAGACAAGTTAGAGTAGTTTCCTATTTTTTAGCTTACGATGTGTTTTGCAGGGACAACGCCCGCATGCAAGCTATAGGCATCCTGAGAGCTAGGGCCTAACAGGCATGGACCCCATTTAACTACACCTTTTTCTTTTTTTTTGTGTTTTCTTTTTGCAGGGACATGGCCTGATTGTTCGAACAATAGGCATCTTGGAAAACAAGGCCTAGATCGGCTCAACATCCACGTACCTACGCACTAGGAGGATAGCAATGATTCAGGCATGGGGGGATGCCAAATTCCTCATCGAACATCCCCATGCCTGAATGAGGTGGATGCTGATGTAATATGAGGAGAATTTTGGGAGGCTTGATCAACCTCACATCAAAAGACATGTCATCACCACTAACTTTTTCAACAATAAAGAAATGGTGCCTTACTCTAGAGGAGCGATGCCTTACTCTGGCACCTTACCTTGGAGGAGTGGCACCGTACTCTAGCACCTTACTCTGGAGGAGTGGCACCTTACTCTAGAGGAGCGATGCCTTACTCTGGCACCTTACTCTAGAGGAGCGACACCTTACTCGGCACCTTACCCAGGAGGAGCGATGCCTTACTCAAAATATTTAGGGGGGTCATTGTCACGAGGACGTGACAATCCTTAAACATGGGGGAAACGGTACCTTACTCTAGCACCTTACTCTAGAGGAGCGACACCTTACTCTAGGCACCTTACCCCACAAGCCAGGCCACCCCCGAACGTTCATATAAAATATATATATATATATATGATCAAAGTGGTGCCTTACTGAGTTAGGTGCCCTATTGTGCCTTACTAAGTTAGATAGCTAATTAGTGCCTTACTCTGCCTTACCCAAAATAGGTGTCATTTGAGCGCCTTACTCAAGCAGGCACCTCGATCAAGAAACACATGCGCAACTTGGTAGTACGTGGAGCAGCCGAAGATGATGCCATCATCTCACATGATGGAAAGCACGCAAAAATATTTTAAAATCATTGGTGGAGATTTCTGCTCATCCCAAGGCCAACCATCAAGAAGATATGTATCCCAACTGAAACCAATAGGATTCATCGCATCTTCAATGAAGGACCTCAAAGTGAACCAAAAATGCAGTACCCAAGGTGACTCAATCAACACATGGGAAAAATCTTATCGAGTACCAAATCAGCATGCTCCATGCAGCTCAAAAATGACCAATCAGGTATGCGCATGATTTTAATTAGATATATATGTAATTTTCATATAATATGCTCTCTAAAATGATGACGATGCAAGAACGAAAAATCACCCCTCATGCCTAATACGTCGTGCCAAAAATTAATTTGGGTGGCATACCCTGCTAAACCCAATATGGAAACAATTTCTAGAGTTAGGCGCCTCAGGTTATAAAAAGGCGCCTTACTGAGTACAGAACTCGAACTCAGTAGGGAATTCACCATGGGAGGACCTACGAAGAATCACATGATTAAGAAGCAGGAGCCCAGTGGCACTGAAGGAATTAGGGGGGAAGTCCGCAACCGGTTCGAAGTAGGGTGGATGAACTACTATCGCCTGGTCAGCCAAGAACAAGATGTGGAGGCAGCCAAAGAATTCACCACCACTCTGAATGGAGAAGTGGCCCAGCTACATGGACTGGTAATTCTAGTCACCCTAGAGCACATTGCTTAGGTCACTGGCCTCCCCCTCACTAGGGAATGTACATACAAGGATGGCATGGTGAAGAAATGCATCGAAGTGCTGCTCGGATAGGGGAATGTCCCCTGCGACCAAGGAGGGCTTCCCAAGCAGAGGATCCCGATGCACCTACGGAATATTTTTGAGTAGGTTGCGAGATACTTCACATGCACTGGGAAGTATTCGCACCTGAATGCGAACCACATGCAATTCATGAGCCATATGGTGCACGAGAGAGAAATCAATATCCCATTCTACCTAGTGAAGGCCCTACAGGATGAGGCATCATGGTACCAAAGAGGGGCAGTCTTTGCCTTAGCTCTCTATCTGATACGCCACATAGAGGAGCATAGGGGAAGCTCATCGGTGGTAGAAGTCGAACCCTCTAGTGCGCAGGAATAGGTGGCAGCTGAAGTAGGGCATGAACCAAAATTAAGGGGAACAACCGAGGAGATTAGGGTTGAGCCATCCAATGCAATGAAGCAGACAACCATAGAGGTAGGGCATGATGCCAAATTGGGGGGAATTTTCAAGGAGGAACACCCCCAATTTTCACCAGAGATTGTAGAGGAAGGGTAGAGCTCTCTACCCAATTTCATGGAAGAGAGGCTAAAATCCTCCAGCCTAGAGGCCGTAGGATGCTAGACAGAATGCAGGCATGGTCGAAGATGACTATGATGCCTAATCCTCTCAAATGAGGAAGGTGAAGAAGATGCAGAGCTCAATATTCCAAACCTTATAAAATTTGGCCACTCGTAGTCCATAAGAACCACAACCTTTCGTAGGCTTGCAACGATCGACCGAGACACCAATGGAAGAGGACCACATCGAACAAAGCGAGAAATCCCCAATGTAGGCACTATTCAAGGAGTATAAAGAGATGACCATGAGGAAATTTTAGAGATAGGAGGCCACCATTGCTCAATTGTAGTAATTGATCCAACAACTCAAGGAGGAGAACCAACAATTGTAGGCTAGGGTAATAGAGAGGCAAGACGCTACCTAGACTGATTGGGTGATGGAAGTGCCCACGAACTCTCTGACCTCACCAAAGAGAGTAGTCTCATCTAGGGCATTCAGGTTAGATTCCAGAAATGAGGAATTAGAAGTAGGGGAGGAGTCATGTGCCTCAGACAAGATAATTCCAAAGGAACAGGGGAATTCTATTTTTCAAATAAAAAACCCTATTATCAACATCAGGATGATGATGAGCCTTTGGGGCAGGGCAAAACCTTGAACCCGAGGCCAAGGAGGATTCTCCAGGGTTCCAGGCACCCAAAATTGAGGAGCCACCACCCGAGGGACCAGGGAAGTAGGCGCCAGGAGGAACAACCATGGGGGACCTCCGATCAGAGGAACAACTCCCTGAGTCATCCAATAGGGAGGCAACCTTCATGGGGTAGGAAGACTTCCCCACATAGGCCACCACAAGACCAGACAAAGGAAAGGGGAAGGCCCCTCAGATGACTCAAAAGAGGGCCAAAAGGAAGGCCAGGGTGACATTTTCCGAACCGAACCCTCATTCAGACGAAGAATGGGAAGAAGGTGTGCAGGCCTTCACTGAGCGGAAGGTGAAATTTGAATAGCTCCGTAAGGAGTTCAAGGAGGCAAAGGTAGCTAGGAAAGCTACCAAAAATAAAGAAAGAGGGCCAGGCATTTGTGTGGACCCCGTGGACGATGACCAATTTTGGGACATCTATGGTTCATCATCGGGTCGGCCCTCTAAAATGAAGAAGTGGCTAGCAAGATGGGGAGTATATGGACCAGAGGTAGAGGCAACAACAATTGTGGTAGAAAACACTGGCCTCACCCCTGAGGAACTTTGGCTATACAAAGCCAATATGGTTAAGCGGAAGAGAGATGACTTCGACATTCCCTTCGAAGAGTTGCGCCCTCAACATGTTGACCTATGGTAGGAAGCAGAAGCAGCCTTCCAAAAGGGGGTGACGACTATGGTAGTCAAGCCTAGTATAGGTGTTGGGCCAAGTAGGAGATAGAGCCAACACAATAAGAGGCCAATACAGAATGAAGGTCAACCCAACACAGCCAGACATCGATGTAGCCAGAGGGTAGTACAACCTAGGGATGCCCCACAACAAGCCAAGGCCCCTCAGTAGAAATGAAAGCCTCAAGGAGGAGAGCAAGCCAAGGCCACCAACAAGAAAAGGAAATGAAAAGTAGTGGCCTACAGAGAGGAGGTGATTACCGATTTTAGGTGCCATGAGGGCGTGGCACATGTTAGGCATGGGGGGATGATGAGCACCAGAAATGCTCATATTTTTGTATATGTACTAATGGTTTTTGCACATTAATATATCATGAGTTGTATATTTTTATGAAGTATTATGTATATATTTAATAAAATCATGTGTATTATCTAATCCATGCGTGAAGTGTGTTGTGTGTAGCTATTTCCTTGATTTTGTCATCTTTTGCTCAGTCGAGGTCCTACATGGACCTGGCACGGTTCTACTCAATCAAATAAAGGTAAATCAAAGTATGCGCCTTACTGAGTTAGGCACCTTACTAAGTAGGTGCCTTACTAAGGTAGGTGCCTTACCAAAGTAGGCACCTTATTATTCCTACTTAAAGTAGGCACCTTACTGAGTTAGGTGCCTTAAGCACCTTACTAAGTAGGCGCCTTACTCAAGTAGGCGCCTTACCGAGTTAGGCGCCTTACCAAGGCCGATGCCCGAATTATGCGTGTTGACCAAACGGTTGGAGAAGGATCCTGTTGACCACCGTTCCACGTCATCTATGGGAAACCATGGATGGACGAGTTGTCCCAACCAGAGTGGGTGGACACGCAACTACTCACGAAGCCGAACCGTAATGAAGTGGAATTTATCCGAATACCAGGAAATGACGTAGAGTTGCTTATCGTGCATCGGTTGTAGTAACTGAACTATCCCAGTTTAGGCTGAACCGAGACGTCGGTTGTAACAGAACTATCGTAGGAAGTTGTGTGTGTAGTATATAAACACACGGACTTCCCTGTAGTAGGAGAGACATATTTGATAGAGCATTGTTGTATGTAATATTTCATTGCATCATTAATAAAGTGTGAACGTTCATCAAAGCAACGTTTCATTTGTGAGATTTATCGGGCGGGATCTGCCTGGAGCTCGGGCCCACTCCAAGCCAGTATTCCTCCCCTCTTAGTTATTTACGTAATTTCATTATGCATGGTAGTATGTTTATGTCTTAGGCTTAAGCTTAGTTATCTTAGAGGTGTGTTTATTTATAAGAAGCATTTTCATTTCGTATCAGTTGGTGTGTTTATTTTATCTGCATTGTTATTTATGAGTGAGTTTTATTGAGGTGGATGATCTTATTGATGTTATACAAACACCCCCCAATGGTAGTTGAACAGATCATCTCTAAAGTGGTAGTGTGACTAGTCTCAACCGTGACCCTTCGCAAGCTTACGAGTTCCCTGGATTGACAATTTAAATGAGAAGTGTTGTGACAAATATAGGACAAATTCACCAGTGTTTGGCACCCAACAATGCCATGGATGATGAGTATTCTTCCTTAATGAAGAATCATACTTGGGATTTTGTTCCTCTTCCAAAAGGAAGAAAAATGGTGAGATGCAAATGGGTGTATTGCACCAAATATGTAGTAGATGGGTCCATTCATAGGTACAATGCTCAACTTGTGGCAAAGGATTTTTCACAGGTTGAGGGGGTTGATTACTTTGACACATTTGCCCTTATTGCCAAGTTTGATTTTGTTCATCTTGTACTCTCTGTTACTGCATCATAGGGTTGGTCAATTTACCATATGGATGTGAAGAGTGCCTTTTTGCATGGAGATTTACAAGGAGAGATTCATATGGAGCAACCTCCAAGATTTATCTAGGATTCTTTATTGGTGTGCAAATTACAAAAATCAATTTATGACCTCAAACAGGCCCCTAGGACTTGGTATGAGAAGATGTATTCATTTCTTCTATCTTTCAGATTTTTGAAATGCCATTTTTATCCTATAGTTTACACTTTGAGGAATAGAGAGGACATCATCATCATCGTCATATATGTTCATGATTTATTGATCAGACAGTTCTACTTCATGCATCCAAGTTGTGCAATGCTCTCTTTCCAAGCGTTTTAAGATGATAGATCTTGGAATTTTGCACTTTTTCCTTGGGTTTTAGATTTAATAATCAAATTTAGGGATCTCTATTTGTTA
The DNA here is from genome assembly GCA_028583015.1 of Wollemia nobilis. NCBI lineage: Eukaryota > Viridiplantae > Streptophyta > Pinopsida > Araucariales > Araucariaceae > Wollemia > Wollemia nobilis. The sequence goes on from JAQPPZ010000521.1 coordinate 4,055,224, forward strand.
GTAGAAGTACACATTAGATTTTCTTCAATGATTTGGAATGGTTGACTGCAAGCCATCTCCTACTCCTTTTTAGTCAGGTGTTGTTTTGAGTGCCACATGTTCTACTCCTAGAGTTGATGCCACCATTTACAGACAGTTGGTAGAGAGTTTGATTTAATTAACTCACACCCATCTTGACATATCATTTGAATTTTTTTCGGTCTCCAAATTTTCACATGATCCACATGATAGTCATTGGCTAGCTACCAAGCAGATTTTGTAGTATCTTCGAGAGACTTCACATTTTGGGCTTCACTTTTCTAGGGGACCTTTATAATTGGATAGGGTATAAAGATTTTGATTGGGTAGGTTGTGTTGATACTTGATGGTCTACTTCTTGTTATATATTTTACGTTGGTTCTTCACCTATTTCTTGGGCATGCAAAAAGCATACAACTATTACACTTTCATCGATAAAGGTAGAATACCAGGTAGCAATATTGGCTAGTCAAGAGATTCTTTGGATTCATTTTTTTTTTTAAAAGCTTGGCTTCTCACAAGATCAATGCAATACTTTGTTGGCAATTTTGGGTTTGAGATCCTAGCTTCTTGTCTATGAGTTGTCATTGATGTCAAAAGGAAATGGCATTAATGTTAAGAGGATGTGTTGGCTTCAAAAGTGGAAGATTCCAAGAGAATTCGGAGAGATTCCATTGGCAAGCGTTTTTCATTAAAACCAAGTTAAATGGTTTTTATTAAAACCAATGGAGGTTCTCTTTATTATTTATTTAATTATTATTTAAAACCCTTCAAGGTTTTAATTATTTAATTATTTAATTAATTAAGGGAGAAATTATTTTTCATTTATCTTAAGGGTTTTTACACCCTTTAGAAAGCAATTTCAATTAAATTCGAAATTACTTTTCGAATTCAGCCGACATGTTTGGAAATGCATCAAAGTGCATATAAAATGAGGTAAATGAATTCATTTATGTTTGGCAAAGAGTTCGAAATTAATCCCTGAGCATTTCGATTTTGACATCGAATCCCCTACGCCAGCGAAGGAGGAAGACAAGTGTTGCGTGGTCAAAGGTGTGACGGGTTGGTCTTGGCGCCAAGGAGGAGGCACACACGATGATAAGAACAGAGAATTCCTTTCTCCCTCACGTGGGCTCTCCTAGCCCACGCGGCGTGGCCAAAGGACTTAGTAGCATGGTGATCGGCGGTTCGAATCACCGAAGACCCTTTTGAGGGTAGTGTATGCACTCCAAAATTCGTGGGATATTTACCAAAGGTATGCGCTCCAATTTTTGCAGAAAGGGTGGCAATTAAATTTTAATATTTTGCTTGCTAAGGTTTTATAAAGTTAGCTTTAGGAGTATAAGGAATGCAAGCTTAATATTTTTGCTATAGTCAGATTGAAAATTAAAGGGGAAATAATTGCCATGGTGGTTGAGTTATTTTGACATGCCAATGTTGGGTTAATAATTTTTAGTGAAGATCAAAATTATTAATTGTGGTAGATTTTCAAGGGCTTATTCATCTTCAAAAAGGGTATGGGAACATTTTTCTTATGAGTATGATTGGTGTATGTTTTTCTGGAATAAGGTTGGAGTGAAAAGGTTTTCAACTAGGTTTCCTTTGGTTGGGTGTAAATCCTATTTTCTGGTTTGTTGAAGACTAATGCATTGTTATCCTTAAGGAGAGTTTTGGTGAATGCATAATTTTTGGTTTGAGATAGTGGAAGCTTTGTGCACTAGGGTTTATATTTGTGAGTCTAGCTACTTGCATTGAGTTGGTGGAACCCTTGGTTGGCTGTTTTGAGTTTGATGGTTGAGTTGCTTCCATAGAGGTTGTTTGATCAAGTTAGTGCTTTACTTGATTCATGATATTGGGCTTACTCCATTGAGTTGATTTGAGCAAGTTATTCTTTGCATTTGGTGATATTGTGTTGGTGGCTATTTTGTTCAAATATATTTGGAGGGAAAAGGATTTCTACTTGTTTCCTTTTCTTGTCGATGATTGGTTGAATGCTTCAAGGTTGATGTTGAGTTGAATGGTGTTGGTTGACTAAACCTTGTTTGATGAGCATTGTTGTTGAAACCCTAATTGATGGTGAAAAGAACATGAGTATCATTGTTATGTGATTCTTTGCATAGTTGGCAATTGTTGGGGTTTCATGTTCTTCAAAGAAAACATTCTATCCTATCCATTTCAGATGTTGAGTTGAGTTTTTAGATTTGAGATTGAGATTGAGTTGAGTTGAGTTTTGAGATTGGGATTTGAGTATAGAAAATATTGAGTCTCTAACAATTCTCTTTATGCTTCTATGAGTTTGACAAATCACATTGGGTCTCTAACAATTCACTTTGTGATTTCCTACTAAGAAAGTTTTTCTTGGTGATCTTGCTGAGTTTTTGGACAGGTTCCAATGGGAACTTGTGAGCAGTTTTTGGACAGGTTCCGGTGGGGACTTGTGAGCAGATTTGGATAGGTCCTAGTAGAGGACTTGTGAGCTGAGTTTGATAGTTCTATCAGAGAACCTGAGGACAGAGGTGTATTGGTTCTATGAGAAGAACCTGAGGACAGAGTTGGCAAGTCTTTGAGAAGGCTTGTATGCAGAGGATTGATTTGTTCAAGAGTTGGAAAGATCTAATAGACAGAGGAAGACTTGTACTAGATCGACTGACTGTGTTTGGTATAGGTTGCTGAGTTGCTGTGGATGTGATCATATAAGGCAGAGGTCTCTTAGGCTAAGCATTGAGGACAGGAGGTCTTCGATGGAAAGGAGTTCCACGTGCTGGCAAGAGGTAGAGGCCATTGATCTTCTGAGAGATAATTTCCAGAGCAAAGGGGAAGGTATCTCCTTTGAGCAGAGGCTCATAAATTCTGATTGGGGGAAGGTATATCCTTTGGGCCAAGGCTCATAAACATTGTAATTGGGAAGGATTCCCAAAGAACTTTGAGATAACTTTTAGAGAAAATTTTTGTGGACGTAGCCCAACCATTCTGGGTGAACCACGTTAAAATTGATGTCACTTTGTGGATGATATTGTGCATTGCTTTGATATTGCTTTGGGTATATTGCTTTACTATTTTGAAGTATAAAGGAAAAAATAAAAATAGGTCTTATACTGTTCACCCCCCTCTCAGTATAAGCTTGTGTTCTTCATACTTCACTTTGGTGTGACAACCAAAGTACCATACATATTTCTTGCAATCATATTGAGCATCAGAGGACCAAAAACATTGAGATTCATATGCACTTCATTTGACAACTTATCTAGGATGGAGTGATCAACTTGGACAACATTCCCACTCAATAGCAGATTATCAACATATTCAATAAACCCTTACCATATCCTCATTTTCATTTGTTGTGAGAGATGCTTAGGGTGAAGGAAGTTTTCCTTGGGGGGTATGGATGAGGTCACCTTCCTTTCTTCTTCTTTTCTCTCTTCTAGTTGGATGGTTTTTCGCACGTGGTTTTCCCTCCTCTAGTTTGAGAGCTTCTAGATACACATTGTACATGAGTACCTGATCAAGCCTTGTTGTTGAGACTCATATTATGGATATGCCACTTCTTTTTGACCCCTATATTTTCTTGAGGGGGGTGTTAGAGTAGGTTTTTAGACTCTAGATCATGCTCACCTAGGTACTTTATTTTTATATTAGTTTAGTTTATTTTCCCCGCCCACTTTATGTGTGCATATTTATTTTTATCTTATTTATATATTATGGGGATATTTAGCATTACTAGGGATTTGTACTCATTTATTACATTTGGAGAGTTGGGATATTTTCTCCATGTATCATATCACACCTCGCTGTTTGTACGATGGATATTGATCCTTATCTCTTTGTTGATCTTACGACTGTGGTGGATCTTCCTTGCCTATTTAAGTAAGGCTTCTCCATTTTATTCATAATAAATCCTGGCATATGATATGATATTGCAATTTTTGTGTTAGATTCCATTATCTTATATCTATTTTTCAATCTCTATTTTTTGTTAATGCGGTGTTGCTTCAACCCCTTGATCTTTGTAGCTTGGTTCTTGGTTTTGTGTTTTGCATTTTTCATCATTACTTTAAGATAGAAGACTTGAGATAAGAGGTACCATAAATAATAGAGATAGAAAACCTGAGAGAAGTGGTCCCATAGCTGATAAATATAGGAGACCCAAGGAAAAATAATCCTATATAAGTCAACGATAAAGAGGAGAAATGAGATAAGAGGTACCAAAATTGGTAGAGATAAGAGACCCAAGAAAGAGGTCCCATATAAGCCATAGAAGTTAGAAAAAGAGACCTGAGCAAAGAGGTCCTATTGACGATTGAAGATTGAAGAGTGGCCATTAATCAAGTTTTAAAGAAGATTGAAGACAAAGAAATAAGAGCTCCAAAAAAATGTTCTCATATCGAGTTTGGGATAATCATCATCCAAAAACAATCCCATAAGGTATAGAAGAAGTTTTATTGAAGAAAGGTAAAGCTTATTTAAGATAAGTTTAAGGTAGGATGCCCTAGAGAAGAGATACATCACAATGGCTTATTAGTAATGTTAGAGTAATATTCCATCATTTGGGATAATTACCTATTTCCTACATTAGGTAGTTTTTATTTTACCACATGGTAAAAAGTATTTTCTTACTTTTTACCACATGTTTTACTTTCTACAATGAATATATTCACTGTTTAAAATATCTTATGGCAACTAGGTAGTCGTAGTCAACTTGACTATGTTAACTCCCTAGTTGGTTAGTAGGTTAGGCGCTTATATATCATAGCGCGTTAGTTGTTAGCTTGGTAATAATATCTATTGTTAATTCCTATATTGTAACCTACTTAAGCCTATAGATATCCTATGATATAGTTGAATGAAATGTTTAATAATTATTTTGGTCTCACCTATCATTCCTAACATTGGCATTAGATCCACGACTACGACTGTGGATGAGGCAAGCAAGCATGCCAAAGCATACTGGACAATATGGGCGAAAGCTTAGGTTTCCAATTTTAATTAATTTGAAATTATCATTTCATTTTATTATTTAATTGAATTTTATATTGCCACATGGTGTGGCAAGGAGGAAGCCTCCCCCTGAGGGACCGACGATTGGTCCACTGAGGAGGGTAGGAGCGCCCTCCCGTGGGACTGGCACCGAAAACTAGCCCAAGGGTTCGACTGTGACCATGGGAGCCGAACCCCCATAGTACCAGTGATCGAGAATCGAGAGGGCAGGTGGCCCTCCGATTCCTAATGACCCATCGACAAACAGACCACCGATGGTCACCCGCCCCGTCGGGCTAATAGCTTCCTAACAAGCGTTGACAGCCTGTCAGGCCTGTCACCGATGCCCAACCGATAGGCACTGATCCGAGGGCAGGAGCACCCTCAGATCTATAGGGAAACTGATGCAGGAAATTATGCAACCTAAAGCAAACACCTAGTAGATTGACACACATTTCGAGGTTATCTAACATGGCCCAGTGAGTTGGCAATGATGACGTGGCAAGAAAAAATTGGCTTTGCTAACGAATACATGGACCTAGGAAGACACATGGATAGACGGGTACCTGATCCATGGCAAACAATCCACTAGACATGCGGATGCCAAGAAACAACTGGCGTTGCTAACGGACACATGGATCTAGGCAAACACGTGGACAGATAAGTACCTGATCTGTGGTGAACAAGCCAATGGACATGCGAATTGAGGTAGACACATGGACAGACAAAGACCTAACATGTGGCAGACAAGCCACTGGACAATGCTGATGTGGCACAAAAATCTTGGGTTTACGGGTGCTGACATGGCATTTTTTCATTGGTTGACTCGGCGTTGAGGTAGCATTGTTTCATTTACGGGTGTGGGCAGTAAAACAAGTGGTTGTGATTACTCAAAGGCAATCACTACTAAAGGGGGGAGTTTCCTTTTATTTCCCCTTTGATGCTCAAGAGCGTCGATGTGGGATATTAAATCCCTGATTTTTTTTTCACTCATTAGAGGAGATGACTTCAAATTGAAGCCAATCTCCATTCATCCCATCGAGCAAGGAAGCCTGACTGGATAAAAGTGCCAGTCTTTGGGCTGTTACCCGTGGGATCATGGTTCGAGTCCCGGTGGGGACTCAAAACACTTATTTTGTTACCGATGACAAGTGCCCAATTTGGCAAAGGTAAATTATTTTTTATTTTAATGTTTTTTTTTTTAATTATTTTTAGTTATAATTATTAATAATTTAATTTTCGTTGTATAAAATCATTTTTTTTCAAAATTTAGATGATTTTCCACAATGTTATTTTATTATTAATAAACTTATGCTAATCTTAATTAGAAAATTGCATTAAAATTAAAAAAAAAAAAGAGTTTTTTTTTAGACAAGTTTTACAATTTTCAAAGATAAACAGGAGCTTTTGTTTTCTCCAAGTGGGATATAAGACATAGAAGAGCACCTATTTTTATTACAAATTAGAAATCCCTTCATTTCTTCTCAAACTTGTTTATTTTGCAAACATAAAAGGGGGACAAAATCAAAGACATTTGCTTGCAAAATTGAAAAACAAGGAGACTCAAAAACAAAATTTTGCAAACCATCAAAGTTGAAATTGTGCATTTGTTTTCTCCAAGGGGGGATATAAGACATAAAATTGCACATTATTTTTGCAAAGTTGAGAAGAAATTGAAGACCTTGGGTCCATAAAAACTACGTCATGTGTCGACTAGTTCTGGAAGCCTTTCAAACACGGGTCGTGTGTCGACTTGTCTTGGAAGGAGTGCTCTATTTGTTAATTTTGCAAAATAAATGGGGGAAGACAACATTGCATTTATTTTGCAAAATTGTAACACAAAAGTGAGGAGCACTTACAAACAAATCAAAATTGTATATTTTGAAAAATTAGGAAAGATAGGCAATTGTTTATTGCCACATTATTTGTAAAATTGTAAGACAAGGAGGAGACATTAACATATCAATTTTTTGCACAACACAAATTCAAATTTTGTTGCAAAAATTAAAAGGTGCATTTTCAATTTTACTCGACACATTCATTGGAAAATTAGGTGCATTTTCGGTTGCATCCGACACCTAGGTGATAAGAATTTTGTGGGCATTCTTGTTTGATTATTGCATTATTTCTTTTTGTAATTATAAGTCATAGAATCAAGAACACTCCATAACCCAAAATTTCATAATAAATTTGTGTTAACCATTGCACATATTTAAATCCAATATTCATTTTATATTCTCTCCTACAAACAAAAATCCCTAATTCACTCTATTTGTTTGTATTAATTTCCTCAAACTGATTATCCCTCTTCAAGAGGATTTTCAGGCAGGTGCCATTAAATATATTTTCGAGTGAATTATCTTTCATCTCTTATTTGTTTGGCTTAATTTCCTCCAATTGATTATCTCTCTTCAAGAGATTTTTCAGGCAAGTGCCATTAAATACCACTTGAGAGTGAAAGAAAGATCATCTTAGTACAAATTATAGGACCTTCATCATGGCAACTATTAATAAATACTTAAGTGATACACAATTGCTAAATGGTCATAACTATTCAGCATGGAAAACTAAGATGGAAGTCATCTTGACTGTAGAGGACATGTGGGATTTAGTAGATGGCATTGAAACAAGACCCGCATCACCAGGAGTACATAAAAAAGCATAGGACAAAAAGAACAATCGTCTTCTCATGTTGATACTCCTTGCAAATACTGATGAGATCCAACCTCACATAAGTGAAACTAAAATTGGTAAAGTTGCATGGGATGTACTTAGTACCATTTTTGAAGGTAAGAATCAATCAACTATTCTAAACCTTGAAACAAAACTTCAAACACTCCATATGAAGTCAGGTGAATCCGTAGAACTATTCCTCTGTAGAGTGGCAAATCTGAAGTTTAAGCTTAATGCTTTAGGGGCCAAAGTTGAAGATACCATTCTGACTTCAGTAATCTTGAGAGCTCTTCCTGAATCCTATAAAATATTGATTACATCCCTTAATGTTTCACAAAGATCAGTCAACTTTGTGGAGTTACACAATTTGCTTCAAACTGAGGAAGCAAATCAACTCCAAAGTGATGAAGTATCGAACAATGCGCTTTATTCAAACTATAAGGGTGATAAGAAGAAAGGAAAATTTGAAAAGGGAGGATCATCCTCAAAAGGTAAGGGAGAGAAATCTCAAAAGAGGTTTTTCTCGCATTGTAAAAAGGAAAACCATGACACCAATCGGTGTTGGTTCAAAAAAAAGCAAAACAAGAAAGATAAACGTACAACACAGAAGCAAAACAAAGGCAATATTGCTAGTGAAGTGTCTAGTTCCGATTCTGATTCTGGTTTAGAAAAAGCACACAGAGTGCTCATTGCTAAGACAATATTGTAGAGGGAAAACACATTTGTCACCTTGAGAAAACACCATTTCCTCTCTCTTTTTTAGGCTTCATAAATAGCATAAGTTTTTGTTTGAAGTAATCATAATAAAGGGGTGTTTGTATCTCTTTTAGGCTTCATAAATAGCAAACTCTTATTGTTTTAAGTTCTTGTAACAAAAGGATGGAATTTTCTGGTGTAAAATTTCTTAGGAGGCAATATTTGTAAAATCCTTCTCAAAGCTTCTTAAGTTGCACATATTTTGCAATTAAGGGAGGATATACTTTCTTTTCTTCACATTTTTTTTGTAAAAAAAGAATAAGACTTATAAGGGTGCATTTTTGACAACGACGGACACCTTAGTCATACTTCTTTAAAAAATTAATTACAACATGCTTTGCAACAAGAAGGAGGGAACTTATAAGGGTGCATTTTTGGCAGCGACCGACACCTTAGCTATATTATCTTTTACAAACTCATATTGTAAACTGAATGAACCTCGTATGAAGTGATATATTCTACTACACCTAGCGATTGCAGTGGCTGGTTACCCATGCAATTCGATTGGATGATGAGATTACTATAAGGACATTCGTTGGTGCGAAGACAAAGTGAGGAATAACCCATTTTTTGCTTAGGAGCAGCCAGAGCACTGTGACATAGCAAGAACCAACAATTCAACATATTTTTCATTGTATTAGGATAGTTATATACTTTACCCAAATATTGTTGTATGGAAGGATGTATATGTAATACCCAAATAATGTAATAAGGGGGGATGTTAGAGTAATATTCCATCATTTGGGATAATTACCTATTTCCTACATTAGGCAGTTTTTATTTTACCACATGGTAAAAAGTAATTTCTTACTTTTTACCACATGTTTTAATTTCTACCATGAAGATATTCACTTTTTATAATATCTTATGGTAACTAGGTAGTCGTAGTCAACTTGACTACGTTAACTCCCTAGTTGGTTAGTAGGTTAGGTGCTTATATCTCATAGCGCGTTAGTTGTTAGCTTGGTAATAGGATCTATTGTTAATTCCTATTTTGTAACCTACTTAAGCCTATAGCTATCCTATGCTATAGTTGAATGTTTAATAATTATTTTGGTCTCACCTATCATTCCTAACAAGTAAATAGAAGAAGCCAATATTCACGCTTCTTATTAAAAGAGAAAAGGAGTTTCTTTTTATAAAAGGTTTTAAAAAGTTTTAGTGAACCATGTGTAGAAGATTGTAAAGCTCCAATGATAAGTTATAAGAAGCCTGCATATAGAAGTAAGATTAGTCAGAATTGCTATGAAATAAAAGTGATTGAAAAGCATGTAGAGAACTATCTATTTGACCAACAAATAGTTAAGAGCTACGCATCAACATGGGCATCATTTAAGAAACTATTACTAAGTAATGAGTTGCCATGGAATGTATGCAACAAAGGTTAAACATAAAAGACATAAAGTGTGTTTTATTAGAAGCCAAAATAACAAAATAAGTGCTCAAACAACAAGCATAGATGTGCCTAAAGAAGCGCTAAAATAGACATGCAAATATAGTTGTTAGACTGTAAGCAAAGATACCTCAAGAAAAGCATTATAATGGGAAAACATAATTATAGAAGTGTACAATGAATACCATCACCTAGATAGAGATAATAGCAAATTAAAACCGAAGAGTCAAGAGGATTCTAGCAAGAGAGAAAAAGGAAGAGTCGAACATTGAGCAAATATATCTCTAGAACATTGTGCCAAGAAAATCCAAGAGTCGAGGAAATCAAGATTCAAGTGTGGAACACAGGTAGCTAAGCATCGTATTCTCCAAGCACAAAAGGGTAATTTAACCAGATAGAAGACTAAGTGCCACTTGAGAGGAATATAGCATTGTTTGAGCATCATCTATTAAAAAGAAACCCTAGCATAATTCAAAGGAGATCAAACATAATTTTAGAATTACCATTTGTTGAAGAGAAACCTAAGCATCATCACATAAAGCATAAACGATCACACCAAATGCTAAGAGGGAAATAGAATTGAAATGTTGAGTATAACATTTTTAAGCATAGGAAACTGGAAGCATAGAAGCACCATGTTGAAGAAGACTAATTGTTTGAAATGATTCATTTGGTAGAGGTGGTTCTTAAAAGAAGATTAATGCATGATCATTTTCACACACTTCAAGGTAGATTATTGAAATACCCAAGATGTTGGACAGTGAGCAGAGGAAGGTTGAATGCGTTAGAGGAGAATCGAACACGCTAGAGAAAATTTGATTGCACTAAAGGAGAATTGAACATGCTAGAGGAAGGTTGATTGTGCTAGAGGAGAATCAAATACACAAAAGGAAGGTTGAATGCACCAAAGGAGAATCAAATGTGCCAAGATTAAGGTATTAAAGATTTAATTTTTGAGGAGTAATAAGGTTGATTTTTTATTATTCTAAGGTTTAATTAAGACTAAAGGAGAGATAAGGAATTTAATAGATTAATTAAAACCTTAGTTATTTTAATTACATTTTTGAGATTTGGAGAGATAAGTAGATATTTAATTTGAAGTTTTATAAGGTTATTTACTTTATTACTTTATTATTCATGTTATATATAATTTTTAAAAACTATCTAATTATGGAGAGATAAGGTATTCTACATCAAACATAGAAAAACTATATTTGCAAAATTCTTAATTTTATAGCTTCTATTTACCTAGGGAGCCATAAGGTATATAACTACAAAAGTTTTTTGAAAAACTTAGAAACTTAAAAAACTATCATTCAAAAATTAGGGAGTCAAAAGGATGTCTACTTCCAAAAACTCAGTGGATAATGATATGGAAAATATTATTAGAAAATAAAGGCAAATGTCATAAAATGGAATAAAAAATTTGCTTACAAAAATTGAAGGAAAATTAGATCTAGCTTCAAAATTGATCTATAGTGAAGCAATAGAAGAAAGATTTGAAACTTTGGAATATTATCTACATGCTAGGATTATTGAAACAATTGATAATGGAAAAGATAATATTCTAATTTCTTTGGATATTGATAGCATATTATATATGGCATTGCTTACACTCAAATATTACAAAGAAGAAAGCATGAAACAAAAGGAATTGATTGAATCTCTTAAGAGGAAAGAAAAATTAGATAAATCCTTTTTAGAAAAGATATTTTATTCTTAATGCAATATGTTTGAATAAGTAATTATTCTAATAAGTTCTACTAGGATAGACATAATTTATTTTCCACTCCTCCATGAGTCAGGTGAACTCTCAGTATAGTCTAGATCAGATTTGATGAGTTGTTGTAATCCAACGGCTCTCAATGATCAACTTTGCTATTTATACAAAGTTGATCTATGGAATAAATCAATCAGTTCTATTTTGTTTCTTCAAATCTTGTAATGTTGTGTAGTTCTACTCTTGGGAAATTCTAACATGGTACCAGAGTAGGATAGATTCTGCTAGGCATTCTCTCTTGAAGGCAGTTTCACGAACTGGTTCTTAATCTCTTATATTTTGTTTTTTAAAGAAATAAAAGAGGTATTTTATATATTTTGTAGATTGCTTATTTTAAATTTGCAATTTTATTGAGAATTTTTTTATGGTAATATCTAAATAGTTTAACTAGTTTTTTTTACCATATTATGCAAATATTCTCCTCAATTTTTTTTTAAAATATAACAATTGTTGCTCCTTTGCAAAATATATATTTTTTGAATTTTTTTTATTATCCTCCTCGTATGCCTTTTTTTGTGTTTCGATATTCTCTATCAATCTTGACGAACGTAGCTTTATTTGGCTCAATAAAAGCCATCACTACGTATCGTCCATAAACGAACGTAGCTCTACGTATCGTCCTAAGTGGAGATCATAATAATAGGCATATCCTTTTGGTGGGGAATAATAAATAATTTAATCAAGTATTTTTGAGATCTTAAACTAAGGGAAAGCATCACTTCTAACGTCAAATACAAACAGTGGACATTTGGTCTATTAAAAAGACCAAAGTCCATTTATATTTTCCAAAAATGTGGTATTTTGCCAATATTTTATTAGCGCGCAGTTGGGACTACATCTTATAAAAATGGCTTTTTTCCCTATTAATTTCTATAACGTTCGAAGATCTTATGATTTTCTAGATCATTTAACTGAAGCTTCTTCCTTTTATTTCGTCCTTCGGCGCTCCAGGAAGAACTTCGATTATATTTATAAATTCATCTACTAAAAGCTTGGAAATATTATTCTCTGAGAATTTTATATTATCTCTAGTTTGAATGTTATTTCTTCATTTTAAGCATTATACTTTGATGATTTTTAATTGCCTAATGTCTTCTGATTTCAATATCTGAGAGAGACGTTTGTGAGAATTTTGTTGCCCTCTCTGACATCTTCCAGAGAGCTCTCTGTGTATACGCCTTTTCTACGTTCTTCAAGTGACGTCTCTTTGAAATCCTCTCTTCATGTGGCGACATCTATGAGACCTCATTCCCACTTTGTGCATGGCACCATCTGTGAAAATGCCTTCCAAGAATGTGCCTTCTCTGCATTCTTCGAGAACCTTTCCTTTGTAACGTAGCACAGAGGTAATATTTATATTTAAAAATAATAATTATTAGTTTTGGCTCCCTTTTATCTTACTTATATGCAGTGAAACAAACGCCAACCATATCCTTCATGTTCTTCAAATCTCATTCCAACATCGTGCGAGCGAACCCTTCAGGTAAAAATATAAGTTTTTTCTTATGTTTTTTTGCCTTATCATCTCCTCTCAGTGCAGCGAATTCGTAGCTTTTAGATGCTTTCCAAGCTACTTCCTCGCTGCCAACTAATGTATCCTATTTATTACAGAAGCCTTGACAATTTCATATCCTTCGTTGCCTCTTTCAAATGTTCTGACGTCAGGAATCACAGAGCTTAGATCTTATAATAGTATTTCATTTAAAAAAAAAAATAGATCTGCTAGTTCTTTTAAAATTGTAACCTTCTAAATATCATCTATCCTTTCTTTATAGCCTACCAGTGGCCGAAGAAAAGGAATAAAGTTGTAATCTCATAAATAAAATATTCTGGGGGGGTTTTATAGGTGCTAATTTTTGCACCTATAATTAGCATTAAGGGGGGTTGTTTTTGTGTCATTTATTTATTTTTGCATCATTCCCCTTAATATAATTGTTTTTTCCTTTCTTTCAAAGCTCTTTTATTATATAGAGTTATTTTTCATAGAAATATATATTTTTTCTTCACTTACATAAATTCTTTCTTAAACATTAAGTATTTCATAAAATACATTTAATTTATACATTACAATTCTTGTAGTGAGATTAATTGTTTTAAACACTTAAATTAAAATCCTTCTCAACTTTAAGTATTTTATAAAATACATTTAATTCATTCATTTGAGTTCTTATAGTGAGGATAATTTGTTTAAAACACTTTAGTTACAATCTTTCTCTTCACTAGTATTTTATAAAATAATTTTTCTATTCCTTATTTGATGTTCCTTTCTTAAATTAAAATCAAATACATTATATTATAATCACCTATGTACCACGTATTGGAATCTAAATAACTTATAGTTTCCCTCACATAAGGGCGAGTTTTTCAGATTTCCAATATAGAGGTCTGGCTGATTATTCTTTTAAAAGCCTATGTTCCAAGTATCAATTATCCTCCTTACTTATAGTTTCCCTCACGTAAGGGCGAGTAATTGAGAAGAAGAGATATATAGGCCTGGCATAATTGTTTCATTGGCCTTATAGTTTTATCAAACCTCCTCATTTACTTATAGTTTCCCTCACGTTAGGGCGAGTATTTTGAGGAGCTTGGTATTTCTAAAAGGTTTTTTGTTCTCTTCTTTATAAGATCCATTACATTATCTAAATAATATAATTGAAGTTAAATACGGGAATTATTGGTTCTCTTCAAATTTTCTTTGGCAAAATGAATACAATGAGTACAATTGATCCACTCACCCCTCATAACTATTATACATGGAAACCTAAAATATTAAATCTCATTTATCAAAAAGGGCTCACACACCTGCTAGAAGAGAAGCAACCTGAATTTGAAAAAGAATATGAAAAATTTGTTCATAAAGGGAAGTTGTATGAAACAATGGGTATTATAAGCATTAATGTAAATGAAAGCTTATGGTTTTACATTACGTATTGTAAAAATCCTTATGATAGTTGGGAGAAACTAGAGAAGTTATTTGGAAAAGTAGATCAAATGAGGTCAATGCAGCTAGAGGCAGAATTAACAACATTATATCCTGAAGACTTCAGCAATATTGTTGACTTTCTCACAAAATTCAAAGAAGTCCTCACTCAATACAAATGTAGTGGGAATAATAAAACAGAAGAAAAATGCATCTATCTAATTCTTTCTAAATTAAATGGTGTATTTCAAATTTTTGCAACCACCTTTCTATCTACAAAAATGCTCTTGGTGAAATTTGTAAAATGCCCTCCTTAGAAGAATTTTGTGATAGACTAACTAGAGAAGAAACAAAACTTGTAAAATATGATATCTCTTCATCTTTCTCAAAAACCTTAGTAGCATCCAACTCTTCTAAATAAAATTTTAAAAATAAAGAGAGGAGTCCCATAACTTGTACTCACTGCAAAAATAATGGCCATTATGTGAACAAATGTTGGAAAAGACTTCAAAAACTAGAGGCAGCAATGAAGGATCAAAAGGTAGACACTAAGAAGCAGATAGAAAAAGCCTTAAATGTTCAAGGCAATTCTATAAAAACTTCATCAAAATATTGGGTTCTAGATTCAAGAGCAACTCATCACATGACTTCCTCAGATGAGTCATTCACTTCAATCTCCTCAAGTTCAACATGTAGCATAGAAGTTGGTGACTCATCCTTTATCCCGATCAAAGGAAAAGGTGACATATCCATTTATGGTGGTTATATCAATAATTTTCTCTATGTACCAAACATTGCAACAAATATCCTCTTCGTCTATCAGATTTGTACTTCTAGAAAAGGCAAAATAGTTCTCTTCTCCCCAACAGAAGTTGAGATAAGAGACTTTAAAGACCCTCACTCTCTAATAGAAAAAGGAGACATTGATCATAATACTCACCTATTTCACTTCAAAGGATTCAAAATTTTAGAAGGGCCTCTTGTTTTGTTGCTCATGGAGATTCTGAAATAAAAATTTGGCATGAAAGGTTTGGACATATTTGTTATAACTACCTAAAGGAATTGAACACCCATGAAATAGTAACAAGGTTACCAAAGGTCTCTTCTATTGATGGAGTTTGTCCTGGATGTGCTCTTGGAAAGCAACATCAATATCCTTTCCATCCTAGTGGTTCTCTAAAGGTCTCATCCCCTCTAGAGTTAATCCATAGTGACTTGATGGTCTTCCCAGAGCCTTCTTTCAAAGGAGAAAAATATGCCCTAACCTTCATTGATGATTTTTCCAGAAAAACTTGGGTATACTTCCTAAAATACAAAAGATATGTTCTATCCCACTTTAAAATCTTCAAAACCTTAGTTGAAAATTAGGCCTCTTGCAAAATCAAGCAAATTCGTAAAGATAATGGGGGGAATACTTCAGTAATGAGTTCTCAATGTTTCTATCAGGTCATGGAATAATTCATCAATATTTTGTCTCCCATAATCCACAACAAAATGGTATTGTAGAGAGGAAAATAGAACCTTAAAGGAAATGACAAACTGTATGCTCCACTCAAGATATCTTTCAAAAAAAATTTGGGTAGAAGCAATTAATTGTGCAAACTTTATTCAAAATTTCACACATCATAAAGCTCTTGGCCATTTTACTCCTAAGGAAACATGGACTGGCTCAAAACCTGATGTCTCTTTCTTCAAAAATTTTGGGTGTACTACTTGGGCACATATCCCAAAGAAGAAAAGGAAGGCACTAGATAAGAAAAGCAAAAAGCTCATCTTTATTGGTTATTGTGAGGAAATGAAAGCATACATGCTCCTTGACCCTGCAACTCATGAGGTATTTTTTCATAGTAATGTTCAATTTGATGAAACATTCCCTCATAAATATCCTCAACCATCCTCTTCCACCATTAATTCTCTTGAGCCTTCTCCAATGTTAGAGCCTCAATATAATGAAGAACCAACTTTAGAGGTTAATTTAGAGATTAATGATCAATATGAAGAACCTATAAGTCCAACTCAAAGTCTTGCCACTACTGCTACTCCTTCCACAATGCCTAAATGGGACCACACCATTATTGAAGAAGCAACTCCATACATCCAAAATCTTCCTTCATCCAGATTAAACAACTCCGTAGGCTCTGGTCTTGTCTTTCAATCCATTTCCTCAGATCTTAAATCCTTCAAATAAGCAACTGGTATTAAAGAATGAGATGATGTCATGGAAAATTAATTCTCTTCCTTAATAAAAAACAAAACTTGGGAATTATTTTCCCTACCTAAATGAAGAAAATTTGAAATGGCTGATCTGGGTTTAGCTCATTACTTCCTTGGGATTCAAATAAATCAAATAGATGTAGGAATTTCATTGTGTCAACAAAAATACACTCTAAACATTCTTCAAAGGTTTAAAATGATAAATTACAAACCTTCTCCTACACCTTTTTAGTCTGGAGTCACTCTAAATACTTCCTGCACATCCCCTCTATGTGATGCAACTCTATACCATTAGCTTGTAGGGAGTCTATTATACCTTACTTATACCCACCCAGATATCTCTTATGTTTTTGGCTTAATATCCATATTCTCACATCAAACTCATCTCAGTCATTGGCAAGCAACAAAAATAATCCTCTACTACTTGCAAGGAACTCCTCACTTTGGGCTCTTATATGAGGGAAAATCTATGGATATCATTGGTTACATATATTCTAATTGGGTAGGTTTAGTAGAGGATAGATGTTCAACTTTTGGCTATGTCTTTTGTCTTGGCTCCTCACCAATTGCTTGGTTATGCAAAAAACAACAAACAATAGCCTTATCATCTACAAAGGCAAGTCAGGAAGCTCTTTGGTTTTGACAGATACTAAGAGAATTTTATTTTTTACATGACAAACCTATTACTCTTTAGTGTGAAAATCAGAGCACAATTCATATTGCACGTAATCCAGTTGAGCATCAACACACCAAGCACATTGAGATTCACATGCACTTCATTTGGCAGCATATTCAAAAAGGGAAAATATACTTGGACTATATTCCCACTGAAAATAAAATTGCAGACATCTTCACCAAGTCATTTCCTTCTCCGTGTTACATTCAGTTGTGAGAGAAACTTGGAGTAAAGTAGCTGCAATAAAACAACATAGATCTTTCACCTCTCCTTTATTATTATTTTTGTATTCTTTGGAGGATGGTTTTTTCCCATGTGGTTTTTTATCATCTCTCCTAAAGTATAAATTGTTCATGAGTACCTCATCAGGCCAAGTTGTTGGGACTCATTATTTTTTTAATGAGGACAATATTCACCATCCAAAGACATGCCTCTATCTTTATTTTTCTAAAATATGGTTTTTCCCAAGGGGTTTTTTCACCATCATATTATAAATGAGTACCTCATAAGGCCCTGTAGTCAGGACTCATCCTTTTTTTATGAGGATAATATTCACAAACCGAAGACATGCCTCTTACTTTTTTTGATAGATGGTTTTTACCCATGTGGTTTTACCATCTCATAAAATAAGATCATTGTACATGAGTACCTCATCAAGACCTATTTTCGAGACTCATTTCTATCACACACTCCTCGTATCACTTAAGGGGGGTGTTAGAATAAGTAATTATTCTCGTAATTTCTACTAGGGTAGACATACTTGAGTTTCCACTCCTCCATGAGTCAGGTGAACTCTCACTATAGTCTAGATCATATTTGATGAGTTGTTGTAATCCAATGGCTCTCAATGATCAACTTTGCTATTTATACAAAGTTGATCCATGGAATAAATCAATCGGTTCTATTTTATTTCTTCAAATATTGTAATGCTTGTGTAGTTCTACTCTTCGTAAATTCTAACATAATATTGATACATCAAGTTCATCTAATTCAGTATCTTATCATGATTATTTAATTGAATGTTCATAAGGCACTATACTGAAGAAGACACGTGATATGAAGAACAAAGGCAAAATAAAAATTCTTTTACAAGAATCTAATGATAATAAGATAGTTCAAGAAAGCACAAAAACTGAAGAACATGAAGCTAAAACTAAAGATGAAGACAAGCAAGAAGAAAAGGAACCTGATCAAGATGAAGGAGGCATACAATGCAAAGTAAATTGAAAGATGAAGATTGTATTGAAGACTAAAGTATTCAATAACCAAATAATGTAATACATAGGGGTGTTGGAGAATATTACATTATTTGGTAAATGCCAATGTACTATTAGCTTTTGATGATATAAACTTAAATAAAATGCAAACAAAAGTAATGAAATAAGCATGCAATGTTATATATATGATAATGGAAATCTAATAAGCAAGTAAATAACATGATAAACTTATAAAATAACTCATGAAATAGACATTAATGAAAGCTCACAAAAATTTGAACTTGTTACAATATGTGGAGATCTCAATGCTCCATACTTCATACAAGTTCTACATTGTATCTACTCTAGTCTATCAACTCACTAACTAATCTACTACTCTTGCTTGATGATTACTTCTACTCTCTATCAAAGGACTATATATAATGATAGGACTCTTGGTCTTCCATATTTCTATGACTCTTCATATTCCTATCCTATAGACTTATGTACATGTGGACACCATGCACATTTATATCATTGCACATTCTAATAATACTTGTGCATTTATTACATTACATAAAGTAAATACTCAAGCCTTAATCTAATATACTATCCTAATATAATGATGTACCCAAGATGGTATATTAGCATGTACCAAATAATGTAATATATTCCAACACCCCCCTATATTACAATATTTGGTTATTGAAGAATTTAGTCTTTAAAATGGTCTTTGTCTTGTCTTCAATTTAATTTGCACTATATGCCTCCTTTGTCAGGTTCACAAAAATATTTTCTCTTTGACTTTGTCCTTCTCATCACAATTCTTCTTTAGTACATAATATTTTGAACACATACTTAAAACATCATAATAAGATTTTGAGCTAGAAGAACTTGAAGTATCAATACTGCATGAGGATTGAAATATCTTTTCTAAGAAGGATTCATCTACTTTTGTTTTCTCTTTAAGTGTTTCATTCAATTATTTTTGCTCTATATTCTCTTCTTTGTAACATTTGAATGTAAGTAATGCCATATATAATATGCTACCAATTTCTAAAGGAAATTGAATACCATCCTTTTCATTATCAATCACTTCAGTGATTCTAGCATATAGATAATATTCCAAATTTTTAAAGTTTTCTTCTAAGGATTTACTACAGATCACTTCTGAAGTAAGATCTAAGTTTCCTTCAAACTTTGTAAGTAAATTTTTGATTTCAAATTTTATGACATTTGCCCTTTCCTTTCTAATGATGTTTTCCATATCATTGTTCATTGTATTCTTTGAAGTAGACATCATTTTTTCTCATTAGAATTTGATATTGAGAATAGTTTTAACAAAATATTTTATCTTTCAAAACCTTTAAGTTGTCTACCTTATGACTCCCTAGTGTGTTGAGATCAAACTTAATGAACTTCTTTAATTCTCAAATTTGTAGAATACCTTGAGAATCTTAATATTCAATCAATGGTTTTGATAAAGGTTTAATTTTTCAAATCTCTAGGTAGAATACCTTTTAAATCCCAAGTATTTTAGTAAAATATCAAGTTTGATAAGATCTTTTTTATTTCTCAAGTTTTTGTAAAATACTAGAATATACCAACTGATTTTGAGTGCAATATGTTTTGAAAGTATGCTTAGCTTTCTTAGTTTTTTTGAGTTGAATCCCTTTTATCTCCCTATTGTTCAACTTCAAATTTTCACCTTATTTCTCCCTATGAATTAATAAGTAGAAAGCTAAAGATAATTTGATGATGCACCTTCAAGTTTTTGATAAGGTTCTATATTTTCAAGACCTTTAAGTTGGATTCCTTATGTCTCATAAATTTGAGCAAGAGACAAATTCAAAATGCAATTTCCAACTTTCTATCAATGCAATGTTTTGCTTCTTTCAATTTTCAATTCAATAATTTCTAAATTTCAATAATCTATATTGATGTAGAACTCCTTATATCTCCCTAATTGGAAATTTAGAAACTATGGTTATTTGCAAATTTAATGTTTTAATTTCTATGTAGAATTCCTTTTTCCTCCAAATGAGTTATTTGCAAATATTTCTTATGCTTGAATAAAGTAATTCAAATGCTTTTAATTAAACCTTCCTTGCTTCAAAAATGCTTTCAAATATTTTAATAAAGCATTTAAGGTTGTACTATATCAAAGCAATTCCTTATATCTCCAACTATCTAATTAATCTCAAGCATTAAAGATTAACTAGTTTTAACCTTAGTAATAAAGTTCCTTATTCCTCCTTTACTTTATAAAAATACACTTTGATTTAAATAAATGCAATACCTTCTTTATCTTTGGCATGCGCTAAGTCTAAAGTCTTCCTCCCTTTGACTTCCTTGCAAGTTGTGCTATTCAATTCTCCTTCTCCAATGCTTATGATAACATTAATTGCACTTGCTTTTGGTGCTTCAAAATGTTGACTATCTTCAATGTGCTCTCCAATTGCACTTGTTGGTTACATTCTCCTCATTGTGCATTGGGTTTACCTCCACTTTGCTCTTCCTTGTTATGCTTTACATACTCCTTGTATGTCTTCTTATTGCATGGGTAAATGTAAGACTTGTCACTCATGCAAGGCATGTGTTTGCACTTCCCTTGGAGTTTTCTTTGGCTATGTGACACTTGGTGGTAGTGGCTCTTCAACTTCTTCACCCTCTAAGCATTGCAACTTCCTTCTGTAACGTTCTTTATCCTCCTAATGCACTCTATCTTCCTTACAAGTGGTATAAACTCTCTTGCATTAGGTATGGTGCTATCCTATCTCCAAATGGTGCTCTTCTTTGCACTATAACATTCTTCTAGGTGGTGCTAATACTCATAACCCTTCTTCCATGTGGCACTTGTGAAGTGTAACTCCTTCTCCATGTGCTCTCTTTAATGTAGCACTCTTTTTCACTATAACATTCTTTACTTGGTGCTGTAACTTCTTCAATGTGGCTTCTTCAATGATGAGCCCTCCTTTGCAATGTCCCTTTGCTTCTTGAACACTCAATAACGTATGACACTGCACCTATTATTTCTTTGCTATGTTCTTAGACTTCCAATGGTGGAATATGCTTGGTTCTTGCACTTCCTTTGCTTGCTTGGGGTGCTATGGTAATTAAACCTTGTTGTTGTACATAGAAATGCAGAGATACTTGCCCCCTTGTGCTTCAAATCTTCACCTTACCTTCATAATATGGTGGATTCTCCTTTTGGATGTGGTAGTGGTGCCTCTTCTCTTTGCAAGCCATGATAATGGTGGATTCAATGTTTCCTTCTCCTCCTTGGAAACTCTCTACTATATCTTCTAGCTGGCTCAACGCTTGGTTAACTTTCCAATGGTGATTCCAAGCTTCTAAACTTATGCCAATACTATACCTTTTGGATGGATTTTATTGCTCTATAGTATATCCAATATTTACTTTAGAATAATGTCTTATTTTCTTTCAATAGATAGTAGGAAGTTGATATTTTTTCCTTTGAAATATATCTAACTCCTCTTTCTTTTGTGTAGGTTTTAATCCTTTGTAAATACTATTTTTTTGCACTTCCTTGAAGACTTAAACTAGAAACCTTCCTCTTGCAACTTTAAACCCTTAAATTTGGTGCTTTTAAAACTTAATAATAAGATAAATCTGAATGTTCAAATAATGAACCTTTCACACCAATGTTGCATACCTTTTTGGTCTCCGTTTGATAGCTTGATTTCTTGGTGATTTAGATCACCTAATTGCTGCCCTGATTTTGATGAATTTGCAGCTCTTCCTTGCTGTCCAAAAAAATCTTGACCTCTTCCAGTTTGCAGCTTTATAACTCCTTTAACTTGCTGCCCAAGTATGTAGTTTTGTAGCTTCAACTCTCCTCCAAATTGCTCTCTTGAATTCTGAAAATTTGCAGCTATTAATGCTGCCTAAATGATGCTCTCTTTCTGTCCTTGAATCTATGAAATTTTCAGATTCTAACGTAGTTAATTCCTCCTTGGATATGCTGTTTAATGTGCTACCTTTAACCTCTAAAATTTGGTAGGAAACTCCTCCAATTTGCAGCTATATTTACCTCTTCAATTTCTGCTGTAAAAATCAGCAACCTCCTTTTCTGCAAGTCAGCCTTCAAGCCTTCAATGGCAATCTTCAAACCTCTCAAATACGATGGTATCTTCTAGATACTTTCTCATTCAATATCCTTGTCAAATTCTAACTTCAATATTGACCTCTTTGTTGGCCTTCTTCTCAAGAATATAAATGTCTTGAGGTCTTCAATAATCTCCTCCAAAATTTGGCAAACTTCTTGCCAAATCCTTCTTCCTTTTGGGCTTGTTGTCGGATGGCGATAATTGTCCCAAATTATTCTCTATCAAAAACTTCTCCTTGCTAGCAATATTCTCCCTTGAGTTCTCCTCAAATCTCCTCCAATGGCCTTCTTCAAATCTCCTTCAATGGCCTTCTTCAAATATCCTTCAATGAGGCTTTCCTAGCCTTCTCATTATTTCTCCTTCCAAGTTAGCTTGAGGCCTTCTTCTCTTGGGCCTTCAAATTATGTAGCTTCTCTTCTTCTCAAAACTTCAATGAGACATTTCCTTGATCTCTCCAATATTCAACTATGGAAGTTTTGCAATGAGATCTCTTTCTTGGATCTCTAAAATTTGTTGCTTCTAAAATCTGCAATAGGACCTTTTCTAGTCCTTCTCTATCTTCAATCTTCCAAATCTGGAAGTTCTTCAATGGGACATCCTTTGGGTATTCCCTTCAATATTCTATGGAGATATCTTTCTTGAGTCTCCTCAATCTTCTATCTACAAATCCTGCAAATCTTGCAATGGGACATTTTCCTTAAGGCCTCCAAAATCTTCAATCTTCAACTTGTTGCTTCAAGTACTGGATTGATTCCAAAGAAGATATTCTTCCTAGCTCTTGTAGGAAGCTTCTCAAATTTCTTTGAATCTATTCTTCTCTGCAAAAAAGTATTAGAAAATGATAATAGAAATTTCTTTGAATCTAAAGAAAATACTTCACTAGTTGATTTGTCAATCTAGTGGAATCAATGTTGAGTCCTAGTCTTCACAAGTTTTTATGCAACTCTATGGAAATACTCTAGCCAAATGCAATTTTAAAAATTCTAAAAATGAGATTTCCTATCTCCTCTCAATCTCTCTTGTGGCTCTCTCTATTTCCTATCAATCAACCTAGTGCTCTGATACCACTGTTAGCTTTTGATGCTATAAACTTAAAGGAAATGCAACCACAAGTAATGAAATAAGTATGCAATGCTATATATGATAATGGAAATCTAATAAGCATGTAAATAGCATGAGAAAATTCTAAAATAACTTATGAAATAGCCATTAATGAAATCTCACAAAATTTTGAACTTGTTACAATATGTGGAGATCTCAATGCTCCATACTTCATACAAGTTCTACATTGTATCTACTCTAGTCTATCAACTCACTAACTAATCTACTACTCTTTCTTGATGATTACTTCTACTCTCTATCAAAGGCCTATATATAATGAGATGACTCTTGGCCTTCCATATTCCTATGACTCTTCATATTCCTATCCTATAGACTCATGTACATGTGGACACCATGCACATTTACATCATTGCACATTCTAATAATACTTGTGCATTTATTACATTACATAAAGTAAATACTCAAGCCTTAATCTAAGACACTCTCCTAATCTAATGATGTACCAAATAATGTAATATATTTCAACATGTACCACCTTGGTACATTATTAGATTAGGTTCGTGTCTTAGATTAGAGTGTGAATTAATATTTCTTGTAATGTAATAATGTGTAGGAAATGCACAAGTGTTATGTAATTATGTGTGCAAGTGTTATGTATGTAAATGTGCAGAAGTGTCCAATATGTAAGTGTGCACATGTGTATTTAGATTAGTAAGTGTTAAGTGAAGAGTCAAGTACAAGTGTGCATCTAAGATAGTGTCTTGTGTATGCAAGTATCAAGTAGAGAATCCAAGAGTCATGATACTTGGCATGAGGGAAGGAAGATTCAAGTAACCAAAGAGTCATCCTAGAATGGCTATATATTACTCCATATATGATCTACAGAGTAGAGAGATGGCCTATATTGTATGAGAGTTTTATGATACATTTGTAATAGAAATAGGAGTAATACAAGTTTGCATATATTTGAGAAAATAGTATATAAATGATCTTATTGTGCATATTTTACTTCTTATTGTTGAATGTATTTACATACTAGTTGTTTCATATATCTTTGTTGTATTATTTTATTGGATTATTATATTACAATTTTATTATATTCAATCCTGTGATTATTTTCATGTGAGTTTTGTATTTGATGTAAGGCTTCAAAATCCATCAAATAAAAGCCATAGGTAGCTTATAAAAAATAATAACAATTTCATTCAATATTATATATTCGGTAAAAAATGGTTGACATACTTTATGTATTAAAGGGGATTCCTTAGAAACTTAACACTTTGGATAAGTAGAAAGTGAGAGAAATCGAGTGAGTCTTATATTTTATTATATCAAATATTTGGAGAAGATCAAGGAGTGAATGCAAGTAGGGATAAAGTGCAAGCAAGGAGCAAGACTCACATTTTGTTGTTTCAAATCCTTGCAAAAATCTAGAAAATAAAATATATTATTATGAGGGAAAACTAGCTAGCATGGAAGGAAAGTCATTTTAGATATCCCTAGGTAGAAGTAAAGATACCTTAACTAGAAGAATGAATGTCTTGTTTGGGGACAAGAGGAGTGAATCTATAGTGATCCTATCCAAGAAGTAGATGTTACATAGGAAGTGATTATAATACGAAGGACTTTAGAAGTCCAAATAGGAGGTCCAATTTTGTATCCAAAATGGAGTAATGTTGTACACCATGCTCTTGTGATGAGAATCCAAACCAAAAAGAGTGCTTAGATAAATATATATTGGGCAAACAACATCACATCATATGGCCTATGGCCTCATGGACATTAAAAACTACTTTAATTTTACTTCAAGAATGAGACAAATAAGCATTATGTAATGGCTCTTAAAACATAGGGTTAAACTCCATGGATATTGACTAGGTTTTTGGAAAATTAAAATTTGGATTAAATGGAAGTGGAGACTAATTTAAATTACTGCATAATTTTTCTTTTGAAAGGATTCTTCCTTATCATATTTTCTAGTTTAAAAAGTTAGGAATAAAATAATTAATAGTGGCCCATGGTTTAGGGGAAGGTATTACTTATATTTAAGACCATGGAGTGAGAATTGTTCTATGAAGACAAATATAACTCAAAAGTCTTCTAGTATGGGTTAGGCCTTTTGGACTTCCATATTAGATTATTATAGTAGTTTGACAATTACCATCATATTGTAGATGCAATATCAGTCATGTGGAATAATTAGAGTAAAAATCAATGTAATTTATATTACAAAAGGCTTGAGGAATAATTAAGGAGTTCAAGTGACATCCAAATGACAAAGAACCAAAGCATAAGGTAGAAAATCCAAAGAATTTATATGGAAATTGTCCAAGTCTAGAGTGGGTTCATTGATTAGGTTCAATTTGATTAAGAGAGTGACTCACTAAGAAGTCAGTAATTCACTTACGTAGGAAGAAATGGAGGTCCATTTACTCACATCAAGCAATTTTCTAAGCCTTATTTATAGCCATTAATATATCCATTGCACAAAGAAAGGTGACATCATGATGACATCAATGTGACCAATAATAGTAGCCAATTAGAAAATAAGAATCAATGTTTTAATATAGGAAAAAAAATGTCAATCTACTATGAGACAATGCCATTAAAGAATGTTAATAGATTAGATCCATGAATCACCGTGATGCTCTAATTCACTCACAAAGTAGTGTAATATAAAGTGTCAACCAACATGGTTAACAATAGATTGATAGTGTAGGTTGGGGGTAAAAAATAATATCAACCCCTAGAGCTAGGGAAAAACTAGGGCATCAATTGGGTAGCCAAAGAGATTTCTGGTTACTGTGGATTTGAAGACAAGATTGCTACCCTAGGAGGTTCCAATGGGGACACCTTCGGATCCTCTTCTAGAGAGATAGTTCTTTTACAGATTTTTTAAAGGATAAATCTCCATCAAAGACTGAAGAAGCACAAAAAACTGCATTAAAAATGCTCTTTACAATTATTGGAAATAGATCAACATCTCAACAAGTTAATGGATGCTTGCCACAGTCAAAATCAAGGCCAAAGATTGTCATTGAGCAAAGGATGGTTGAAGAAATAGTTTTATATAGAGCCAATCATGATTTGATCTGTAAATTCATGGGTATTCACCCTACCCTAATTTTTTTGCATTCCTAGGTCCAGCAAAACTGGGAGCCTCTTGGTGAGTATTCTTTATGGTTTATTAGCAATGGATATTTTATTGTTAGTTTTTCTTCATTTTTCGATAGAAATAGGGCTTTCAAATTAGAAAAGAGGAATCATGGTCTGACAAGATTATTTGTTCAACCCTGGAGAGTGGGATTTGATCCTTGAATTGAACCCACTGTTGTCCCGGTTTGGATCCGTTTGTATGCACTTCCAATGGAGTTTTAGAGTGAGCAGGTATTGGAAATTATCGATAATTCCCTTGGAAGAAATTTGGGTGTTTCCAAAGACACAATAGAAGGAAATACAACTTTTTATGCAAGATTATGTGTGGAAATGGATCTTAGCCAGCCTCTATCGGTATAGGTGGAATTTTAACTTGCAGGACTATCTTGGATTCAACAACTGGATTATGAGGCATTGCCATTTAGATGCAGAGTTTGCCACAAATATGGGCATTTGGCCCAATATTGCCCAAATAATATGAAAATAAAAATGGAGGCTCCTCTAGGAATGTCAAATCTTCCTAAGGAGGGTAAGTCAACAATCAAAAAATAACCAACGAATATTTCTCAGGGTAAAGAAGCACAGGGAGATGGTTTTGAACAGCCCAAAAGAAGGAGAAGGCAAAAGAAAAAATATGGTAAAGAGCAAACCCAACTCAAGCCCTCCAATAGATATGAGATATTTAAGACACTAATGGACCAAGAAGAACAATTCATGGAAGGAGTGGATGGGAATAATAAAAATAATAACATCCATGTTCAAGCTCCTCTTTCATCTCCCCCATCATAGAGTAGGTAATTGAGTACAGTGAGTTACCATAGTCAGAGAGTGCAAGGGCATTGATAGTGCATAACCAAGAGCAGCCAATAATTAAGGATGTCAGCATGGGCATAGTAGAAAAGAACAGAGAAAGGCCAACTTTAGGGATAACTCAAGTGGAAAAGAGATCAAAAAATAGCAACTCTTAAGGAGTTGGTAGAAAATCAAATAAGGAATTGATAACAGTTCAAGGAGACAAACTGATCACTGGAGGATCGGTGAGGCCAATAGATTTTTACTTGCTCTCAAGGTAACCAATGATTATACAATCATGGAATGTTAGGGGTTTAAATAGTAGAACCCATCAATCTGTTGTTTGAAGACTCTTAGAAAAATGTAAAACAGATTTTTTGCTTATCCAGGAGACAAAAATGTTGTTAGATCTTATGTGTAAAACAGTTATAAAACAGTTAACAAAATTTGGAGGGGTGTTGGTCATATGGAAGTGGCTGCCCAAGGTGCCTCAGGGGGGATAGTTACTCTTTGGAACTCTCTTGAATGGACTGCAATAGAACATATAGCTTGGAGGGGTGTTCTCACATCACATTTTAGAAATAATGTCACAGCTAAACATGTTTGAATCACAAATTTTTATGGGGCTCAAAACCTAGATGGTCAGATGCATCAATGGAAAGTTGTGCATAACATGAGAGTCTCAAGGGAAGATTTAGACTAGATTATTTTTGGGGATTTTAATGCTAAATTATCCTCTAGAGATCAGGAAGGGGGAACCCCAATTTTGGACCCAGGGGATCGACTTATGATTGCCCAAGTCCAGGCATTACACTTGGTGGATATTAAATGCCCTGGAACCAACTATACTTGGACTAATAAGAGGAGGGATCCACATAGCAGGAAGGTGAAGTTAGACCATTTTTTGGTTTCAGAGGAGGCATTTGTAAAATGGAATATAAAATTTCAGATTTTGGAGGGTCCAGTTTCATATCACTTTCCCATTTTGTTGGAAGGAGGGATCAAGACAGTGCAGCATCACAAACCATTTAAATTTGAAAACTTTTGGTTACAAAAAGAGGAACTTCGAAAGAAAATTCCACAGTGGTGGGAAGAAGGTCGCCCAACATATGGGACAACAATGTTTAGATTCCACAAATAACTTCATTATGTCAAAGATCAACTAAAACAATGGAGGCAAGCTAACAAGACAAACTTCCAAGTCCAAAGAGCTCCATTGGTGGCCAGATGGGATGAGGTTCAAAAACACTTTAGGGAAGGAACAATTACAGAGCAACTCAAAGAAGAGGATGATGCATTGCGTAAAGCGATTGAGGACATTGACAACCAAGAGGAGACCTACTAGAAATAGAGAGCAAGAACCACTTGGTTATTAGAAGGTGATAAAAATACCAAATTTTTCCATCGGATTGCTTGTGCTAGGAGATAGATGAAAAACATGAAAGCTCTTCAAGATGAGAACAAACACTCCTTTGATACAATTCCAGGTATGCATTTCCATTCAATGGATTATTTTTCTAAACTATTTAAGGAAAGTATGGTGCAAGATGAAGAGGCTCAAAAAGAAGTTATTATTGTCATACCCTCTGTTATCTCTGAAGAAGAAAATCAGACCCTACTTAAACCCATTGATAGAGAGGATTTGAAGAATGTAGTTTTTGGAATGAGCACCAAAAAAACACCAGGTCTAGATGGCTTTCCAATTGAGTTTTTTTAGGCCTTTTGGGATAACTTGGAGGAGGATATAATGGCTATTATATAGGAGTCCAAAGGTAGTAAAAGAATGCTTAAAGCATTAAATCATACTTTCATTACCTTAATTCCAAAAGGGGAGGAGGGGGTACATATTTCAGATTATAGACCTATTGCCTTATGCAATGTCATATATAAAATAATCACAAAGGTAATGGATGAGCGGCTAAAACCTCTTCTACATAACATTATCTCCTCATAGCAAGGGGTTTTTGTAGAGGGTAGGCAGATCTTGGATGGTGTGGTTCTAGCTCAGGAGGCAATCCATTCAATGCAAACATTTGGTAATAAAGGAATGGTCATAAAATTAGATATGTCAAAGGCTTATGATAGGGTGGAGTGGAGCTTCTTGTCAAAGATGATGGCAGCCTTTGGTTTCTCTCAGGATTGGATAAAATGGGTCATGAGTTGTGTTTCTACTCCGACATACTCAGTGTTAATCAAGGGTCTTCCATCGCAACCGTTTGGAGCTACTCAAGGCCTTTGTCAAGGAGATCCTTGCTCTCCCTATATTTTTCTCATATTGGCTGAAGGATTGGGTAGACTCATCTTGAGGAGAAGACAACAAGGTTTGCTAACAGGTATCAAGGTGGGTGAGGAAGTTTTGACTCACCTACAGTTTGTGGATGACACAGGATTGGTGGGAGTGGCCAGCTTTAGGGAAGCAATAATTATTAGAGATACACTTAATGTCTACCTTAGGGCTAAAAACCAAGTCATCAATGATAAAAAATCCAAAGTGGTCTCTTTCAATCTTGATCAAAGGCTTCAGGACAGAATTTTAGAGATCTTGGGATTCACAAGGACTTATCTCCCAGTGGTATACTTGGGGGTCCCTTTGCATTTTAAAAAACTAAAAATAGATATCTGGAGGAATATTTTGAATTGTATCAAGGATAGAATTAATCATTGGTCTCACAAATTATTAAGCTATCAGGGTAGATTAACTTTTTTATAGTCGATCATTCAAGCCATGCCAATTTATAAATTTTCTATCCTTGCTGCCCCACATACCATATGGAAAGAGTTGGACAAGATGGCTAGAAAATTTTTATGGGAAGGAGTAAAAGGAGAGAGGAAATGGGCCTTAGTAGGTTGGGATAAAGTAAGCCAACCCAAGGTAAAAGGAGGTTTGGGACTGAGAAGATCAAAGTTAAATAATAAAGCTTTGGCTAGAAAGCTTTACTGGAGGTGGATTTCCCAACCAACTTCTTTATTCAGTAGAATCTTAACTAGTAAATATTTGGGACATGTAAACCCAAATGAGGTGGGTCGTTTCTCTTTGGATGGTAATGGATCCTTAGTGTGGCAGGATCTCAAGTTAGGATCTCAGGTAGTAAAAGATAGATTATTTTGGAAAGTGGGGAGAGGGGAGAAGGCATGATTTTGGATAGATTCATGGGATCAATACTCACCTATCATTTTTGAATTTCCTAAATTGCAACCAATAAAAACAACCATAGAAACCAAGGGATGGGTCCAAATT
The DNA here is from genome assembly GCA_028583015.1 of Wollemia nobilis. Taxonomy (NCBI): domain Eukaryota; kingdom Viridiplantae; phylum Streptophyta; class Pinopsida; order Araucariales; family Araucariaceae; genus Wollemia; species Wollemia nobilis. Next base: position 4,086,202 of record JAQPPZ010000521.1, read on the forward strand.
GAAATTTATTTCAACACTAGTCAGCTGGGGGATTATAAGTTTAAGCAGTTTAAGAAGTTGGATGAGTGGCCAATTTCAATCCCTCCGGATTTGATACCCATCATGACTAAAATCTTGGCAGAAATATTTCTCATAGGTAGAGACGAGGAGGATGAATTAGCTTGGGGCTATAGGAGCCTTGGTGTCTACACAGTGAAGGACGAATATGATAATATCCTTCCAGAGCCTCCTCCTCATACATATCAGGTTGAGGATTGGAGAAATATTTGGCAGTCCAAGGGTTTGTCGAAAGTAAACTTTTTTGCCTGGTAGTTCATGCATAATGGAATTCTTACTTTTTATAATCTCAGATGCAGGGGAATCATTGGTCCATCTCAATGTGTTTTATGCTACAAGATCGAGGAAACAACTGATCACTTGATGTTTGAGTGCCCATTCACATGCCAGATTTGGGAGAGATGGTTTTTATATTATAAAATTCAAGTTAATGGTGATTTGAATCGGATTAATATTTGGGAAAGATGGAAGAGGGGTAGATTTATATCTAAAGCTCTTTGTATTGGTTGGGAGCTTGTATTAAACTTTATTTGATGGCAAGTGTGGTTGGAGAGAAATGCTAGAATTTTTAGAGAAACTTTTTCTTCTTTAGATGGAGTTTGGTAGGTCATTTGGAGCAAAGTCACAGAAACTGTGGCAGTATATGCTAAAGAAGAAACTCAGGTTGTTATTGGGGCAATGGAGAATGAATTTGAAGTGCAATAGGGATAGGACAAAGCTATTTGGAAACCACCCCAGAAGGTTGGATTAAAATTAATACTGATGGAGTTGCAAAATGCAATCCGGGTAGAGCTGGAATTGGAGTGGTTTGCCGGAATCATGTTGGAACAGTGCTCTATTGGGAACTGCAAGGCTTGGGAAGAGCCACAAACAATGAAGCAGAAGCCTTAGCTATCAAATCTACTTCTATTTGGGCAGTAAAACAAGGTCATAGGAGGATAATCCTAGAATCAAATTCTCAAATAATGGTTGGAGCTCTAGATTGCATGAGGAACTTTGCTTTGAAAACATGGAGGTTGAGGATTCTTGTCACTCAAATTAAGGAATTGTAGAGGGAATTAGATGATGTGATTCCAATTTATGTGAGTAGAGATCTAAATAAAGTGGCAGACTTCTTGGCTAATATGGGTACTGAGAAGGAGGTAAGGGTTCAGTGGCACAGTGACATGGCTATTGAGGATGAGATGATTAGGCAGGTTAATTTTTGGAAAGAATTATTTCGTCTTAGTGGTACAAAGTTAAATATGTCTTCTACATACCATCCTCAAATAGATGGCCAAACTAAAATAGTTAACAAATGTTTGGGTACCTATCTAAGATGTTTTGCTCAAGATAAATAGTATCAATGGAGTCATTGGCTTTCATTAGCAAAATGGTGGTACAACACTTCGTACCATTATTCCATAAAGATATCTCCATTAAAAGCACTGTATGGAGTAAAACCAACAACAATAACATATTATGTTCCACGATCTTCCAAAGTGGCCCAAGCAGACAATCAGTTCCAACACCGATAGTCAATGCTCAACATTCTCAAAGATAATTTGGTCCAAGCATAAAATCACATGAAACAGTAACAAGACTCACATCATTCTGAAAGATAATTTAATACAGGTGATATGGTATTCCTGCGTCTGCAACCCTACAAACAACTGTCATTGAAGATCAAGACCAGTCAAAATTTGGCTCCAAGATTTTATGGTCCTTACAAGATAGTGCACCACATAGGTGAAGTGGAATATCAACTAGAGCTTCCACCTCATCCTGTATACATCTAGTATTTCATGTTTCATGTCTCAAGAAGGTGATCGGATAAAAAGTACACTCTCAGTTAGAACTACCAATACTTGATGAAGAAGGACGTATATATCTCCAACCAGAAGCAATTTTGCAAAGTAGATCATGTATTATTCAATCCCATCACATCAAATAATTTCTGATCAAATGGCAGGACCTACCAATAGAATATGCTACATGGGAAACATAAAGTATCTTTGAGACATTTTCAGCTTTGAGGACAAAGCTTTCTGAGGAGGGGAGCCATGTTACAATACCAATATAGCCAAGTCGGCTATATTTCCAAGTGATAATTAATTTATTGATTTATCATTATATATAGTGTAGGTTGATTTATTATTGATTATATTTCATCTATCATAATCATTTGCATAATCGCAAGGACTAAGACCTCCTTAGTGGCGAAGGATTTAGCCCTCCTAAAGTGGCAACTTTTAATTAATCTCCCTTCATTTATTTCTATTTTGCAAGTTTGTATATTTGTTTGGCTTCAAAAAATTTAGAAAATTGTTTGATAATTTATGTGTCATCGTATGAGCTAGAAAAATTTCCCTATGATAGAGCATTTACATACTAAAAATCCCTAGCAAACAGAAGGGGTATCACTAATACGTACAATAATGAGGATAATGATGCTTGCATTGATCAGGTAGTGGAGACATATATTTGCTATGCTTAAAAGTGATTCCGGATAAGCTGAGAAGTGTTTGTTTTAGCTACCTAAATTGTAGTTTTTCCAAGATTTCACAACATTGATAAATTTGACTTTATTAGTTATCATTTTCATTAATAAATTTAAATTTATTTGTTATCACAACATTATTTCAGCTACCTGAATTGTAATTTTATAATTTATATCACAACATTGTTTGTCAAATTGTGTGTTTTATATCGTAGCCTTTGTAGTGTCCTAACTGTGTTCATTCATAAAACCTTATGTTTTATATTATAGTATTGTTAATATATTGATATTAATGTATTGGCACAACTGAGTTATATCATAGTAATATTTCATTTTTTATTTGAAATTACAATAGTAAATATAATTGAATCGTCCTAAATTTAAAAGCAACACAAGAATATTAATAGAAACAATCATTGAATAGTAAAAGACACAAATTAATAAAAGTATTTTTCATTATTTGCATTCAAAATATACCTTGTACAAAATTTTTGACAACAATACAACAAAATTTGCTAACAATTAGTAAATATTCTACAATATCTTAATTTTGATATGGGGGCTTAAAGACATGTTTGGTCGCTCCTTATGTATTTTGATCACTTTTATTTATTTATTTTACATGGTGGAATCAGTAGCCACCACGAATTTGGGTAGGTTATATGGATTTTTATGGCCACCATAGTATTTACATTATTCACCTCGAAAACCGCCACATAGATCTCCAAGTAGTTTGTACCTATAACCACCATGCCATGATCATTTTAAACATTTTACACCACTAAAAGCACCAGGAAAGGGACAAGCATTCAGTCCAGTGAGGCCCGAGATTTGAACCTTGGACCTTTGCCCCCCTTATAGGGTTTGGGGGAACCAATTGGTCTACACCTCGGACCTTATCTGGATCACTTTTCGTTGGATATTCTCAAGAAGTTTTAGGTTATTTTCCCTATCTCCTGTGTCAATAGCCTATGCAGGCACTGGCAGTGCTCTAGTTCGAATGAGGCCTTCCTCTACCTTTTGTATGCTCCCCAAAAACTCTCTTTCTTCTAGGGTTGGATCTTCTTGCACTATAGAATGGTTTTATTAACATTTTTATAAGAAATATATATGGATCCATATTGTGCTCCTTTATAATAGCTCTTAAATAATTATTATCTTTGATCTTGGCTTAACATGTTTCCTTCATTTTTATTACACCTTCTAGTCTCTTCTTTGCCATGCAGATATTAACATCCATGATTTTAACTTGTTTTTGTAAATTATCAAAATTTGACTGCAAAAAATAAAAGAAAATATTAGTTAGTTGAGAGTTATATAAAAAAGATAACAATAAAATTTACTGCAACTAAATTCTCACCTCAGTCGCATCTCTTGAAGCCTCAACGACTGCAAATTTCTTCTTATCAAAAGCCTATTGATTATAATATGTTTGGGCTTCAACATTTAGGTTCTCCAATATGTTCAACATAATATTTAAAATTTCATCACTATACGAAAGTGAAGCATTCATTGAGCCTGATTGTGCTTGTTGTAACAAATCACGAAGCTTTTCTGGTTTGTTTTGGACTAGAGCAAAAATATTTTCTTGTTTCTCAAAATTTTTATATCAGGTATTTATCTCCTTGATAAGGAAATTTTCCAAAAATTCTCAATCCCTCATTTTATTTACATCGTGAAGCAAACTATCTTTGATTAGTGCTTTACAGTTATCAGCCATTAAAACATTTTTAGAAAAATTAACTTTTTCATTCTCAGTTTGAGGACTAGGGTTTTTGGTGTTAGAAGACGATGATGAGGTTTATTGAGCTTTAGAAAATTCTTATGTGTGTTGTGCTTGAAGCACATCTGTTGCTTTGAACCCTTGAATGTTGACATGTAAAAGATAATTGTCCTCTAATGGAGGATTATCTATTCCTGAGCTCAAAATTTCTTGCAATGAACTAGTTGTTGAAAATAAAATATTTGGAAAGGTAGAAATTGTTTGGCTTGGTATCCCCCGCAATCTTGCTCCAACAAGTAATTTTCCACCCCTACATTGACCTCTCATTAATTTCTATCATGGTGGAGGTGGTGGTGGTGGCATCATCTACTGCCTTCTTTGAGTAAATAGCGGGGAGGCACCTAAATACATTATAATAATATTTTGTTAAAGAAAATAAAAGTGGATAAAATTAATAAATATTAAAAAAACACTTACCCGACAAAAATAAGATCTTTTGCTGCCCTCCAACCTATGAAGGCATATCGGTGTGGGTGCGGGGGCATAATACTGAAAAGATATGAAAAAAGAAATACAAATTATTATAATTTCAACTAAACAATAATGGTAATGAAACAAGAAGCTCAAAATAGTAAACTTACCTATCATTGGTGTGGCCTCACTAGATTCACATTGGACAATATGTCTAGGTAGATGTGGATGAGAAATTGAAGGAGAAGAAGTTTGGACTCGAACGTTTAAATGGCCTTTGCAATGGTGATGCTTAAGACCCTGTGTCTTCTGAATCACTAGTGGCCTCTAGCATGTGACCCCTTACAGTAGCATCTTGTTTTATCCTTGTGGTGACTGCCTTACCCTGCATTTAGTTACAAATAAAAAATAAAACATGAAAATGTTCTAAAATATAAAACAATTATTTGATGGTAAAATATGGAATTATTACCTTCATATCTTGGGATGTCATGGCAATATTTTTTAGTGTTGGGTGCACTACAGTCGGTACAACAATATTCTACAAATTATGAAAATATTCAAAATAAAGTCCTAAAATATAATTAATTGTTGCCACCATGGTCCATGAATTCATTTGAATGCTATGCAACTTTGTTCTGATGTGATGTGAAATGTATGTACACTAGTCAAATTTTGGTGGTACAGACAATGAACCATATAGGCCAATTCCCATAAAAAAATATCCATTGTTCTTCCATGTAGAATCAATCTTGCTTGGAAGAACTCAATAATTGCTTTTAGATCTGTATTTGTAACAAAGGTATTTGTTAACCCTCTTTTGGACTTAGCGACATAAGCTGCAAAAAAAATGAGAAATAACAAATTTTAAATTTTGAACTTTAAGAGAATGAAGTGACGAGAATTATACCTGATAACATTTTGAAGAGATATTGTAGTTGATATCTTGGTAAGATTTTTCATCAACACCCAACATGAACTTTGGTGTGACAGGAGCAAAATCCTTATGGGGAAGACCTATCTATCTTTGGATGTTAGTGGATTTGATGGTAAAAGATGTTTTTCTATTATGTATTATGAGATTGACAGTCACATGATCATGGTCATAACCATCTATGACATTGAGCAGTAGATGTTTATCTAGGCATTAAAATCAAACCTTGTAAACCTACATCAGTGACCTATGAAAATTTAGACCCTGTTCTTGTTTTTCTCCCGATCCACATTCGGACCCTATTTTGCAATTAAACCTTGATCGGATTTTGTTTTGCACCCGATCCAATTTTAGACAATGTTTTGCACTCGATCAAATTTTGGACCCTGTTTTACAATCAAACTACATCTGGAATCTGTTTTGTATTCGATTTACACTTAGAAATTGTTTTGCACCCAATCAAAATTTAGATACCATTTTGCACCCGCTTCAAATTTAGACCTTGTTTTGCAATTGAACTATGGTTGAACTCTGTTTTGCAATAAAATTGTGTCCAGACTCTATTTTGTATCTAGTTTAAGTTGGACACTATTTTGCACTTGGTCCTAATTCAGACACTATTTTGCACCCGATTTGAATCTGGTTCCTGTTTTATCTCGGTATTCATTTGGACATTTTTTTGAAATAAGATCTCGATCGAATTCTATTTTGTATTCGATTTACACTCAAACATTGTTTTGCACCCAGACCAATTTTGGACATTGTTTGCACTCGATTCAAATTTAGACCCTATTTTGCACCCAGATTGCATTTGAACACTATTTTACACCCAATCAAAATCTGAACACTATTTTGCACCCGATTCAAATATGATTCCTGTTTTGTCTTGGTATTCATATGAACCGTATTTTACAACTGGTTCACGATCAAAATCTTTTTTGCACCTGATCTGAATAAGAATAATGTTTTGCACTAGGCTAGACCCTTTTTCATCATTTAAGACCAAATGTTTTAAATTACATTTTTCCAGTCAGATTGCCATCGGACCCTTTTTGTACTCAACTCGAATCTAGTCCCTTTTTACACCCAACTTGAATCTAGATTCTATTTTGTGACCATTTTATGATCAGATCCTTATTTTGTGATATTAGAATTTATTGCAATGGTCATATTTATTACGATATTTGAATTTATTGTGACAGTCATCAAAACTATCAAATTCACCACTGTTTTATAACTTTTTGTTAAAAATAATAGCATTTCACCATGTCTCCTACATGAATTTGGCCAATATTTGCTTGGATTTTTAAATTGATTCACCTTATTTTTATAAGTAGATTTCGGGTCTGACCTCTTATGCATAACCCTAAATCACAATCCTCTTCAAGGGGGAAACCTCCAATACATTCATTCAATTATGCAAAAAGATACATTCATTCATGCCCCTCACATTTTAAAGTCTTCATCACACTACCTAACACTCAAGGCTAGCTTACATGCAAAATTCCACCCAAGCTAGAATCATCTACCAAACAAAACAATTATATTCTTGATAACAATTACATAAAATGATACCACTTGTCTAGGTGCTCCTAGTGCCACAAACTATTATAAAATATTCATAATATCATTACAAAACATTACAACAGGGGCCCCCATGTAAAGAAAGGGGCTATTATATAATAGTGTTAGGATGAAGTCCTAACATATCCTTCTCCTTTAAAAAACTTTGTTCTCAAAGTTGAAGATGGGGAAATTGTTGCTAAAGTTGTTAAAGGGGCTCCCAAGTTGCATCTTCAAGTTGTGATCCTCACCATTGAACAATAAGATCAGTGATGACACGACGATGAAGGGTGCGTGATCTCCTATGTAAAACGCATTTAGGCTTAAGAATGATGGATCCTTATTCATCCAACTCTGGTAGTATGGATTACACCTAGACCTTGTTTCCAACAACCTTCTAGAGAGAGGAGACATGAAATATTGGATGAATTTTGGAAGTAGTCGGAAGGGCCAATTTGTACGTTATTGACCCAATTCATTGTAGCACCTGGTAAGGACCATAGTATTTGGAGGTAAGATTTTGAAATTCAAAAAGCTGGAGAGATGATTGTTTGTAGGATTGTAGGCAAAGAAAAACCAAGTCCCCAACTTCAAAGCTATGCTTCAAGTGATATTGATTAACTTGTTGACACATTCTGTTATAAGCCAAGTCAAGATTGACCTTAAGTTTTCAAAGTAGAAAATCACATTTTTTGAGAGTGAAATCCACAACTTGAACCTTGGAGCTTACTGGAATGTAAGAGGAGGGTGTCAATGTAGGATGCTCATATACTACTTCAAATGGGTAACCTTAGTAGTGGTATGATATGACGTGTTATACCACCATTCTACCAGAGGAATCCACTTGGCCCATTAGGTAGGATGTTATGAGGTGAAGTAATGGAGGTATTTTTCTAAGCACTTATTAAAAAATTTAGTTTGACCATCTATTTGAGGGTGATAAGTCAAACTTATCTTAAGCTGAGTTTCCTACAACTTGAATAATTCCTATCTAAAATGACTAGTAAAAGTAAGGTCCTGATTAGATACAATGAATTTAAGCATTCCATGGAGGCAAAATATGGAATCTAAAAATAATTAGGCAACAAAAAAAGGTTGTATAGGTGTGGTACAAGTAGCAAAAATGAGCATACTTCACGATACGATCCATTACCACTAAAATGATAGTTTTTCCTCTTGATTTAGGTAATCCTTCAATGGAATCCATAGATATATCTATCCATACTTGTTAAATAATTGGTAATGATACAGATATTATTATGAGAAAGTACTGTGTATTATTATGCATAAAGGATTTTAAATAGGCAAATACAGTAGGATACTGGATAAGAACATAGCTGTTAAAAATCTTATCCAATGTAAAATAGAAACTATACATGCAATTAATCTTATCCATTGCAAAAATATAATAGAAAGTCTATTAACATACATGTCATTCCTTATAATTCCTCCCCATCATAAGAGCATTGCAATCCAATGTGTTCAAAAGGGAAGGAAAATCATGAACCATCTGGTTATGAGAGATCCACCGAAAGTACTGCGAGGTAAAACTGCACAGGAAAAATGAATAGGAAAACTACACAAAAAACTGCATAAGAAAACTATGGGAGGTGGCCATGGTGGGGCACATGTTGGTTGGAGAGCACACAAAGTAGAGCCACAAGAAAATAGGAACAAAACATAGTATCCAAAGAGGAGGACAAGGGCATAGACATGTTGAGGGTCATAGTAGATGTTGTTGATGAAGGTAGGTGATGGCAACAACATTATCAAGGAGATAGGATCACGAAGAGATTGCCATGGCTGTAGATCCAACGGACCATAGAGAATAAATTAGGGCAGCATGGAAAACACAAGCTCCTCTTTTGATTCATTGTAAGATAGATCATGAATTTATATCTTGTCATCTTCAACTTCATGGGCTTCATTAGGAGAGTCCTCAAATAGATCTGCATTTTTTAAATCTGCACCAAACAAACTTGCAACATTATTAGGTAAAATAATATGATTTTCAATTTCTTTTTCAATGGGAGTAGCAGTATAATATTTCCTTGCAACAATTTATTCATCATCTAGAAGAATTTATTTTTCTTTTTTAGCATATTCTTCATTTTGGGTAGGAAGAACTTCATCTTTAGCAGATGCCATTTCTTCTACTAGCATAGTAACATGAATGGACTCAATATCCATCAAGAGCACTTTGGCTCTTTGAGATATCTCTTCGAGGAAGAGACTCTTTTTAGGCAGCATGGTGCCTTAAACAGATAAAATAGGAGTAGGAATGACTACTCTGATACCAAACTGATACATATATTAATATGAGAAAGAACTGTGTATTATTATGCATAAAGGGCCTTTAAATAGGAAAATACAATTGGATATTGGATAAGAACATAGCTGTCAAAAATCTTATCCAATGTAAAATAGAAACTATACATGCAGAAAATCTTATCCATAGCAAAAATAAAATAGAAATTCTATCAACATGCATGTCATTCCTTATCGGGTAAGGATTGAAGGGTTCCTAGGAAACACACATTTTCTCCTTTCATGCGCTCACACCTGTCACATTTTGCCACAAAAATTTGAATGTCCCTTTTCATTCCCCTTTAGAAGAAAGCATTCTTGGTCCTCGCATAGGTTTTGAGAAATCCCGAATGCTTGGTTGTTGGTGATGCATGCATTTCCTGTAGGATGAGGTTCCTCATTTATGAATTTTTGGAAATGACAAGTCGGTCATGATATCATAAATCTTGATCATCCCAAGTACAACTAGGGCATGATTTAGGCTCTACTTAGATTTTTTTGACCATAGTTTACAAATAGAAGTCCTTATTCAGTTCTTCCCTAAGATGATGGATCCATTAAGAAAGTGGTGTAGATATAGCATGTAACATTTCTTGCTCTTCATATTATCAGGAAAAGGCATCAACCACAACATTATCCTTTCCTTTCTTATAGGTGATTTCATAGTCATAACCTAACAATTTAGAAACTTATTTTTGTTGTTCTGATGTGGCCACTTTTTGTTCCAAAAAATATTTGAGACTTTTATGATTAGTCCTAATGGAAAAATGTTGTCGAATGAAATACGAACACTAATTATTAAGATGTAAAATGGCAAGTGTCTCCTTTTCATAAGTAGACTTACCCAAATTCTCACTAGAGAATCTTCTACTAGTGAAGGCCAATGGTCTATCTTCTTGCATCAAAACGGTCCCAATGCCATTGCCATATACATCACTATCAATTACAAAATATTTAGAGAAATTGAGCATTGCTATCATGGGGGTAGTGGTCATATCTTGATTCAACTCTGTGAAATACTTCTCTTTTGGTTCAGACTACACAAAATAATTCTTCTTCAACATGGTTGTTAAAGAAGCTACTATCTTCTTATAATTCTTTACAAATTTTCAATAATATCTAGTGATTCTAAAAAATTTGTGAAGTCCCTTAAAGGTTCGAGGTTGAGGCCAATATTAAACAAGCTGAATCTTGTTGGGGTCCATTTGAATTCCATATTTGGTTACAATGTGACCCAAATATTCAACTTCTTGCAACCCAAAAGAACACTTGGACCTCTGTTGGAAATTTTGAGTATATTGTTGTCATTGATGTCAAAGAATTAATGGCATAAGTTAATGACATTGGTTGTCATTTATGTCAAGGAAAATAAATGTTTAATGGTTTTACCATGGTGGAATTTGCAAAAGAAAAAGGAAGAGGTTTTATGATGGGCAAAGACTCTTATCCAAAGAAAAGGTCCAAGAGGAAAAAAAAAATATTATAATATTTAAATCTATGAAGATTTAAATAATTATAATAATTAAAAATTAAAAGGACCCAAAGGTTAAAATATAAATTATAATATTTAAATCTACCTTAGATTTAAATTATTATAATATTTTTAAAAGGTTTAGATGGTGCCAAAATTCAAATTTGCATGGAGGCATTTTTCAAAGTTGAGTCGACGTCATAAGTCAAAGGGCAAAACGTGTATAAAAGGGCAAACATTTTGCAATGCCAAAGTTAATTTTTATCCCTGAAAATATATCTCCTTGTTCGTTTCGTTCGACATGCGGTGGAGGCAGATAAATCATATGCGGATTTCGATGGCAGAATGGAGTTAAGACGGAAGATGCTCGATTCCATCCAATGTGGGTGGATAGCTTAGTTGGAAAGCTTGGCTTGCGGAGCACGTGGTAGGCAGAAGGTTTGGCGTTCGAATCGCACAAAGTATTTTTTGCTTGTTTGAGGGTTTTGCACCGGTGTTAGTGGAGAAGTAGGAGAATGTGCTCCTTTGTGCTTGTGTGGGTAGCTAGCCTATGTGGTGTTTTCCCTTGTGCTAGGATGTGGGGCCAGCGAGGAGTCGCTGGTTCGAGTAGCGAAAGCAACACTTGGGGTAAAGTATTTTTTTAAGGTATGCATATGGTGCTCAACTTAGGAAGTTATAAGGGTTAATTAATTTTTATTGTTTTTATGTGAAATTACTAGGGAGTCATAAGGTGTTCATTTTAATTTTAATTTTTGAATTAAAAAGGGGACAACATGGAGTAATTAAGGTTGAATTAAAAAGGAGTTTTTGCTAAGTGTTTTGTATGGTAAATGAAATCAATGATGCTATGGTCTTGTTGAAAAATTAAGGTGCATTAAAATATTTTATTTTAAGTAGGAGGTATAAGGTGTATAAGGAATTTATGTGTGTAATTTGTGATTTGTTGGATTAAATTTTATTTTGCAAGATTAGGAGTAATAAGGTGTGATAAGTTGCTTGATAGCCCATTGGTGGTAAAGATAAAAAGGAGGTCTTACCTTTTTATTGTGTGTGGGTTGGCTAGCCCATGTGATAGCTTAGCGACAGCTAGGACGCGGGGCTAGAAGGTAGCGTGGGTTCGACTTCTGGCGGTAGGTGGTAGGCGGTAGCAAAGAAGAATTAATTTTTTATTAAAAATTAAATTATATTCTAAATTTTAAGGTGGCTAAGGTATGTTTTAGGGAGATATAAGGTGTTTTGAATGGTTTTTATTTTGCAATAAAAGGGTTATAAAAATAATTTCTTGTTGAGCAAACATTAAGAAAGTCTGTTTTATTAATGCATTGGGATAAAAAGTCAAGTGATATTCTATTTATCATTTGAAAATGCATTAATGACAAGTAGGAGATATAATGTGTAAATGGAATTCTTATTTATGTGACTGGTAACTCTTGTTGATGAAATTTATTGGCAAAGATAGGAGTAATAATATGTATGAGTGGTTTGGCATTTTATAAATCTTTGTATGTTGAAATATCTGTCGAAGTGAATATTCATGTGGAGATTTTGAGATATACTGTTGCTATCTAACCTTGAATTGGCACAAAAGGATTTGATTGTAAGTAAGATAGGTTTTGAAGACATATCTCCATAAAAGCAAAGAGGTATGGGCACATCATCTTTTGTTTGAAATTTTGGAATGAATGTTGTGAAAAGATAAGATGGAGTGAAAAGGATTGTTTGATAAGCATTGTTGGAAATATTTGAGTGACTCTTATATGCTTCATTGTTGAATTTTTAAGAGAACATTTGAGATAGATATTGAGAATTATTTGAGTTAGATTTTGAGACCCACATTGTGCTCTTTGTTTGAAGAAGTATGAAAACACTTGTTTAGGGTTTGTGAGCAAGTTGTGTTTCATTGGTTGAATGATTGAGTAGAACATATTGAGTTTTGATAGAGTACATCATTCTCTATATGTTCTAGAGGTTAAACAAATTCTGGATAGAATATGTCTAAACTACTTCAAGTTAAAGGAATTACTTTGAATATATATATATATATATATATATATATATATATATATATATATATAATATATATATATTTTTTTTTTTTTTTTGAATTTACATGGTGGAATCGATAGCCGCCACGAATCCAGGGCAGGCTGTCCAGCTTTTTATGGTCGCCACAGTATTCTACGCTGTCTACCCCAGAAGCCGCCACACAGATCTTCGCGTAGTTCGCCCCTATAACCACCATGCCATAATCATTTTAAACCTTTTACGCCGCTGAAAGCACCAGGAAAAATTACTTTGAATATTAGACAAAGCATTTGATAGCATTGTGTGCAAGATTTGAGATTGATTGAGCATATCTTGTGAGCTATTTTGAGCATATGTTATAACAGGTTTGAGCATATGCTAGGATAGATTTGAGCAAGTCTTGGTGAAGACTTGAGAGTAGATTGAACAAGTTATTGAGAGGACTTGAAGGTAGATTTGAGCAAGTCTTGGTCAAGACTTAAGAGCAGAATTGAGCAAGTTCTTGAGAGGACTTGAAGGCATATTTGAGAAAGTCTTGGTGAAGACTTGAGAGTAGAATTGAACAAGTTCTTGAGAGGACTTAAAGATAGATTTAAGCAAATATTTATGAAGACTTGAGAGCAGAATTGAGCAAGTTCTTGAGAGGACTTGAAGGTATATTTGAGCAAGTCTTGGTGAAGACTTGAGAGCAGTTTGAGAAAGTTCTTGAGAGGACTTGAGAGAAGATTTGAGCAATTCTTGTGAAGATTTGAAATATCATTAAGAGCAATATTGGTGATTTGTTCAAGCTTTGTGTTAAGTCTTGGGGAAGATATAAGCAGATTTGATTGATTGATTTGTTCAAGCTTTGTGTTAAGTCTTGGGGCAGATATAACCAGAGTTGATTGATTGATTTTTTCAAGCTTTGTGTTAAGGCTTGGGGCAGATCTAAGCAGATTTGATTGGTTATTTGATCAAGCTTTGTGTTAAGTCTTGAGGATAGATTTGAGATAGAAGTTAGTGTAAATTTTTGAGCATAGATAGAGTAGATTTGTACTAGACTTGAGATAAAGTTTGATGTATATTTGAGATAGATATGAGAGTAAAATTTGAAGGTGAAAAGTAAAGAGGACAAAAGTCTCCAGTGGATAGAGATCCATTAGCAAGAGCAGAGGAGAAAGATTGATCCTATGGAGAGAGATCCACAAGCCAGAGCAATGGGGATAGAAGTCTTCTAGAATATCATTAGCCAAAGCATAGGGGAAAGAGTTCTCCTATGGATAAATATCCTTGAACCAGAGTAGAGGAGAAAAATTTCTCCTATGGATAGAGATCCAAAAAATAGAGCAAGGGGAAAGAGTTCTCCTATGGATAGAGATCCACAAACCAGAGAAAGGGAAAAGAGTTATCTTATGGAGTGTGATTCACAAACCAGTTGGGAAGATAGCATTCTTCTATGGAGAGAGATCCAAAAACCAGTTGAGGAGATAGAGGTCTTCTAGATCAAGTTCCACAAACCAGAGAAAAGGGGAAAGAGTTCTCTTGTGGAGAGAGATCCAAAAATTAGAACATAGGGGATTGGTGTCTCCTTTGGACAGAGGTCCATAAACATTGTAATAGGAAATTGATTTCCAAGAAGATTTATTGAGAAAATTTAGTAGAAATATTTTCTTCATGGAGTATCCCACATTGGGTGAACCACGTTAAATTGGTGTCTCTATTATGTGTGATGATTTGTGCATTGCTTTAATTATTGCTATTAATATTGCCATTGATAATATTGGATAATATTGTTTGGGAAATAAAAGTCTCCAGTAGATAGAGATCTATTAGCTAGATCAGAGGGTAAAGAGTTCTCTTGTGGAGAGAGATCCACAAGCTAGAGCAGTGGGGATAGAAGTCTTCTATAAGATCATCAACCAGAGCAGAAGGGAAAGAGTTCTCCTATGGATAAAGATCCATGAACCAGAGTAGAAGAGAAATATTTCTCCTGTGGATAGAGATCCACAAACCATAACAAGGGGAAAGAGTTCTCCTATGGATAGAGATCCATGAACCAAAGCAAGGGAAAAGAGTTGTCCTATGGAGTGTGATCCGTGAACCAGCTGGGAAGATAAATTTATTTTGTGAAGAGATATCCATGAACCATTTGAGGAGATAGAGATCTCCTAGATCAAGTTCCATGAACCAGAGAAAAGGAGAAAGAGTTCTCCTGTGGAGAGAGATCCACAAATCAAAGCATAGGGGATTGGTGTCTCCTTTGGACAAAGGTCCATAAACATTGTAATAGGGAATTTATTCCCAAGAATATTTGTTGAGAAAAATTAGTAGAAATATTTTATGTGGAGTAGCCCACATTGGGTAAACCACGTTAAATTTGTGTCTCTATTATGTGTGATGATTTGTGGATTGCTTTGATTACTACTATTGATATTGCCATTGATAATATTGGATAATATTGTTTAGGAAAGAAAAGTGAAAGTTGGTATTATACTGTTCACCCTCTCTCTCAGTATAAGCTTGTGTTCTTCAATTTATTTTGTTACGATTTTTGTGTGGGCTGAGTGTGTTTCACCTTAATTTCTTCTTGGATTGAAAGTTGTTTCTTTTCTAAGCTAGTGGTTGTTGCATGTCTTATTTATTTAGGTATAACTTGTTGCTTTTTGTTCTTTAAGCAACTATTAATGAAGAATAGAAATTTATTATTGTGTGAGTTGCTTACTTGAAAATATTGAATAATGATGGTGGTGTCTTAAATAATATAAGGTAGTTGAATAGTTATTGGACTTCGAGAAAAATAAAATTATGTTTAAAATTAATTTGCATTATTCTACTATTTTATTATGATGTGTTGTGAGTCTATATTATAATATGGAAAATGAGGTATGAGAATTAGTTTTGATCTATGTTGTTTAAAGTTATTGATGTTTTAATAGAAAATATTTTAAAAATAATAATAGAGAAAATCCTTGTTTTATTTAGTAGTTAAATATGGTTAAGAGTTATCATGTTGTAATTATGAGGGATTTTTATGAATGGATCTTAAAAAAAAATAGATCAACTAGATAGGTAGCTTTTTATTAAAATAAAAGATTATTCCTGTCATTGTGATAGATGTATTTTGGTAATTTGTTTTTATGTGAGTTCAAGAAAGAAGAATATCTTTGCAAGAGTTGTATTTATTTTTTTAATAATGAATTCCTGAGGCTTGACTAGATAAGGAATTCATTTTTTATAGAAGTATAGGATTCTCTATTTAATTGTGTTGAATGTTTTTAGAGAAGTATAGGATTCTCTCTTTAATTCACGTAGGCCAAATGATCTTCCATTTCACCCTCAGGAAGGCTTAGTAAAAAACAACTACTTACTCAGTAATTATGTGTACCCCTATGAGCAAGGGTGTCTAATCCTAACCTAACTCGAGGTACTCTCAAGGGTAGGGGAATTTTTGGTGATGAAGTCTAGAAAATCACTCGTGGGGACTACTACAACATCTAGGGGAAAGTCAATAGTTGGAGATGAAAGTCAACATCACTGGTCCTGATTGGGTGTTTGTGATGAAGTCCAACCTTATCAATGTGTGAAATATGTGTGAGTGTGTTAGTTCATTTTACTTTGGAGACTAAGTGCAAGAAAGGAAATAATCTAAGTAAGAAAGAAAAGAGGTTCTTGATTTTTTGAGAGAAAGTGCTTTTTAAAACTTAAATCTACCTAAAGCAAACAATAAAAGTTACATTTAGGTGAGCAAACTTCTATGCTAATAGAAAACAAAGAAAGGTCACTTGATTTAAATGAAAACTTATACCAAGATTTACCTGAGTGCAAATCTATCTATATTGACCAATATAGACGGGTTAAGGCTATGGTTATATGTCTTATGAGAGCTTTATGTATGAGATAGATCTTGATCTATTCTTAGCTCAAGAAGATAAGGAAATTTGAGGCTTTATTTGTGCCTTATGCAAATGCATTATGCTAATTAATGAAATGACAAATGCAGAAGCACCTATGAAGTAATATTGATGAAGGAACCTTTAAAAGCATATAAATAAGTGACCAAAGTGAGATTGGTGCATTTTGTAAAGCATGAAAATAAAGGAAATGCATTTTTGCAAAGTATCAAAGCTAAAAAACTGTGCTTTGTAAATATGCCCAAAGAAATTTAGGGATTTTGTAAAGCAAAAAGATAAAAATCAATAGCAAATATTCACTTTTGGAAAAAACTATAAAGTTAACTAGAGAGACAGGGTTTTAAGTGCTTACCTATTATCTCTAGCCTCTAGAATTCTGTATGGTTGTTGTCAGTGTCTAAAATGTATCTCAAATTGGTTTGCACCCCTCTTTCTAGATAGTATGATTGTACATGTTTGAACGAACTAGAACATAGTTGTTTATTTTTAGTTCTGCAATGAGTTGTAGTGTATGTGCTGCAAAACTAGTTTTGTAAAGTTATCTACAAAAAAAATAGACATAAATTCAAATTTGTGCAAAAAGTTATATGTTAGAAAGCAATAACCTAATTTAAAATATGATAATAGTAAGATGGTGTATAACCAAGTTTTGTTATATGCAAAGAGATATGGAAGATGAGTGATTTCACCTTGGAGATGCCTTTTTGTAAGGTAGTTTGGCATAAGTAGGCAAGAGGGCAAGCAAGATAACAATATCTAGGAGAAAAATCTATTCCCCATTTACATGCAACATTGGAGTTACTATAGGTTGTGTAGAAACTAGTACCTTTCTATTAGGGACTTAGCTTTTGGAGTGCTTTACTCATTCGTATGGGCCCATACAAATGTTATATTCATACCCTTTGTACGAACCTAACTCATAGATTATAAAGGATTTTTCCTTGGACTTGAGGTGTGTTTTAGGGTTTTGGAGGATTCTATGTTGTTGTTTTTGTGCCACCTATAACATAGAAGATGAAAAATTTATTAGTTAGTTAGCTAGCAAGTTAATAAAAATATGAAAAAGTGGGTGGTCTTACTATGATCACCATAAATATATACAAAGAAAATTATTGTTTTGTATTGATGATTAAAAGGGTTATAAGAGTTGTTATTTTTACAAAATTTCCATTGAAGGCTACAATATGGGTCTTCTAGAATGAAAACCCTCTTTTAGTATAACTGACAAACAACTGCAAGTGTCTTCTCTAGATGCCTTAAAAGGGGAGTGGGCTTAGTGCACATGGGTCATTATTAGTTGTATAGGTCCTCTAAACCTACACAACCCTACAAAAATTGTTAGAAATGTTTGGGCCTATATCAATTAGGCCCCTTCTGATGATAGTAGGAGATTCTGGGTTTGAGTCCCATTGTGATCACCTTAAATATATACCAAGAAAATTTATATATTGTATTAATGATAAAAAGGGTTACAAGAGTTTTACTTTTTACAAATTTTCCATTGAATGCTATAATATGGGTCTTCCAGAGTGGAAGCCTTCTTTCAATGAAACTAAAAAACAACTACAAGTGTCTTCTCTAGATACCTCAAAAAGGATATGGGCTTACTACATGTGGGCTACTATTAGTTGTATAGGTTCTCTAAACCTACACAACCCTACAAAAAATGGTTATAAATGTTTGGGGGGCTATCTCAATCATAGCCCTTTTTATGGTAGACTAAAAGACTCAAAATTCTAGCCTAACACATAATCACAGTGCTATAAAATAATTGAAAATAGTAAAACAATGATATTTACCTGGCTTGACGGTCTGTTGTAGGGTTTTGGAGTGAAATATTCCTCTAGAGGGGTTCATACCCTAGGGTATGAATCTCTAGTTCATACCTATCTGTACGAATTATTCTATGGTATCTACATAGAGAGTTGTGCTATAGAGGTCCTTCTAGTATTTTTGGATCTCCTTCCTATGATAGGCCACCTTATAAACCTATAGTTGAGAGCAATTTACAATGTAAAATGGGATATTGACAAGCACATGTGGGCATCCATGGTGGTTGATGGCAAGTGAGGGCTTAAGTAATATCTATAGTGTTTTTTGTAGAGTCTGGGTATGTGAATGTGTGACTCTTAAGAATAGAGAAAATGATATCCTATTTATAGAATTTGCCAAGGTTAGGGGGCTGAGGTGTCCCTTGAGGTGGCATGGGATACCATCCCTCATAAATAGACTTGGGTAATAGAAGTACTCACCCATCCATATGTAATAAATGGGCATGGATGAGCCATGAAATTCTTCTCCTCATTATGACATGGTGGAGGATGACTCATCCATGCTTTCAATGCCTTAATGAAAATGGTCTTCAAATATAATTTATGAAATTGAATGCACATGGGGATGTGGAGGGGAGAAAGAGTTAAGGTCTAACCATATTTGGGTTAACCATGGGTTTAGGGTTGACCAAGGTGAGGTGGAGGCTAGGCTTTGGTGGAAGCTAGACTAGGGTGAGGTTGACCATGGGTTTAAGGTTGACTATGATGTGGAGTTTGACCAAGGTTAGGAGTTAACCAAGGTTAGGCTAGGGTGAGCTAGGCTTAGGTGGAAGCTAGACTAGTCAAAGGGTAGACTAGGATGAGGTGTCCCTAGATTAGGCTAGATATAATGGTCACATGGTGACCAGGGGCTAGGCGTAGGAAATGGATTAAGTGGCCAAGGGGGCTTAAGGTGATGAATAGTGTTTTTGGATAAATAATGAAGAAGTAAAGGTGTTTTGCAAATTAATCTACTGTTAGCATGGGATGAGGGACAATGTGAGATATCTAGGTGTCTACAAAAAGAATGTAATTAAATATAATATGAGCATTATTTATTTAATCATGATGGTACAATAATATCCTAAAGTAATTATTATGCAAGTAGTCATGTTTGACCTACCTACTTAGTTTACGATGTTGGCACATAAGTGAACTAGGAAACTATCAAAAAAGGGTTAGATATTTATGAACTATATGCATATGAGGGTACTATGACAATATAAAATTATTCAAATGGAATCATAGTGAGCATATTTATATCACCTCAAAGGTTTTGATGAATGTGAAGTCATTAAGTCAAACAATACCCCAAGATTAGATAGTGAACATTTATTAGAGGATGACTAGCTCTGGAAATGAACATAGGTAGTATCTAGGAAGTTTTTGAGGATAAAAAAATCTATTTTTAAAAATTGTCCTAGGTACTTACTTGGTTTTTGATGTGCCAAATGAAATGTTAATTTTAACAGTTCAAATGGTCTAAAAAGAACAAGTTCAAGATGTTGGAAAAATATGAAATCTACACTTCAATGAAGTTAGAACTAAAAATGTTGTCAATCGTGCTATCTATGTTGATCTTAATGATTTTAGCCTCAAAATTGATATTGCTCAGATCGAGAACCATGGAAATAATTGTTGCATAATCCAAGGTTCCCAGTGGTAGAATTCCAAATCATGGTCCAACTCTCATGCTAGGATCGTTGGTGTGATTGGCAAGATTTCCTTGGCTAGGCTCGGGTTCCTGATCACCCACATAAATCTTAATTTAAACCTAATGAAAATTTGCTATCACCACCTCCCTATCCCTATTCTCTTTGCAGATTTAATCTGTAGTAATTTCCCTAGATATATTATGGCTTTCATTGAACTTGACACCTTAAAACTCAACCCAGATGTGAAAATTTTCTTTAGAATCATGGTTTCTCAAGCATATTGAAGAAATTTTAGTGGCACTGATGATGAAATTACTTAGGATTTCATCAATTCCTAGGATGATGATCAGGTAATTCTCAAATACCTAAAGTTTAAGGTGATAGTGGGGTTGCTTGCAGAAATTTTAGAGCTTCCTGATGATGGATACAAAATTCACTGGTACAACCACTCTATGGTAGAAGAACTAAGACATTTCACTAAAAGAGGGAGGAAATCGATCAAATATAAAGGTGAAATTATTAGAAAAAGCTTCCTAAGTTGTGGAACCGAGTGTTAATTCTTGTCATTCATTTTGGAAATTTGATTTAATTTGAGGCATTTTGTGTTGTCATTGATGTCACATGGATCATTGATGTCACATGGATCACATGGATACAGGGTTTTTATGAAAACCAAGGTAGGCAAAATAAAAGGTTTTATTTAAAACTATGGTGGGCTTATGTGGAAAGGGCTTTTCTTAAAATCCAAGGTGGAATTTTGTTTCATCGAAAAAGGACCTCCGGTGATGAAGATATTAAAGTTTAAAGTTTAAATTTAAATTAATGGAGGGCCGACCTATGTGCAATTAATGGAGGGTGGCATATATATACATGTAAAGGTTTCAATTTATTTTGGAAATGGGGCATATTATATATCGTCGGAAAGCTTATTTTGAGGGCTATTTGACTAACTTATTTAGAAGGAGAAATAAGGTGTGTGTAGAGAGATATTTCTGATTTTGCAAAGGTGTTCCAAAAGTGAAGTTTGCCTTGTTCTTTTTCAATAGGATTAATTCTTTCATGAGGTGACAAGGTATGCAATATTGTGATTTATTTTATTTTATGGTATAAGTGGTTTTGGGAGTGAAAATGTTATGCAATATTTTGATTTATTTTATTTTATGGTATAAGTGGTTTTAGGAGAGATAAGGAAGTTGTGCAATTAAAGGCCTTGGTGATGATTATTTAAAAGTGAAGTAATGTTGATTATTTTGTGATCTACTAACCCTTGTGAAGATTGGCAAAAGAATTTTGTGATTGTGGCTGATTTACAAAGAGGTTTTTTCATCTTCAAAAAAGGTATGGGAACATTATCCTATTGATTGTTTATGGTGGTTCATTTTTGAAATATCATTGGAGGGAAAAGGATTGTTTGTGGTTTCCTTTTCGGAAGTGGTTGGTTGAATTCTTCAAGGTTTTTTCTAATTTGAGAGTTGAGTTTAAACCTTGTTTTGTAAGCATAGTTGTTGAATCCCATTGGTTGTGAAAGAACTTGAGTTAGAAAATAACATGAGTATCATTGTTATGTGAGATTTGTGGTTGAGCATTGTTGGAAATATTTGAGTTGGTTGATACATACTTGGACTAGGGTTGTATGAGAAAGAGTTGTTCCTTGTGATGATTGGTTGAGTTGAGTTGATTGAGCCCAGTCAAGTGATTTTTCAAGTTTTATGAAACAAACTATTCCATCATTCTATGTTGAGTTGAGATTAAGGTTAGAACATATTGAGTCTCTAGAAATTCTATTTATGGTTCTATAAGACTTGAATTGAGTTGAGGTTGATTTGAGTTGAGAGTGATATTAGAACATATTGAGTCTCTAACAATTCTCTTTATGCTTCTATGAGTTGAGTTGAGATTGATTTGGGTTGAGAGTGAGTTTAGAACATATTGAGTCTCTAACAATTCTCTTTATGCTTCTATGAGTTGAGTTGAGATTGATTTGGGTTGAGAGTGAGATTAGAATATATTGAGTCTCTAACAATTCTCTTTATGCTTCTATGAAGTTAATTTGAGTTGAGATTGCCATTCATTTTTTAGTTCATTTTGAGTACTACTTGAGCATGATTTATTGAGCCTTTGAGAAGGCCTTTGGGACAGATTTGAGGACAGTGTTGGGACAGATTTGAGGACAATGTTGGGACATATTTGAGGACAGTATTTGTACAAGTTCTTAGTGAGCTTGTTGGAGCATATTTGGGCAATTTCTTAGTGAGCTTGCTAGAGCAAATTTGGGCAAGTTCTTGGTGAGCTTGCTAGAGCATATTTAGGCAAGTTCTTGGTGAGATTTCTAGAGCAAATTTGGGAAAGTTCTTGGTGAGCTTGCTAGAGCAGATTTGGGCAAGTTCTTGGTGAGATTGCTAGCATAGATTTGACAAGTTCTATGTGAGCTTGTTAAGTAGGTTTTGTGTGAGCCTATTGAGCAGGTTCTTAGTGAGCCTATTGACAAAGCTTTGGAGGTGACAGAGTATAGAGGACAGAGTCTCAGTGGATAGAGATCCAACAACCAGCATATTTTTTTTTTGAAAAATAATTTGAAAAAACTTGTATTAAAACAAAGATCATTTACAAGTTGGGATGAGACTTTTCCCAGCCTTAGCCAAAGAGAACATATGTTTACAATAGTAAAAGAATATTTTCATTGGAGCCAAATATCTTAAACCATATTTCTACAATGACTTTTCACCTATTTACAACTATAAAATAAGATCTACATTGAAGCACAAATATCCTAAATAGTATTTCTAGAATGGTTATCCAAATTAGCTAATCACTGAATTTGCTCACCAACCTACCTAATCATCTCATCCTCAATAGATATGTCACTATGCCACTGAACCCCTGCCTCCTTATCAGTACCCATATTAGCTATGAAGTCTAGCACTTTATTTAGATCTCTACTCACATAAAATGGAATCACATCATCTAATTCCCTCCATAATTCCTTAATTTGAGTGATAAGAATACTCAACCTCCATGTTTTCAAAGTAAAGTTCCTCATGCAATCTAGAGCTCCAACCATTATTTGAGAATATGATTCTAGTATTATCCTTTTGTGACCTTGTTTTACTGCCAAAATAGAAGCAAATTTGATAGCTAAGGCTTCTGCTTCATTATTTATGGATATTCCCAAGCCTTGTAGTTCCCAATAGAGCATTGCTCCAACATGATTCTAGAAAACCACTCCAATTCCAGCTCTACTTGGATTGCCTTTCGCGACTCCATCAATATTAATTTTAATCTAACCTTCTAGGGGTGGTTTCCAACTAGATTTGTGTTGTCCCTCTTGCACTTCAAATTCCTTATCCATTGCCCCAATAACAACCTGAGTTTCCTCTTTACCATAGACTTCCATAGTTTCTGTGACTGCTCCAAATGACCTACCAAACTCCATCTAAAGAAGAAAAAGTTTCTCTAAAAATTTTGGCATTTCTCTCCAACCACACTTGCCACCAAATGAAGTTTAATCCAAGCTCCCAACCAATGCAAAGAGCTTTAGATTTAAATCTACCCATCTTCCATCTTTCCCAAATATTAATCCGATTCAAATCACCATTAACTTAAATTTTATAATATAAAAACCATCTCTCCCAAATATGGTGCGTGAATGGGCACTCAAACATCAAGTGATCAGTTGTTTCCTCACTCTTGTAGCATAAAACACATTGAGATGGACCAATGATTCCCCTACATCTGAGATGATCAAAAGTAAGAATTCCATTATGCATGAAATGCCAGGCAAAAAAATTTACTTTCGTCCAACCCTTGGACTACCAAATCTTTCTCCAATCCTCAACCCTATATGTATGAGGAGGAGGCTCTGGAAGGATCCTATCATATCCACCATTCACTGTGTAGACACCAAGGCTCCCATAGCCCCAAGCTAATTCATCCTCCTCATATCTACCTGTGATAAATCTTTCTGCCAAGATTTTAGTCATGATGGGTGTCAAATCCGGAGGGATTGAAATTGGCCACTCATCCAACTTCTTAAATTGCTTAAACTTATAATCCCCCAACTAACTAGTGTTGAAATAACTTTCAATTTGGACCCACCCCCTGGTTTCTATGGCTATTTTTATTGGTTGCATTTCAGGAAATTCAACAATGATAGGTGGGTATTGATCCATGAATCTGTCCATAATCGTGCCTTCTCCCCTCTCCCCACTTTCCAAAATAATCCATCTTTTACTACCTGAGATCCTAACTTGAGAGCCTGCCACACTAAGGATCCATTACCATCCAAAGGGAAATGACCCACCTCATTTGGGTTTACCTGTCCCAAATATTTACTAGTTAATATTCTATTGAATAAAGAAGTTGGTTGGGAAATCCACCTCCAGTAAAGCTTTCCAGCCAAAGCTTTATTATTTAAATTTTATCATCTTAGTCCCAAACCCCCTTTTACCTTGGGCTAGCTTACTTTATCCCAACCTACTAAGGCCCATTTCCTCTCTCCTTTTACTCCTTCCCATAAAAATTTTCTAGCCATCTTTTCCAACTCTTTCCATATGGTATGTGGGGCAACAAGGATAGAAAATTTATAAATTGGCATTGGCCTGAATCATTGAATGTAAAAAAAATTAATCTACCCCCATAGCTTAGCCATTTGTGATACCAATAATTAATTTTGTCCTTGATACAGTCCAAAATATTCCTCCAGATATCTCTTTTTAGCTTTTTAAAATGCAAAGGGACCCCCAAGTATACCACTGGGAAACAAGTCCTTGTGAATCCCAAGATATCTAAAATTTTCTCTTGAAGCCTTTGATCAAGGTTGAAAAAGACCACTTTGGATTTTTTATCATTGATGACTTGGTTTATAGCCTTAAGGTAGACATTAAGTGTATCTCTAATCATTCTTGCTTCCCTGAAGCTGGCCACTCCCACCAATCCTGTGTCATACACAAACTGTAGGTGAATCAAAACTTCCTCACCCACCTTGATACCTATTAGCAAACCTTGTTGTCTTCTCATCAAGATGAGTCTACCCAATCCTTCAGCCAATATGATAAAAATATAGGGAGAGCAAGGATCTCCTTGACAAAGGCCTCGAGTAGCTCCAAACAGTTGTGAGGGAAGACCCTTGATTAACACTGAGTATGTCAGAGTAGAAACACAACTCATGACCCATTCTATACAATCCTGAGAGAAACCAAAGGTTGCGATCATCTTTGACAAGAAGCTCCACTCCACCCTATCATAAGCCTTTGACATATCTAATTTTATGAACATTCCTCTATTACCAGATGTTTCCATTGAATGGATTGCCTCCTGAGCTATAATCACACCATCTAAGATCTGCCTACCCTCTACAAAACCCCCTTGCTCTAAGGAGATAATGCTATGTAGAAGAGGTTTTAGCCACTCAGCCATTACCTTTGTGATTATTTTATATATGACATTGTATAAGGCAATAGGTCTATAATCTAAAATATGTACCCCCTCCTCTCCTTTTGGAATTAAGGTAATGAAAGTATGATTTAATGTTTTAAGCATTCTTTTACTACCTTTGGACTCCTCTATAATAGCCATTACATCCTCCTCCAAGTTATCCCAGAAGGCCTAAAAAAAATCAATTGGAAAGCCATCTAGACCTTGTGTTTTTTCGGTGCTCATTCCAAAGACTACATTCTTTAGTTCCTCTCTATCAATGGGTTTAAGTAGGGCCTAATTTTCTTCTTCAGAGATAACAGAGGGTATGACAGCAATAACTTCTTTTTGAGCCTCTTCATCTTGCACCATACTTTTCTTAAATAGTTTAGAAAAATAATCCATTGAATGGAAATGCATACCTGGAATTGTATCAAAGGAGTGTTCATTCTCATCTTGAAGAGCTTCCATGTTGTTCATATATCTCCTAGAACAAGCATTTCGATGGAAAAATTTGGTATTTTTATCACCTTCTGATAACCAAGTGGTTCTTGCTCTCTGTTTCCAGTAGGTCTCCTCTTGGTTGTCAATGTCCTCAACTGCTTTACGCAATGTATCATCCTCTTCTTTAAGCTACTCTATAATTTTTCCATCCCTAAAATTTTTTTGAACCTCATCCCATCTGGCCGCCAATGGAGCTCTTTGGACCTGGAATTCTGTCTTGTTAGCTCGCCTCCATTGTTTCAGTTGATCTTTGATATAATGAAGCTGGTTGTGGAATCTAAACATTGTTGTCCCATATGTTGGGTGACCTTCTTCCCACCAATGTGGAATTTTCTTTTGAAGTTCCTCTTTTTGTAACCAAAAGTTTTCAAATTTAAATGGTTTGTGATGTTGCACTATCTTGATCCCTCCTTCCAACAAATGGGAAAGTGATCCGAAACTGGACCCTCCAAAATCTAAAATTTTATATTCCATTTTACAAATGCCTCCTCTAAAACCAAAAAATGGTCTAACTTCACCTTCCTGCTATGTGGCTCTCTCCTCTTATTAGTCCAAGTATAGTTGGTTCTAGGGCATTTAATATCCACCAAGTGTAATGCCTGGACTTGGGCAATCATAAGTTGATCCCCTAGGTCCAAAATTGGGGTTCCCCCTTCCCGATCTCTAGAGGATAATTTAGCATTAAAATTCCTAGCAATAATCTAGTCTAACTCTTCCCTTGAGACTCTCATGTTATGCACAACTTTCCATTGATGCATCTGACCATCTAGGTTTTGAGCCCCATTAAAATTTGTGATTAAGACATGTTTAGTTGTGACATTATTTCTAAAATGTGATGTAAGAACACCCCTCCAAGCTATATGTTCTATTGCAGTCCATTCAAGAGAGTTCCAAAGAGTAACTATCCCCACTGAGGCCCCTTGGGCAGCCACTTCCATATGCCCAACATCCCTCCAAAGTCTATTAATTGTTTTACACATAAGATCCAACAACATTTTTGTCTCCTAGATAAGCAAAAAATCTATTTTACATTTTTCTAAGAGTCTTCGAACAATAGATTGATGGGTTCTACTGTTTAAACCCCTAACATTCCATAATTGTATAATCATTGGTTACCTTGAGAGCAGTAAAAATCTATTGGCCTCACCGATCCTCCAGTGATCAATTTATCTCCTTGAACTGCTATGAATTCCTTATTTGATTTTCTACCCACTCCTTGAGAGCTACTATTTTTTATCTCTTTTCCACCTGAGTTATCCCTAGAGTTGGCCTTTCTATGTTCTTTTCTGCTATGCCCATGCTGACATCCTTAATTATTGATTGCTCTTGGTTATGCACTATCAATGCCCCTGCACTCTCTAACTGCGGTAACTCACTGTACTCAATTATCTACTCTATGATAGGGGGAGATGAAAGAGGAGCTTGAACATGACTGTTATTATTTTCATTATTCCCATCCACTCCTTCCATGAATTGTTCTTCTTCTTGGTCCATTAGTGTATTAAATATCTCATACCTATTGGAGGGCTTGAGTTGGGTTTGCTCTTTACCATCTTTTTTCTTTTGCCTTCTCCTTCTTTTGGGTTGTTCAAAACCATCTACCTATGCTTCTTTACCCTGAGAAATATTGATTGGTTCTTTGTTGATTGTTGACTTACCCTTCTTAGGAATATTTGACATTCCTAGAGGAGCCTCCATTTTTATGTTCATATTATTTGGGCAAGATCGGGCCAAATTCCCATATTTGATGCAAACTCTGCATCTGAATGGCAATACCTCATAATCCAGTTGTTGGATCCAAGATAGTCCTGCAAGTTCAAGTTCCACCTCTGTCGGTAGAGGCTGGCTAAGATCCATTTCCACACATAATCTTGCATAAATAGTTGTGTTTCCTTCTATTGTATCTTTGGAAACACCCAAAAGTCTTCCAAAGGAATTATCGATAATTTCTATTACCTGCTCACTCCAAAAATCCATTGGAAGTGCATACAAACGGATCCAAACTGGGACAGTAGTGGGTTCAATTCAAGGATCAAATCTCACTCTCCAGGGTTGAACAAATAATCCTACCAGACCATGATTCCTCTTTTCTGATTCGAAATCCCTATTTCTATTGGCAAGTAAAGAAAAACTAACAATAAAATATCCATTACTAATAAACCACAAAGAATACTCACCAAGAGGCTCCAAGTTTTGTCGGACCCAGGAATGCAAAAAATTTAGGGTAGGGTTAATACCCATGAATTTACAGATCAAATCATGATTGGCTCTATATAAAATTGTTTCTTCGACCATCCTTTGCTCAATTACAATATTTGGCCTTGATTTTGACTGTGGAAAACATCCATTAACTCATTGAGATGTTGATCTATTTCCAGCAGTCGTAGAGCATTTTTAATGTAGTTTTTTGTGCTTCTTCAGTCTTTGATGGAGATTTATCCTTTAACAAATCTGCAAAAGAACTATGTCTCTCTAGAAGAGGATCCGGAGGTGTTCCCATTGGGCCCTCCTGGGGCAGCAATCTTGTCTTCAAATCTACAGTAACCAAAAATCTCTTCGGCTATCAAACTGATGAGGATTCTTCAAGTGGAGAGAGGTCCACCAGTTAGTGCAGCAGAGAGACAGAGTCTTCTAGAAGATCACATAGCCAGAGCAGAAGGAGAAAGAGTTATCCTGTGGAAGAGATCTACAAACGTGAGACTAGGGGATCAACATCTCCTTTGGATAAATATCCATAAACTTTGTAATTGGGAGTGATTCCCAAAGATATTGATTGAGAAAGTTTTAGTAAAATATTTTCTTCGTGGAGTAGCCCACATTGGGTGAACCACATAAATTGTGATGTCTCTATTATGTATGGTTTTTGTGCATTGCTTTGATTACTGCTATTGATACTGCTATCTTTACACAACATAATATTGAATTGGAAGAAAAAGTAAAAAGTGGTCTTATATTGTTCACCCCCCCTCTCAGTATAAGCTTGTGTTCTTCAATTCAGTATTTCACTATGGATGAGATTGATGAACCATTGCGGAGCTTTCATCTAGCATTCTTAAATCATTTGAGAGATGTGAAGGAAGTCAATGTGCTAAAGGATTTTATTAGGTATTTGGATATAACCATGGATGGCATAAGAAGGGGTATTTATTCTCACGTTAAACATTAGGACCTCATCCTAATCATGTACAAGCATGCACTCCAGAAAGCTATCCAAAAGGTGTCCCTCCCCAACATGGGTAACTCAGGACTAGAATTTGATAATATCCACATTGCCATCAATGAAAATGATGAAATGACCCCATCCAAGAAATCCAAGTCTGTAGCAATTACAAATATATCAATAATCATCGCTCATCCAAGTCTTTAGCTTTGAAGCATAAAATTTAGGAAAGAAACTAGGAGGACCTTGAAGATAAAATCACCAATTCTCAAGGTATGAAGAATGATCTCCTAACTTATGTTGATCTTCTTTCGAGAGCTAAAAATAACCCTTTAATCATCCTAATTGAGATGATTGAGAGTACCTACACTGCTCACTGCAAGACTCAACTTATCCTCAAACATGTGCTTTGGGTCTTCAAAGCAATAAATTCTAGCAAGGATGATTCTACTAAGAACGTGACTCATAAAGAATTTTATGGATGAGTAGCAGTTGGTAACTGTGGTTTTCTTTGCCTTTCTAGTAGGGATTTGTTTTGTTTGAATTTTATCCTCTCTCCTATTGGTTTAAGAGGTTGTGTTTTGGTACTCATTCTTTTGTTCTTCTTGGGATAATCTTGGTGATTTTCCCTATTCACTTTGTTTTTGCTTTGTAAAAGGTTTAGGGTCCTTTTCAAAACCCTTTCTCATCAATAAAAAAAGTTAGAACTAAAAATGGCTTTGGTGTTGGGATTAGGATCATTGATTGATAGGGAAGATCATATCAATATGCATGTAGTTTATTATCCAGTTACACAAATAACATAGTTGAATATGAGGTATTGGGCATAAGTATCCAAAAGAAGAAAAGACTTGGTATCAAGCATTTGAAGATATTCATCAATTCGTAGTGGTTGAATATGTTGAATCAATTTGTGTCATCAAGGATAAATTGATGAAATCATTAATGTATAGATATTAGGATTTCTTTGAAAACTTTGAACCCCTAATTATCTTAGTAATTCTATAATACCAAAATAAAAGGGTGGAGAGTTAGCTTATTTAGCTACACGATTTAATTTAAAAATTGACATATGGATCAAGCTAGACAAAAAATAAGTATTTTTTAGGCTAAGCTAGATAAATTAGAAGTAAATTTTAGGCCAATTTTGCTAGATAATATTGAACACTAGTAGACGTTTCAAAATGACAAACATATTATAGAATTCATGATTTGAAAAGCTCAATATGTAGAATAAAATCATGGATATGAATATGATATCATGAAATATGTTATACAATTGAAGATAAATAAAATTACTAGGGATTGACCATTTTGGTGATCCTTTTCAATCCAAACAATAATATAAAAATAAAAGCATTTAGGTAAAATATTCTACCTATAAATTGAATGAAATTAGTAATGACACTTGTTTATTGTTAGGTTAAGAATGTATTGAATAAGAGAAAGATTTTTTCAAATAATTATACACAAAATATAATGAAATAATTACATGGAGCTATGAAGATATCAAGCCAAATAGGGTAACCTTGAATGCATTGACTAATAATTCTCCATATAAACTATTCTATGGGAAGGAAGCATTATAATTCATCAATCTAGAGATCCCATCACTCCAAATACCTAAATTCCTAGAGCTAGAAGATGATTACATCATGCCTAAGCAAGCAATATTAGATGACTGACTATTATTTCAAGAAGAAGAGAAATCATTCAAGAAATTTGGTCATTATTAAGTGATGAATTAACATTAGTTCAATAAGAAAGAGATAATACTTGATTTAAAATTTGAATATTTAATATTTACACACAATGAAGATTGATCTAAGCTTGAAACATGTCAAATTTAACTCTCTATGGAGCAACCCATACTAAATTACTAATGTGTGAGGTATAAATATGTATGAATTGATTACCATAGATGACAAATAATTGTTCATTTAGTGAATGTAAAAAATGTAAAACATCTATAATTGGTTTTAAGCTATCACCTTAGTTTATAAATATTATATAGATGCATACCTACTTTTTATTTTTGCATTTCCCACTTTCCTGTATTGATCTTTCTATTTAAAATAGTAAAAAAAATAATAAAATGACAAAAACAAATTATAAAGGAAACATATATATATTTATTCAACCCAAGCACAAATCCTAAAAGATATGCTTAGGTTTCCCATCTCCTTCTATCCCTTTCTTCCTATAATTTATTTGACCTTCCTCCAAAATTGACAAGTTTTGAGGACTTCAAATATTTTGTAAAATTCTATCCAAGTTAATTGAAAGTCGACTTGCTCAAGCTATCAAATTTCATAGTAGTTTCTAAAAATAAATGGAATCAATAATTACCTAGTATTGATTAACAAAAGGAATACACAACATAAAAAATATAGAATATAAGGGGGTGTCTGTGGACACTAAATAGCCTTCACTAAAAGGAAATAAAATTACACTCCAAGCAATAATGGAATAATCAATAAGAAGGGATATTTATACCTTTAGGTCAAGGTTGTGAGATTGACCCTTAGGAATAAAATATTATAAAAAATACAAAATTACTTTTTATAAGATTAAAATGGTCCCAAAGGAAAAATATGATAAATATAAGTACAAATAGTTTGTCGTGGTCTCAAGAGAAGCTTAACTACCAAATATTCTAGCATCCTCCTTAAGCTAAAAGTGGGATATAAAGATATAGCCTTACTTTGAATCCCCCTCAACAGACACTTTCCAAATCTAAGAAGCTCCCACATGCACACAAAAGTAATATTGGACGTAATCTTGGTCAAAATGTCCATTGCCTACTCTAATAAAGGTTCAAATATTGGATCTAACATCCCATGAGCATGAAGCCACCTCAAAAAATTCATCCATATCTCAAAGTGCTTTGTCCACTAATGAAACATTATATTATAGACATACTAAATAATGTTATGATTGTCTTATAAAAAAGGAACAAGGAATATCTAAGGAATATCAATTTCCTCCAAAATTATTAGTTTCCACCTAAGATGCTTAGTTGCCTCATTAGCATAATAATACTTAACCTTCATTGAAGACTAAGAAATGGTGGATTGTCATCTAGGATACCATGAAACTAGTCTAGATTCCAAGTAGAACACAAAGCCTATGGTAGATTTATATTGATCCAAATTACCTACACAATGAGCATCTAAAAAGACTTAAAATTAAAGAGAATATAATGGAATAATGAATACCCAATCTATAGGTTTTTTTGATGTATCTAAGAATTCTCTTATTTATTGTCTAATGACTCTCTTGGAATGCCTACATGTACCTAATAAGTGATAGCAAAGGCTATATCTAGTATAGTGTGAGTGAGATGGAGAGGTCCTTGGACATGAGATTGGTATTGGGTGGCATCAACCAAAGGTGTGGTGAAATCAGTCTAAAGTTTCAAACTTGAGGTAAAGGAGGTCTGAGCTAGCTTACACTTCTCTATCATGAACTACTAAATAATATTTAAAGCATACTTGGGCTAAGAGATAATAATGCTAGAGTCTGTTTGATCAATATGGATCCCCAAAAATAATGCAAAACCCTAAATCTCTCATCTCAAAGGTGGAACAAAGTCATGACTTCATATTTTTAATTAGAGTAGAGGAGCTACTAGTGATGAGAATATCATCAACATATAAAGTATCCTCACACTAACGTTTAATATAAAAATCATATTTAACCTCACATCACTAAAACCTACACCTAAGAAAAAAATAATGGATATCATACCATGTACGAGGAGCCTATTTAAGTCCATACAAGGATCTATTCAAATGACACATTGATGGAATAGGTCCCTTAAGCTCAAAACTAAGTGGCTATTGTATAAAAATTTCCTCCTATATCTCCCCATGTATAAAGGCACTCTTCATATCCATATGATAGACCTTCCATCTATAGGAGGTAAGAATAGAAGGAATAATACTAATTGAGTCCATCCAAGCCATGGGGAAAAAATTCTTAGAATGGTCCACTACCTCCTACTAAGATAAACCCTTAGTATTTAGGCATATATTGTAATTATCTACCTAACCATATGATGTGTATTTGGTCCTATAAGACTATTTACATCCAACATTCTTCTTTTTTGGAAAAGGGACCAACTCCCAATTCCTATTCTTCATCAATACCTCATACTCCACCATCATAGTATCTTCCTATTCTGGCTTATCCTTAGCCTAAAAATATGTAAGAGGATATTAATAATGGGGTACCTTCAAAATAAATGCTTAGGAAGGAGCCTTTTGATGTCACTCCAAAGAAATCATAAGATGAGCATATTTTAGAAATGTCTTAACCCACTTGGGTATTCGATGAATTGAAGAGTAATGTATATATTGTTCTTGCTCAACATGAAAACTAAATCTAAATAATCCAACTAATCACCACTCACCTCATCATGTAAGGATAAAACACTCTAAATTGATGTGTCCTACTTATCCTACCCTACTCTTGGAGAAGACAAAGCTACTTGAGATGCTACATGTGAAGGGGTCAACTTGATAGGAAAGGTACAACCACTCAAGAAAGATGAAGAGGGAGATTATATAATTGGGGTGGAGCCAACCAATGTCTTTGAAGAACCTACTAAACCTAGAATAGGCAAATATTTTAAATAATCAATAGCTAAAAGTTCTTGTGGGGGGCGAAAGGAGTATCTAAAATAACCTCATTAAAGATAGCATCTCTCATGATAAAAATATCATTCCTATAAGGATTATAAAGGTGATACACATTTGAGGTATCAAAATACCACAAAAATATACACTTATAACTCTTTGGTATCTACTTATAAATATCCTTGGGCATGTGCATCATTTTTGAGGGGCTAAATATATGAAATTGGAATAAATTTATCTTATCTCCTTTCAATCTCTCAAGAGTATCATTTACTAGACTACCCTAGTAGGAACCCAACTGATAATTTTTGCTACACAAGTGATAGCCTCACCCTATAAATTATGGTCTAGTCCCTTGGCATGCATAATACATCATGCGATATCCATGAGTACCCTATTTTTTTGGAGCATATTTTAGAATAAAACTTGGAAAAACCAAAATAGTTATGAATGAACTTAGATATCTATGAAAGAAATAAGTTAGCTCATTATGGATATGATATTGATAGCTTATTCATAATATGTGTAGTGTTGAGCAAGGTGCAGCAACAGTATTGTCATTGTTGTCAACACAGTCAGATAGATCTGTTGATGCAGTGGACAGGAAGTTCAAAAGCTATTCAAATGTAGAAGACAGGAGTTCAAAGGTTATTCAGAGTATGTACAGTGATTTTCCAAGAAGACCGAAGTGGCCCATATGCAAAAGATCAAAAAAAAAAACAAGTAAGAAAAGTGTCGCGATATCGCGACATATACAACAGGCAAGAAAAACTGTCACGATTTCGCGACATGTTGGAAGAGAGAGAAAAAGCAGGAAAAACTGTCGTGATTTCGTGACATGTTGGAAGAGAGAAAAAGCAGGAAAAACTGTCGCGATTTCGCGACATGTTGGAAGAGAGAGAAAAAGCAGGAAAAACTGTCGCGATTTCGTGACATGTTGGAAGAGAAAAAGGCAAGTGGAAAAACTGTCACGATTTCGTGACATGTTGGAAGAGAAAGAGAAAGCAGGAAAAAGTGTCACGATTTCGTGACAAGTTCGAAGAAAGAGAACAAGTAAGAAAAGTGTCACGATTTCGCGACATGTCGTATTTTTCGTGACTAAAATAGGAGAGAGAAAGTAAGTTGGAAAAGTGTCACGATTTCACATGTCACATTTTCATGACTAAAATAGGAGAGAGAAAGTAAGTTTGAAAAGTGTCGCGATATCGTGACATGTCGCATTTTTGTGACAAAAGAAAGAGAGGAAGCGTACGAAAGCAGAACTATCATGATTTCATGACAAAAGCAGAAAGCAAGACTTTCGAAAGCGAAGTGTCATGATTTCACGACAAAAGCAAAGAAGTAAAGTACGAAAGCAGAAGTGTCATGATTTCATGACAAAAGGAGAAGAAGACTTCGAAGGCAGAAGTGTCATGATTTCATGACAAAAGCAAAGAAGCTAAGTACGAAAGCAGAAGTGTCACGATTTCATGACAAAAGCTAAGTTGAAGACTACGGAGGCAGAAGTGTCGCGATATCATGACAAAAGCAAAGTCGAAGTCTATGGAAGCAGAAGTGTCACGATATCATGACAAAAGCAAAGACGAAGTATACGGAGGCGAAAATGTCATGATATCATGACAAAAGAAAAGACAAAGTCTGCAAAGGCAAAAATGTCATGATATCATGACAAAAGAATAGAGAAAGCGTACGGAGGTGAAAGTGTCACGATATCGTGACATGTTGTATTTTCATGGCAACAACAACAAAAGAAGCTACAGAGGCAGAAATATCATGATTTCATGACAGGTCATAAATGCGCAAGTCAAGAAGGAGAACCCGACTGAAATGAGAAGTATGACAGTGGACCGACATCACTATGGCGATTACAGGGTCTGTCCAGAATGAAATCATCAAGCGATGGATAAACCAAACATCTTCTTGAGTTGAAGCCGATGAAGACCGATGACAATCGACTAAAATTAGGGTTTACAGTTGTTATGAAAGTCGACTAAGATTAGGATTTACAGTCGACTAAGATTAGGGTTTTCATCATAAAAATATTGTTATAAAAGGAGGGTTGTTTGGAGAATTGAAAAGATGTCGAATGTGTGTGAAATACGGTCGTTGTGCACAGAGAGCAAGTCATGTCGAATCATGCTAAGTGCAAAATTTGCAAAGAGAGCAGAGTGCGCAAAAGGGAGAAGATGATCATGAAGTTTGACTGTAACGAAGTAGAGTGTGCGAAGTGATTGCGTAGAGAGAGCAGAGTGCGCAGAGAATGCAAAGGTGAAGAAGACCAGTCAGGGTCTTGCAAAAGCAAAGATAAATAAGGGGTTGGTGCTCCTTTCTATTGGTGTAGATAAATAAGGGGTTGGTGCTCCTTACAGTGGGTGTTGGTAAATTGATTGTAAAGTTGGTGCTTTGCAAAGGCTGGATTTGGATGGTAGTCCAAGCAGTCAATTTTTGAGGAGTAGCCACATTGGTGAACCTCATTAAATCTTGTGTTGTGTGATGCTCTTTTGTTATACTTGTTGTATCTAGTAATAAGTTTTAATTGTTGTGGTATTAAGAGCTATAAATTTAAGTTTAAAGAGCTACACTGATTCACCCCCCTCTCAGTGTCATTGTAAGACTAACAATTGGTATCAGAGCTAAGTTCCTGTACAAGCTTAACCGGCTAGGGTGATCTTGGAAGTAACACAATGGCAGGTGGTGAAGGCTTCTCATCAAACAAAGCACCATTGTTTGATGGATCTAATTACGCGTTCTAGAGAATCGGGATGCAGACATATCTCTGTGCTTTGGGATACGACATCTGGGATTCAGTAGTTAGTGGATACACAATACCCATCACTCCTCCAAAAGAGGTGAATGAAAAGAAACTGTTTGAAAATAACTCAAAAGCAAAGAATGCTATCATGTGCGGATTAGCAGACAGTGAACTAGTAAAGATCATGAGCTGTAAAATGGCAAAAGAAATATGGGACAAACTGAGGAGTATTCATGAAGGAGACGATAAGATCAAGGAGGCCAAGTTATAGACACATCGAGCTCAGTTCGAAGCATTAAAGATGAATGACGATGAAAACATTGAGGCATATATCATGAGAGTTAATGGAATCATTAATGCGATCGAGAGGACTCGGCGAGGATATCGAAGACTCTACCATCGTGAAAAAGGTATTAAGATCTCTTCCTCAAAGGTTTGATTCTAAAGTCTCGGTGATAGAAGAAGCTAAAAATCTAAATTATTTTAGTATAGATGAGATGTATGGTTCTTTGACTGCATATGAGATGAGGATAGGAAGATCTAAACCCACAGACAGAGAAGCGGCTTTTAAAGCCCTTAAAAATAAAAATGCAAAACAAGAGTCCGAGGAAGAAGAGACATCCAGATGAAATGGAAGCAAACTTTGTTAGAAAACTAAAAAGGGGAAAAGGAAAATACAGAGGAAAGCTACCGTTTAAATGTTTCAACTGTGGAGGCATTGGGCATTTTGTGACTAAATGTCCACTTAATGAGAAGAACAAAAATGATGAAGGATCGCACCAAGAAAGAAGTGACTGGAAGAAGAAAACGAATTTCAGAAAAGGCAACTTCAAGAAGAAAAGTTTCATCTCCGGGAATGCCGGTTCATCGAGAAGACAGCTCCGGTGAGGATTCTGAAGAGGAAACAGGTGAAGCTCTTTTCATGGCATTTGAAGAAGTAAAATCAGAAAAGGAAGAAGGAGTGAACTCCGAAGTATGTGGTGAAAACCACGAGGCTGAAGTAGATCTAGAAGGTGAGTTGATCTCTGCACTTGAAGAGTGGAAAATAGAGAGGAAAAAGAATAAGAAAATTTCAAAAAAGCTTGAGGATGCAAACGAAATCATAACCAGTCTGAAAGTATAGATAGAAGAATACAAGAAAATATCTGAAGATCTCGAAGTACAAATTACCATGAAAATAGATTATTGTTGCAAACTAGAAGAAGAGAATGTTGGTTTACGGATGCGGATAGAAGAGATGAATCACAAAATTAGTTGCTATCACAAACGCGAAGAAAGTTCTATGAAGCTGGATAAGATTATAAATGACCAAAGGCCTGCAGGCATCAAATTTGGTGCA
Organism: Wollemia nobilis; assembly: GCA_028583015.1. Lineage (NCBI taxonomy): Eukaryota > Viridiplantae > Streptophyta > Pinopsida > Araucariales > Araucariaceae > Wollemia > Wollemia nobilis. Next base: position 4,124,395 of record JAQPPZ010000521.1, read on the forward strand.
GGTTTCATCGAAGGAGAATCATCAAATGGATCAAAGGCCAGAAATGTAGAATCCATAAAGAATGAAGATAAGAAACAGGTTGATCAAGGAAAAATGTCTCATGCAAAAGAAAGCAATAATGCCAGGCACGAAAGGAGAATTGACAATGATGGATTCACCAATGTCACACATCAAAGAAGAAGAAGACCTATGGCTCCTACGACAACATGGCAAAGACCATCACCCGGGTTCAATTATCCCTTTTCTGGTTTCTGTTTTAAATGCAATGGCTATGGACATAAAATCTCGGACTACAAATATAATGTAAGACCAAGGAATTTCACCTGTAGAAATGCTTTTTCTCCTTTGATGAATTATACAGTAGAATGTTATAAGCTGTCATAATTTTGGGCACATTGCAAGAAGCTGTAGAAGTACATTTGCATCAAATCAGTTTCAGGGAAGAAAATTTCAACCAAATAGGATGAGACAAAATAGAAAACTTCTCGAAAAACATGCACAAGCTATTGATAAGGGAAAGGCAAAACAAGAGCCCAAAACTACTATCAAAACGGAGTGGAAAGAAAAAGAACGACTTAAGGAAGAAAAGGAATCCTTAATCGTACAAACAACATTTAAAGCACAGAATAAATATGTACCATGGATACTTGATAGTGGATGCTCCAGTCATATGACAGGTGACAAACAAAAATTTGAGAAGTTACAGAAATATGAAGGTGGTTCGATAAAGTTTGGAAATAATGATGGAGCTAAGATAGTTGGCAAAGGTTCAGTTAAAATTAGTGATGGAAAAATTAAGTGAGAAGAAGTCTTGTTTGTGGATGGTTTGAAACATAACTTGTTGAGCGTAAGTCAGATTTGTGATAAAGGTCATGAAGTAGTTTTTAAGAAGCGGGGTTGTGAAGTCGAGAAAAACAAACTAGTGGAAAATTGATAGCAACTGGATCAAGGACATCCGGCAACTTTGTACACGCTCTCGAAAGACTTCAGAAGGAGCTTGTTTTATTGGACAGGAAGAAGAAAATTGGTTGTGGCACAAGAGACTCGGTCATATCAGTTTTGATAATCTAGTAAAAATCAACTCAAAAAGGGCGGTGAGAGATATTCCCACCATCGGCAAACCTGCAAACAACATTTGTGCTTCATGCCAAAAGGGAAGCAAACTAGAGTCACATTCAAAACAAAAGAGTACTACACAAGCAAACCTTTGGAACTAATACACACTGATTTATGTGGACCCATGAGAACACAAAGCATAAATGGTGACAAATATTTTATGTTGTGCATTGATGACTATTCGAGAATGACATGGATATTTTTCTTGAAGCATAAATCAGAAGCTTTTGAAATGTTCAAGACTTTCAAAAACCAAGTTGAGAATGAAACAGGAAAGAGGATCAAATGTTTAAGATCGGATAGAGGAGGAGAATTCATTTCAGAGGAGTTTACAGAGTACTATGAAAAATACGGTATTAGGAGACAGTTTTCAGCAGCCAAGACACCTCGGCGAGAATGGAGTGGTAGAAAGAAAGAATAGGACAGTGCAGGAAATGGCACGGACTATGTTGGCTGAAAGCAGAGTAGCAGACAGATTTTGGAAAGAAGCGAGTCCATACTGCGGTGTATATCCAAAATAGGTACATGCTGAGAACACATGAAAGCAAAACTCCTTATGAGTTGTGGTTCGGTAAAAGGGCAACAACAAAATACCTCAAAGTTTTTGGCAGCAAGTGCTACATCAAAAGAACTGAAGATAATCTTGGTAAGTTTGAAGATAGAGCGGATGAAGGTATTTTTGTTGGTTATTCATCAAAAAGCAAAGCTTACAAATGCTACAACAAGAGGCTAAAGAAAATTGTGGAGAGTGCCGATGTTAAATTTGATGAAGGTAGAGAACGAGTAATTAGCTATGAAAAGAACTACCCAATTTATGAAGAGGTTATTGAAGGAGATGAGGAAAACGAAATGGAAAAGATACAAAAAATTGACTCGAGATGATTTAAGTTGTGATTCAGAAGTGGAAGAAAATAAGAAATTCAAAACAGTGAATTTGGCAGAAAAATCATCCTAGAGAGCAAATAATTGGAGACCCCAAAGTTGGTGTTCGAGACAAGAAGAAGAGTAGTAAGTAACTACTCTCTATTATCCAACATTGAGCCCAAAAATGTTGTTGACGCAAGCAAAGATGAAAGTTGGATGAAGGCAATAAATGAAGAATTAGATCAGATCGAGAAAAATGAAACTTGGGAGTTAGTACCTAGACACTGCAAATAAAAATATAATCGGGACTAAATGGATTTTTTGAAACAAATTGAATGAAGACGGACAGGTAGTCAGAAATAAAGCAAGATTGGTATGTAAGGGTTATGCACAAGTTGAAGGCATTGACTTTGAGGAAACTTTTGCACCAGTAGCTAGACTAGAGGCAATTAGAATGTTTCTGGCTTTAGCAGTCTACAAGAATTTCAAAGTTTATCAAATGGATGTGAAATCAGCGTTTTTGAATGGGAAACTTGAAGAAGAGGTTTATATTGAGCAACCAGATGGTTTCCAACTTGGTGATGATCCCAACTTGGTTTGCAAGTTGAAGAAAGCATTATATGGCTTAAAACAGGCACCCGAGCATGGTATGCAAGGCTAGACAACTATCTCACTCAACAAGGGTTTAAGAAAGGTATGGTGGATAGTAATTTGTATGTCAAAATAGAAAATGGGCATCTTATTGTTCTTGTTGTATACGTAGATGATATCATATTTGGCGGCAGCAAAGATGAGTCGTGTAAAGATTTAGCAAATAAGATGCAGAAAGAATTTGAAATGTCAATGATTGGTGAACTTTCGTATTTCCTCGGGTTGCAAGTTAATCAAAATAAGAAGGGCATATTTATTTCTCAAGTTAAATATGTGAAAGAGATGTTAAAAAAGTTCACAATGGAGGATTGTAAGCCAATTAGCACTCCCATGATGACAGGTTGCAAGTTGAGCAAGGATGACAAATCTCCACCTATTGATCAAACCATGTACGAGATCTATGATTGGGAGCTTACTGTACCGACAGCTACCGGACCGGATATTTTGTAGGCGGTATGCATGGTAGCACGATTTCTAGGCTAATCCCAAGGAGACTCATGTGACAACGAGTGAAGAGGATTCTTCGGTACCTCAAGGGTACTATGGAGTATGGGTTATGGTATCCGAAAGGTAAAGACTTCACCCTTATTTTGTATTCAGATGCAGATTGGGGAGGAGGTGTCGATGACAGAAAGAGTACCAGTGGAGGTGCATTCTATCTTGGAGACAGATTGGTCACGTGGCACAATAAGAAACAAGAGTCGGTTTCTTTATCGACAACGAGAGGCAGAATATATTGCAGTGACAACATGTTGTACGCAGGTATTGTGGATGAAACAAACCCTGAAAGATCTTGGTATTAGCTTCGGTGAGCCAATATCGGTTAAGTGTGATAACACCGAGTGCCATTAACATCTCCAAGAATCCGGTTATGCATTCACGCACAAAACACATTGCTATCGGGTATCACTTTTTGAAGGAGAAAGTTGCGGAAGGTGAGGTTAAGTTGGATTTTGTTCCAACTACAGAGCAAGTAGCGAGATATCTTCACAAAACCATTGCCCAAGGAAGTTTTTGAGTACCTTCGCAATAAATTGGGAGTGGTCACACTTCCCAAGAATTGACTAGCTACGGGGATCACATTCTCGGGGGGAGCATTTAAGTATTTGATTATCTTTTTGCTCATGTTCATGATTTTTGCTAAGTGTAATAAATTTTGCCTGAGAATGTTGTGCATGGACTCAGGGGGAGTCTGCAGTAGCCCTTTGGTATTATTGTCAAAGGGGGAGAAGAGTTACAGGAAATTGCACATGTGTTGCCAAAAATTCCAAAGGGGGAGATTGTTGAGCAAGGTGCGGCAACAGTATTGTCATTGTTGTCAACACAGTCAGATAGATCTGTTGATGCAGTGGACAGGAAGTTCAAAAGCTATTCAGATGCAGAAGACAGGAGTTCAAAGGTTATTCAGAGTATGTACAGTGATTTTCCAAGAAGACCGAAGTGGCCCATATGCAAAAGATCAAAAAAAAGACAAGTAAGAAAAGTGTCGCGATATCGTGACATATACAGCAGGCAAGAAAAACTGTCGCGATTTCGTGACATGTTGGAAGAGAGAGAAAAAGCAGGAAAAACTGTCACGATTTCGCGACATGTTGGAAGAGAGAAAAAGTAGGAAAAACTATCACGATTTTGACATGTTGGAAGAGAAAAAGGAAAAACTGTCACGATTTACGACATGTTGGAAGAGAAAAAGGCAAGTGGAAAAACTATCACGATTTCATGACATGTTGGAAGAGAAAGAGAAAGAGGAAAAAGTGTCACGATTTCATGACAAGTTCGAAGAAAGAGAACAAGTAAGAAAAGTGTCACGATTTCATGACATTGCATTTTGACTAAAATAGAGAGAAAGTAAGTTGGAAAAGTGTCACGATTTCTGACATGTCGCATTTTCACGACTAAAATAGGAGAGAAAGTAAGTTTGAAAAGTGTCATGATATCGCGACATGTCGCATTTTCATGACAAAAGAAAGAGAGGAAGCGTACGGAAGCAGAACTATCATGATTTCATGACAAAAGTAGAAAGCAAGACTTCGAAAGGAAGTGTCACGATTTCATGACAAAAGCAAAGAAGTAAAGTACGAAGGAAGTGTCACGATTTCATGACAAAAGCAGAGAAGAAGACTTCGAAGGTAGAAGTGTCACGATTTCATGACAAAAGCAAAGAAGCTAAGTACGAAAGAGAAGTGTCACGATTTCACGACAAAAGCTAAGTTGAAGACTACGGAGGCAGAAGTGTCGCGATATCATGACAAAAGCAAAGTCGAAGTCTATGGAAGAAGTGTCACGATATCATGACAAAAGCAAAGACGAAGTATACGGAGGCAAAAATGTCACGATATCACGACAAAAGAAAAGACGAAGTCTACGGAGGAAAATGTCATGATATCATGACAAAAGAATAGAGAAAGCGTACGAAGGTGAAAGTGTCACGATATCATGACATGTTGTATTTTCATGGCAACAACAACAAAAGAAGCTACAGAGGCAGAAATGTCATGATTTCATGATAGGTCGTAAATGCGCAAGTCAAGAAGGAGAACCCGACTGAAATGAGAAGTATGACAGTGGACCGACATCACTATGGTGGTTACAGGGTCTGTCCAGAATGAAATCATCAAGCGATGGATAAACCGAACATCTTCTTGAGTTGAAGCCGACGAAGACCGATGACAGTCGACTAAAATTAGGGTTTACAGTTGTTATGAAAGTCGACTAAGATTAGGATTTACAGTCGACTAAGATTAGGGTTTTCATCATAAAAATATTGTTATAAAAGGAGGGTTGTTTGGAGAATTGAAGATGTCGAATGTGTGTGAAATACGGTCATTGTGCGTAGAGAGCAAGTCGTGTCGAATCATGCTAAGTGCAAAATTTACAAAGAGAGTAGAGTGCACAAAAGGGAGAAGACGATCATGAAGTTCGACTGTAACAAAGCAGAGTGTGTGAAGTGATTGCAGAGAGAGAGCGAGTGCAAGAGAATGTAAAGGTGAAGAAGACTAGTCAGGGTCTTGCAAAAGCAATAGATAAATAAGGGGTTGGTGCTCCTTTCTATTGGTGCAGATAAATAAGGGGTTGGTGCTCCTTACAGTGGGTTTTGGTAAATTGATTCTAAAGTTGGTGCTTTGCAAAGGCTGGATTTGGATGGTAGTCCAAGCGAGTCAATTTTTGAGGAGTAGCCACATTGGTGAACCTCGTTAAATCTTGTGTTGTGTGATGCTCTTTTGTTATACTTGTTGTATCTAGTAATAAGTTTTAATTGTTGCGGTATTAAGAGCTGTAAATTTAAGTTTAAAGAGCTACACTGATTCACCCCCCCTCTCAATGTCATTGTAAGACTAACATGTAGTATAACTACAAATGTGAACATGTGTATGGTATATTGATGGGTGTATTCCTTCAAATGATAGAAGGAGATAAGTTATCTCACCAGGGAGATAAGATGGATAGATTATTTGCAATACACATAGTATACCTACATAGATAGACTTGTGTATGGTATAGAGATGGGTGTATCCTTTAGTATATTAGGGAAGGGAAGGTCAATTAATTTAAACATTATATTAGCTTATTTATCATCATAATAACACATGTGCTGGTTAGGGATATGTGAATCCCTCTTAGGTTTATGCTTATTAAAAAAATCTTGCCTTAGTTAAACTAGTTAGATTTTGGGTCATTACATTTGGTATTAAAGCTCTAGAAACCAGGGACTAGAAGCTTCATAGAATGTGTTAGGTATTTGTGCATCTTCCTATTCAGGCCTTTGCTTGGTTCTTAAGCTAAATTTAGGAAGACCTAGAATTCCCAATTGCTAGAATTCTAAAGGGGATTAACCCTAGGATGGGTAGCTTGTATGCTATGACACCTTACGTATAGTAAGTGTGGTCATTAGTGTGGGAATTAAATAGTAGTTTTTAGAGTACCACCCCACATAGAGTGAGGGTGGTATTAGAAAGAAAACTTTATTTTTAGCTTATGCGGATGACATGTTTAGCTATAATTAGTAGCACAATTCAAGGTGGAAGTTATAACCTAATTTAGTACTCTTTCTTGGGTGTGACCAGGATAAATGGCACCAAAGACAAGGAGAGAGAGGCCTATTCCTTCAAATAGGTGAACCCGATAGAGCAATGTTGAGGAAGGAACCCAAGATGAAAATTTGGGTAATCCTAATAGGGAGGTAGAGAACCTCACTGCAATGGTCACTACAATGCAAGATCAAATGAAACAATTGTTAGATACCTTAGTGAATTAAGATTCACATGCTAGGAGCTCATAGGTTGGGTAAGCTGATGAACCAACCATAGAAGACTAATATTCTAGGACTCTATTAGAGAAAGAACTCGCTAATGACTTGAGGAATGTTTGTACCTCCAAATTTAATGGAGAAGGGGAGGGTGATGCAACTGAAGCTTGGTTGAGGAGCTAGATATCTACTTCACAATGAAGAACTACTCTTTGAGAGTTTGGATAGTTTGGGCAATGATTCATCTAGAAGGGGTTGGATTAGATTGGTGGGAAACCTACTGATAAGAGTAGAAGATCAAAGACATTGATCTAAAGTGGAAGGACTTTATCATAGCTTTTAATAAGAGGTTCTTCATAGAGCATTTTTTTTAACATGGTGGAATCGATAGCTGCTACGAATATGGATAGGTTGTCCGACTTTTTATGGCCGCCATAGTATTCTATGTTGTCCACCCCGAAAGCCACCACATAGATCTTCACATAGTCTGCCCCTATAACCACCATGCCACAATCATTTTAAACCTTTTATGCCATTGAAAGCACCAAGAAATGGACAAGCGTTCAGTCCGATGACTCACAAAGCATTTTTATGCAGTAAATTTTGAAGATATATCCAACCTTCAATAAGGGACTAAATATATGGAAGTATACTACAAGAATTTGGTTAAGTTGTTGAAATATGTACTCGCTTATGATGAAAATATGAGGATCCATAAATTTAGATTAGGAAAAAACCTAGGATAATGCATGATATAAATATACATGAGCCAAAGTCACTATAAAAAGCTTATGATTTAGCTAAAAAGGCATAATCCTATATTCAGTTCGATTATGTCATTCTATCTAAACAAGATCAACAAACACTTAGAAAAAGGAATAGTGTTGGATTCATAAAGTGGGAAGAAGAATAGGATTATAAGAGCAAGAGCTTTCATAAACCCAAAATGAGGAATTATGGGAAGTGAGGAAGGTTCAAAAGAAATTTTCAAAAGGAAATTTCAAAATAAAAATAACAATAACCCCAACATTACTAAACCCCAACAACAGAAACAACTAAATCTAGTCCTAGTGGGTAAAATGGGGGAGTAGAAACCAGAAAAGCATAAAGAAACCAAGGAGAGGTGTCATAACTATAGAAGCCCACATTATTCTAGCCAATGCCTACATCAACCAAGGCCAAGTACATCCAGTTCAAAAGGAAAGGAACTTGCACTTTGGATTTTTGCTGCAATCAAAAGCCAAAAGTTAGAAGGGCAAGCCACCCCATTGCTCATAAAGGGTAAGATTTTCAATAAGGAAGTAAATATTTTGATTTATAGTGGAGCTATATATAATTTATCTCTTCAAGCATAGTCAGGGATATGCTAGAAAGACCAAAATATTTGGCACAAGGGTGGAAGGTCGAGTATGGTTCCAAAAAAACCTACTTAGTGGATCAATATTTTCTTATGGTAGAAATTACCCTAACTAGTGGTTCTAATGAAGGATATTTATATGTAGGTCCATTACATGTTTTCAATGATATCCTAGATGGACTGGTTGTAGGCTCATAAAGCCTTGATCAATTTTTATAATAGGTGATTAAAGTATTCTAAATAATGCAAGAGGAGAATAAGGATCTATAGTGAGCAAGGGTCATTCAAACCCCAATTGTTATCTACTATGTAGCTAAAACAACCCTTAGAAAATAGGGATGGTCTATGTCATGAAGCTTAAAGAAGTCAAATAGGATCAAAAGAGAGAGGTGTTGGAGAAACACATAATCTTGCAGGAATTTAGGGATGTGTTTCTTGAAGACCTACCTAGACTTCCTCTAGTGCAAGAATTTAATTTTACTATTGAGCTAATTCCAAGAGCAAAACCTATCCATAGATATTTGTATAGGATGAATCCTATAGATATGTAGGATTTGAAGGTGCAACTACAAGGATTATTGGAAAAGGGACTAATAAATTCAAGTGTGTCACCATGGGGTGCATCAATGTTATTCATTAAAAAGAAATATGGTTCATTAAGGTTACGTATTGACTATAGAATGCTTAATAAAGCTACCATCAAGAACTGATACCCTTTACCAAGGATCAAATACCTATTCAACCAACTGAAGTATTCCATAGTCTTCACGAAGATTGATTTGAAATAAGGATATCATAAATTAAGGATACATGAGGAGGATACTCACAAAACAACATTTAAGATTACATACAGGTATTATTAATTTATAGTCTTGCCATTTGGGCTAACTAAAATCCCATTTGCATTATGAATTTAATGAATAGCGTCTTTAGGAGGCATCTAGATTAGTTTATCTTCATGTTTTGAGATGATATCCTAATATATTCTTGAGATAGGAAGGAATATGATAGACACCTTAAAATCATATTAAAGTTGTTAATAAGTAATCAAATCTATGGAAATCTATCAAAAAGTAATTTCTATGTCTTGAAAGTATGATAACTTGGACACATAATATCTATAGAGGAAATTATAGTGGATCCAAAAAGGATTGAAATCATTTTGAACTAGCCACCACCTACCAATGCGACAGAAGTACTAAGCTTCATGGGTATGACAGGTTATTATAGACATTATGTAAAGGATTACTCTAAGATAGCAATTGCAATAACCAATATCCAAAAGAAAGGAAAGGAATTTAAGTGGACAAAAAAGTGTGAGACTACTTTTGCATTGCTTAAATAAAAACTCACTATGGCATCGATACTAAAAATTCTAGATCCTTAGGGGAACTTCTCAATGTGCACTAATGCATCACTAGAAGAGTTAGGAGGAGTGCTCTCCCAAGATGAGTCAATAGTAGCATATGCCTCAAGGAAACTTAAGAAGCATATAATTAACTATGTTATGCATGATTTAGAGCTAACAATAGTTGTGCACGCTCTAAAAATCTATCATTACTTGGTAGGAATACCCTTTGAGTTGAGAACCGACCATCAAATCTTGAGGTATATATTTATCCAACCATGATCTATGTAAGACAAATAATATGGATCAAGTTTCTAACTGAATATGAATTTAAAATTAAGTATATAAAAGGGAAATAAAATAAGGTAGTTGACGCCTTAAGTAGAGAAAGACATATAACAACCCTAACTCAGAGTCATGTGGATTTATTAGATCAAGTAAGGAAGGTGCAATATTAAGATGAGTATTGCAAGTAAATTTGGATCAAAATGAGTAGATATCCTGAGGGAAATAAGGATTTCAACATGAAATATGGGCTTTTGTGCTACAAGGATAGGATCATTATACCAGAAATATGTGATTTAAGGAGACTAATTATGCAAGAAGCACGCATATATCCTTACATTGCTCAACCTAGAGGAGACAATATGAGAAAAAATATGAAAAATACCTTTTGGATAGGAATGAAGAAGGATATCATTGATTTTATCACTTGGTACCTTGAATTCCATAAGGTAAAGGTCGAACACAAACATCATGTAGGACAATTGTATCCACATGATATACCTACACAAAAATGGTAGGTTATATCTATAGACTTCATAGTAGGTTTACTCAATATCAGGTATAAACATGATGTAATCTTTGTAATAGTTGATAGATTGACTAAGGTTATGTATTTTATACCAAGAAACATTAATGATGATGCTCAGGTTGTGGCTAATAGATTTGTCAAAGAAATATTCAGGTTACATGGGTTTCCTAAAATTATTATTTTAGATAGGGATTCTAGATTGACTTTTAAATTTTGGAAATTCCTACATCGTGCAACAGGCACAAAACTAAATATAAACTCAGCATATAACCCCAATATCGATGGTCAAATTGATAGGGTAAACCAAGTATTAGAAGACATGCTTTGCATGTACTACATGGATCAAAAGTCTCGATGGAAGACTACCTACATCTTGTAGAGTTTACCTACAACACTGGACATCACTCTTATTTGGGAATGACCCCCTTTGATACCTTGTATGGCCAAAGGTGTAGAACGCCATTATCTTAGGATAATTTGGAGAATTGGATTGTGATCAGGCCAGACATGTGTTGCAAATATGAGAAAGTTTTGTTGTCATTGATGTCAAGAGGTTGATGTCCTAGTTTCATCATCATTAATATCATCAGGTGGTTTTTCAAAAAGGCAAGGAAGAATTTTAAAGTAATAGGATATAATATTTATTTTAAATATTATATGCCTAAAAGGCCTAAAAATATGGAAATACCAAGGAAGGCAAAGCAGGTTTAAAAGGAAATAATAATATTATAATATTCTGGACTAAAGGTTAAGGTGAAGAAAAACAAGGTCCAAGAAGCCTTTAAAATATAAATCCTCAAAAGACCCATTTGGCAGATTGTAAAGGTTATTATTTAATTTATTTAAATTAAAATATTTTAACCATAGGTTAAAATTTTAATTTAAATAAATAATAAAGGTGCCAAGAGTTAAAGTTTAAAATTCGAATTAAATTCAAATTAAAATCACCGACGTGTTGAAGTGCATAGCAAAAGGTATAAAAGGAGCAATGATTTTTATTCAAAATCATCCATGCAAGTGTAATGCCCAAAAAGAAAAAGTATTTCATGCACTACCTAAAGAGAAGAGAAAGGACTTGCATGTGTTAAAATAAAAAAGGGGCAGACTTCGTGTTAAGACCAAGAGGAGCACCAAATATTCTCCAAAGTGCTTGGTAGTGCAAGCGGCGATCGATGACTGGTTAAGGTGTTTGTGCAAGGCAAGTTAGGGGTTCAATTCATGTCCCCTTCATTTTGAATGTGGTAAGAGGGTTTTGTGATTTTGGATCACCGGAGAGCAAGAGACAAAGCGCACATCATGCACCTTTGGTTTTATCTTGGGCGTGTGGCCCAATGGTAGCCAAGCCTTAGGGCTTAGGCACCGCAGTGACGGTTGGTCATGGGTTCGAGTCAAGAGCAGTCTTTGAGGGAAATAATTTTTGACATGGGCCATTGTTTAAGGTAAGCACTCGATTTAATTTTGCATGGTGTGAATAGCGCTAGGGGGCCACGTGATAGTTGTGAAGGCTTAAGGTCAAGAAATTTATTTTGCTAAGTGAAATATAGAGAGTCATAAGGTTGTTTGATATTTTAATTTTTAATTAGCATTATAAATAAATATTGGGATATATAAGGTTTTAGAAAGGAAATTAATTGTGTTGAATATTATTGTGTAAATATTGGAGATATAAGGTGTTAGAAAGGAAATTAATTTGTTGAATATTATTGTGTAAATATTGGAGATATAAGGTGTTAGAAAGGAAATTAATTGTGTTGAATGTTATTGTGTGAAGATTGGGTTTATAAAGGGTTTTTAAAGGAGTTTGATTATTTATGAATTGAATATTATTTTTGAAAGTTTGGAGATTATAAGGTGTACTTGAGACTTGATATTTTGTATGGTGAGATAATTATTAAAGGAAATATTTGAGTGGAGATTTTGAGATAAATTGTTGCTATCTAACCTTGAAAGTGGCAAAGAGGATTTGATTGTGATTAAGACAAGTTTTTGAAGACATATCTCCATCAAACAAAAGGTATGGGCACATCTTCCTTGTGAGTGAAATATTGTTTGATTGAATGTTGTGAAATACAAAGTTGGAGTGAAAATGATTGTTTGATAAGTATTGTTGGAAATGTTTGAGTAAGTTTACATGTGCATGATTTGTGGATATTGAAATATCATGAGTAACATTGTTATGTGAAACACTTGGTTAGGGTTTGTAAGCAAGTTGTGTTTCATTGAATGGTTGAGTGAAGTTGGATGAGCATTATTGATTAAAAGCATTGGAGTGATAGTTCAAGTTTTGTGAATCAATTTATACTTTATTTTTTAATTGAATTGAGTGTGAAATATATTGAGTCTCTAATAATTCTCTATATGTTTCTGTGGTTAAAAAATATTATGAGTAAAACTTGTTTGTGGTATTGAAGAGGTTTTCTGAAAGAGCTTTGAGTTGTGTTTTCTGAAATTATTTTAATACACTTTTGTGAAATTTTAAGGACATATTAGAGGTAGGTCTTTGTGAATACTTGAGAGCATACTAGTGCACACTGGCCTATGTGGTCCTCCAAGGAAAAAGAGTTTACAAGGTGAAAGTTACTTTATATTATTTATATATGATTATTCCAGAATGATTTGGGTACCTTTCCTGGAATAAAAGTCAAAAGCTCTTGAGAAGTTTAAAGCTTTTAAAGAGTTAGTGGAAAATAAAACAAGTAAAAGGATTAAGTATTTAAGGTCAAACATAGGAGGAGAATTTACCTCAAATGAATTCGTAGACTTTTGTGAACAACATGGGATCAAAAGAGAATATTCAGAAGCAAGAAATCCTCAACAAAATGGGGTAGTTGAAAGGAAAAATAGGACATTTGAGAATATGTCCAGAGCCATGTTAAATGAGTCTAAGATTTTAGATGGTTTTTGGAAATAATTAGTACATACAACAACACATATCATCAATAGAGCTCAAGTAAGAGTAAACCATCACAAAACTCCATATGAGCTCTAGAAAGGAAGACCAGCCACTGTAAAGTATTTTAGAATTTTTGGAATCAAATGTTACATAAGATGAGAAGAGAAAATTTTGGGTAAGTTAGACTCAATATGTGATGAGGGTATTTTTCTTGGCTATTCCACTAAGAGCAAGGCCTATAGATGCTATAACAAAAGGACACGTACTATTATAGAAAGTATAAATGCAATAGTTGATGAGAAGATAGGATCAAGAGAACTAGTTCAAGAAATTATATATCAGGAAGATGAAAGTTGTCAAGAAAAGTTACGTGAAGAATTAGAAGAAGAAGAAGAAGAAGAAACACAAAGACTTTTTCCTAAAACTCCATCCAGGTATGTATAGAAAAATCATCCAAGAGATCTAATTATTGGGAATCCAAATGAGATATAGACAAGGAGAAGGGTAATAGCATCAAATGAGCAAGCAAATTTCTCTTTTATTGAGCCAAAATACTTCAATGAGGCAAGTGAAGATAAGTTTTGGATCAAGGTAATGAATGAGGAACTAAACTAGATAGAGAAAATTAAGACTCGGGAACTTATCTCACAACCAAAAGGTAAGAATGTAATTGGCACTAAATGGGCATTCAAAAATAAGTTAAGCGAAGATGGTTAGGTAGTCAGAAACAAAGCAAGGTTAGTATGCAAAGGTTATGCATAGGTTGAAGGAATTAATTTTGATGAGACATTTGCTCCAGTTGCATGACTTGAAGCTATAAGAATATTCTTAGCTTTCTCAAGTTTCAAAAATTTCAAAGTATATCATATGGATGTTAAATCAACCTTTCTAAATCGTGTCTTGGAAGAATATAAAGTAAAGTATTATCAGTTAAGGAGTTCTTGCTACTAAATATTCTCTTTTGATCCCATACTAGCCAGAGAGATTTAGAGGGATTCATCTGAATCCCTCTGGTTTATCAATCTTCATATGTATGCATATTGAAGAAGGCACTTTATGGACTAAAATAAGCTCCTGGAGCTTGGTACTCAATATTGGATTAGTACCTTCAAGAAAAATATTTCATAAAAGGAATAGTGGACAAAAACTTATACATAAAAAATGAAGGAAATGACTTACTAATTGTGGTTGTGTATGTGGATGATATCATTTTTGGAGGCAACAATGATAATATGTGTCAAAAATTTGCAAAGAGCATGCATAATGAATTTGATATGTCAATACTTGGTGAGTTGTCCTTTCTTGGACTTCAGATTTCATAATCATAGAAAAGAGTATTTCTTTCACAAACCAAGTATATAAAAGATATGCTAAATAAATTCAAGCTAGAAGATTGTAAACCAGTGATTACCCCCATGGTTACAAAATGCAAGTTTAGTAAAGATGATGAATCTTCAGAGGTAAATCAAAAAATGTACAAATCTATGATTGGTATCTTACTGTATGTCACAGCTACAAGACTAGATATCATGTAGGCAGTGGGATTAATGGTAAGGTTTCAAGCAGCACCCAAGGAGACACATGTAGTATCAGTAAATAGGATTATTAGGTATCTAAAAGGGACTATGGATTTTGGGCTTTGGTATCCCAAAAGTGATAGTTTCACTCTCATAGCTTATACAGATGCAAATTGGGCTAGTAGCATTGATGATATAAAAAGCATAAGTGGAGGAGCATTCTTTCTTGGAGACTGTTTAGTCTCTTTTCTAAGTAAGAAATAGGTATCAGTATCCTTATCCACAATAGAGGTAGAGTATATTGTAGCAGTTACTTGTTGTACATAGATATTATGGATGAAGCAAACTTTAGAGGACTTCAAGATAAAGCATGATCACCCTATTTCCATATTGTGTGATAATACATATGCTATAAATATCTCAAAGAATCCAATGATGCACTCTAGGACAAAGCACATTCCGATCAAATATCATTTTTTGAGAGAGCAGGTGACAAATAAGCAAGTCAGATTGGAATATGTTACTACAAAGGAGCAGATTGCGGATAATTTCACTAAGCCACTTCCAGAAGAGACTTTTGAGTATCTTCGAGGAAAATTGGGAGTAGTTCTACTCCCACCCCATAATTAACCACCTCAAGAAGAGGAGGTGGGGGAGGGGCTAAGCTAAGAGTCTCATCTTTAGCCCCAAGCCTCAAAGGTGGCCCTTTGCTATTGATGTCAAATCGGGAGATATTTAAGTTAGGGGGAGAGCATTCAGTCAGGGGGAGCAATTTCTCAGGGGAAGTAGAATTGAAAAAGATAAAAGAAATGGTTAAAGGAAAATGGATTGCCATCAATGACAAAGGGGGAGATTTTTGAAAATATGAGCAAGTTTTGTTGTCATTGATGTCAAGAGGTTGATGTCCTAGTTTCGTCTTTATTAATGTCATCAGGTGGTTTTTCCAAAATTCAAGGAAGAAGTTTAAAGGAATA
This sequence comes from Wollemia nobilis, assembly GCA_028583015.1. Taxonomy (NCBI): domain Eukaryota; kingdom Viridiplantae; phylum Streptophyta; class Pinopsida; order Araucariales; family Araucariaceae; genus Wollemia; species Wollemia nobilis. The sequence goes on from JAQPPZ010000521.1 coordinate 4,140,175, forward strand.
GGATATAATATTTATTTTAAATATTATATGCCTAAAAGGCCTAAAAATATGGAAATCCCAAGGAAGGCAAAGCAGGTTTAAAAGGAAATAATAATATTATAATATTTAATATTATAATATTCTAGACTAAAGGTTAAGGTGAAGAAAAATGAGGTCCAAGAAGTCTTTAAAATATAAATCCTCAAAAGACCCATTTGGCAGATTGTAAAGGTTATTATTTAATTTATTTAAATTAAAAAAATTTAACCATAGGTTAAAATTTTAATTTAAATAAATAATAAAGGTGCCAAGAGTTAAAGTTTAAAATTCGAATTAAAATCGTCAACGTGTTAAAGTGCATAGCAAAAGGTATAAAAGGAGCAATGATTTTTATTCAAAATCATCCATGCAAGTGTAATGCCCAAAAAGCAAAAGTATTTCATGCGCTGCCTAAAGAGAAGAGAAAGGACTTGCATGTGTTAAAATAAAAAAGGGTAGACTTTGTGTTAAGACCAAGAGGAGCGCCAAATATTCTCCAAAGTGCTTGGTAGCGCAAGCGATGATTAGTGGTTGGTTAAGGTGTTTGTGCAAGGCAGGTTAGGGGTTTGATTCGTGTCCCCTTCATTTTGAATGCGATAAGAGGGTTTTGTGATTTTGGATCATCAGAGATCAAGGGACAAAGCGCACATCATGCACCTTTGGTTTTTTCTTGGGCGTGTAGCCCAACGGTAGCCAGGCCTTAGGGCTTAGGTACCGTAGTGATGACTGGTCACGAGTTCGAGTTGAACGTAGTCTTTGAGGGTGCTAATTTTGACATGGGCCATCATTTGAGGTAAGCACTCAATTTAATTTTGCATGGTGTGAATAGTGCTAGGGGGCCACATGATAGTTGTGAAGGCTTAAGGTCAAGAAATTTATTTTGCTAAGTGAAAGATAGGGAGTCATAAGGTTGTTTGATATTTTAATTTTTAATTAGCATTATAAATAAATATTGGGAGATATAAGGTGTTAGAAAGGAAATTAATTGTGTTGAATATTATTGTGTAAATATTGGAGATATAAGGTGTTAGAAAGGAAATTAATTGTGTTGAATATTATTGTGTAAATATTGGAGATATAAGGTGTTAGAAAGGAAATTAATTGTGTTGAATGTTATTGTGTGAAGATTGGGTTTATAAAGGGTTTTTAAAGGAGTTTGATTGTTTATGAATTGAATATTATTTTTGAAGTTTGGAGATTATAAGGTGTACTTGAGACTTGATATTTTGTATGGTGAGATAATTATTAAAGAAAATATTTGAGTGGATATTTTGAGATAAATTGTTGCTATCTAACCTTGAAAGTGGCAAAGAGGATTTGATTGTGATTAAGATAGGTTTTTGAAGACATATATCCATCAAACAAAAGGTATGGGCACATCTTCCTTGTGAGTGAAATATTGTTTGATTGAATATTGTGAAATGCAAATATGGAGTGAAAAGGATTGTTTGATAAGCATTGTTGGAAATGTTTGAGTAAAATTACATGTGCATGATTTTTGGATATTGAAATATCTTGAGTAATATTGGTATGTGAAACACTTGGTTAGGGTTTGTAAATGAGTTGTATTTCATTGAATGGTTGAGTGAAGTTGGATAAGCATTATTGATTAAAAGCATTAGCGTGATAGTTCAAGTTTTGTGAATCAAGTTATACTTTATTTTTGAATTGAATTGAGTGTGAAACATATTGAGTCTCTAATCATTCTCTATATGTTTCTGTGGTTAAACAAGATTCTGAGTAAAACTTGTTTGTGGTATTGAAGAGGTTTTCTGAAAGATATTTGAGTTGTGTTTTATGAAATTATTTTAATGAGCTTTTATGAAATTTTAAGGACATATTAGAGGTAGGTATTTGTGGAGACTTGAGAGCTAATTAATTCATTTGCTCAAACCTTGTGTTAAGGTTTTGGGTAGAACTAAGAAGAGTTGGTTTGTGATTTTATTAAGCTTTGTGTTAATGCTTGAGGAAAGATTTGACGATAGAGTTTGGTACAGATTTATGAGCAGGTTTATGCTAGAGTAGAGACATATTTGAGAACAGTATTTGGTGTAGATTTGTGTTAGACCAGAGATGGATTTTTGAGAAGATTTGGGCTAGACTAAGGATAGTGTTTAGTGTAGATTTGAGATAGAGATTGAGAAGAGCTAAGATAAAGCTTTGGAGGTGACAGAGCAGAGGATAGTAGTCTCTAGTGGATAGAGATCCATTTTTCAGGGCAGTGTAGAAGTCTTCAGTGGAGATAGATCCACAAGCCAATGCAATGGAGGCAGTAGTCTTATATAAGATCACCATCCAGATCAAATGGGAAAGGGTTCTCTTGTGGATAGAGATCCATGAACTGGATTAGGGGATTGGTGTCTCCTTTGGGTAGAGGTCCATAAGCATTGTAATAGGTAAGGATTCCCAAAATATTTGTTGAGGAAATTTTAGTAAAATATTTTCTCCGTGGAGTAGCCCACATTGGGTGAACCACATTAAATAATGTCTCTCATGTGTGTGATTCTTTGTGTAATTTTTATTGCTTTACTATTGTTGATGTTATCATATGGATTGAAAAGCAAAAAAAAATATTTTATACTGTTCACCCCCCCTCTCAGTATAAGCTCATGTTCTTCAACATGGTCAAATTAATGGAAGGTTAGCTAAAGGTGATCAAGCAAAGTCTTAAGGAAGTTTTTGATTAATATAAAAGCTATAATGATCTAAATATATTACCAAGTGAATACTCCATGGAGTACAAAGTGTTCTTAATAGTTAAGCCAATGAAAAGTGCCATAAAATCCATGAAGTTGGATCCCTCATTTTTTGGACCATTTGAGATCATTGAGAAAATCAATCCAGTTGCATACAAACTCACCTTGTTGTCTAACTTGTTAAATATCCATGACACCTTCCATATATCACTGCTTAGGAAATATGTTGCTAACCTTGAACATGTGTGGGATGTTTCTAAATTGTAAATGGCATACCTTGAGGTTATTGAAGTGATTTCGATAAGGATTCTAAAGTTTCATTCCAAATTAATATGAAAATGGACTCTAGAACAATGCAAGGTCCAATGGGACCTTTTTCTAAACAAAATTCCAATTGGAATAAAGTGAAGGATATGAAGAAACATTAAACTTATTTTAAAATGTATTATAATAACTCTTATTTTAAACCAGGAAACACACGGGACTATATTTAGCCCAAGGGGGTAGTATGTCATGACCCTCCTTGGTAGGACTTTTTGGCATGAAAGACTATATGTTAATCAATGATAATTTGATACTTAGTTTTGATGCATTTGAATGATTATGCAATGTTTATATTGATTTATCTTTGAATAATATGGTACTATTGATGTATTGTTAATACACAGGACCATGTACACTCATGGGTGGATGAGGTAGAATCAACCACCAATAATGAGGTACTTGAAAAGGAAAATGATGATTTTGGCAGGTCAAGGTAACATGAATGACTACCCTCATATAGGTATATGCTTCTTATGTTGGTGGTCATAAGCAGTCCAATTATCTAGAGCTTGAAATTGGTAACCTAGAAGTTATTGTAAGTCTTCAGTTGGGATAGGCCATTGGACTTGCAAAGGATCACCCACCTTGTTTGATGCATTTGATACTTGCTTTTATATATGCATGTTTATATGTAAATAGAGTGGGTGTATAACCCCCTTCAAAAAGGATTAATAGGCATAGAGGTCCTATTAAACCTAGGCCACTTGAATACCATACTAATGTTTAATATTAGTATTGGTATTTTATTTAAATTAATCAAAATTGAAAATGATTAATGATCTATTTGATTTTAATTAAATACTAAGTATTAATGCTTGGAAAACTTTATTTAATTCTATTTTACTCTTTTTATTTTTGTAAAAGAATAAAAAAGCTACATCTTGTTTAAATAAAATAAAAAGAGGATGACTTTTTATGTTTCAAACCAAATAAATATTTTTAAACCTTTTTAATTTAAATAAAGGTTTGCATTTGGGAGCATGAGATTTTGAAAGAGGGAAAGAATTATTTTTTAATTTGAAATATCTCTCCCCTTGCCCCTTGGATAGACATGCCTTTAATTTCAGTAGATGGCATTAATGTCTAGGAGAAGACTTTAGGGCTTAGGGGATATGGGAGGGACTTATTAAGAAAGCCATAGCAAAAAGTATTGGGGATTCAAAAGGTAATAAGGAGGAATTTACAGGCAAGAAGAATTGCAGGTGAGAAAGAGGATGAAGGCATCAAATTTAATTTTTAAGTTTAGCATCAACTTAGGTTGGATTTAAAACTTGAAACTTCTTCCTATGTTTTTTAATTTAATAAAAATAGTGTTTTTTTTACCTCCTAAAACCCCCATATCCTTCCATCGACCATCGCGTGGAGCAGCACCACCAACTAGTGTCTGGTGCATCCACCCATATGGGTATGAAGGTCCCTTGATCACCAGCTGGTGGTCGATTAAACTTAGGTTTTAGTTTGTTTTTATGCAATATTTTAGTTGCCACATAGTTCATGTGGGACTATTGCATAGGAGTTTTAAACAAAAATATTTTTCAGTTGAGTTTACCGATCTCCATTAAAACCTTGCTGATAGTTTAAATTTCTACCATCAACCAAAACCCCTAACTAGGGTAAAACCCCCTTTTTACCACCACTTAGCCATCAGGTGGTGGTTAGAATCTATTAGGCACCTCGTAAGATTTAAGGGCCTACGAAGCTCCCACACGATGAATGTGGGATAAAGCTTTGCAATCCCCAAAGGGCTTGTGCTTTATCCCACATGCATGGTGGAAGGGGCATGGGCCCTGTTTGAAAGGGTCAACACAAACCTTTGCTATTAGAGAATTTCGAGGGGCTTGGTGGAGATTTTTAAAACCTCCTTGGTACACCTGTTGCAACTGATTCCCTACCTTGTTGCTATGTTCCACGTGTTGTTTTGTGGTTAATTAAGGTTTTGAACGAACACTACACCAAAAAAGGGCTTTAATGATGGCTAAAGTAAGGCATTTTTTTACGATGATAAAAAACAACCTTAATATATCCTAAGAGAGTGGTTTAAAACCACCTTATTAGGATAACCACCCTCTTAGGGTCACCCTAAGAGGGTGGTTTTAAACTATCCTCTTAGGTCTAAGATGGCAGTTTATAATCACCCTCTTAGGGTGACCCTAAGAGGATGATTATAAAACATCTCTTTGACCTAAGAGAGTAGTTTCTAACCATCCTCTTAGGTCTAAGAGGGTGGTTTAGGCAACCCTAAGAGGGCATTTTATAATAGGGTGGCTTAGGTAACCCTAAAGAGGCGGTTTATAACTACCCTCTTAGGATCTCAACAAAAACATATTATAAAGACCGTAGGAAAAGACCAAATCGTATTTCAACACTCTAAGCGTTTTACAACACATAATGGAGGGGGACCACGAGACTAGATAAGACTACTAGTTTCTTCCTAATAGCTATTGCTCAATTCCTTCGATCAACTTCCCTACCCATTGAATCACTTTATCATCTCTTCGTCATGCCATTTGAATGTCCTCTCTATTTTAAGGGTCTGGTTGAAATATTCTCAGTTCCCTTCCAAACCCTATCTCTGCCCAAGGAAGTGGAGAGTTGTGCTAGGGCTTAAATAAGGATAGAGAGGTTCATCTTCAAGACTCCCTCAATATTAAAAGCCTCTTTTCTCTACTAAGAGCTTGAGCTATAGAATATATCGAATCCTAGACCGGTCCACATCTCTATTTTAAAATAGCAGAGCTAGGGCTTTGAGCATTTTGGTAGCATGTGATGGAGGTAAAGATAGGGCTTTAAGAATTTTGGTAGCATGTGATGAAGGCAAAGCCAGGGCTTTAAGCATTTCTACAGTGCATTATGGGAGCAGAGCTAGGGCTTAAAGCTTTGAATATAAATTTGTATAATTTGGTACACAAAATTTAAACTTGAATATAAAAATTGAGCTTCTACCATTTGATCTGAAAAAACTAATGTTGTGACATTGAATATATTTTTTGATTACTATGTATATGTATTTGGGTGTTCTCTCTATTTTCATTTAGAGCTTTGTTGGGTCTTCTCTCAATTTTTAATTTTATTAATACCAATATGAAAACCCTAACCAAATTTCATATTTGGGTGTTCTTTCTATTTTTATTTAGAGCTTCATTGGGTCTTCTCTCGGTTTTTAGTTTTATTAATACCAATATGAAAACCCTAACTAGATTTCTTATTTGGGTGTTCTTTCTATTTTCATTTAGATCTTTGTTTGGTCTTCCTTCAATTTTTAGTTTAGTAATACCAAAATGAATACACACAGTGGCTTCCTTCTATTTTCATTTTAGAGCTTCTTTTGGTCTTCCTTCGATTTTTAGTTTTATTAATACCAATATGAAAATCCATAGTGGTTTCCTTCTATTTTCATTTTAGACCTTCATTTGGTCTTCCTTTGATTTTCAATTTTATAAATACAAATATGAAAACCCAGAGTGTCTTCCTTCTATTTTCATTTTAGACCTTTGTTTGGTGTTCTTTCTTCCATAGTTGAAATTGAGTATAAACCCAAACAAAAATTTCTTGAGATATAATAAATTTTGAATGTTTTGAGTTCCTGAAAATTTTTTACTACAAAAAGAAAAAAAACATTGGTAAGGTTTTGAGTTCCAACAAAGCACCTACGCTGAGTTATACATCTCTCTATGTACATTGCATGAGTGGAGAATACACTTGTTAAGAAATGGTCCAACCATATTTTATATATAATGTTGACACCTTTGAAAATATCTATTTACAAAGGCATCTATCATGATTTGACACTGATGAAATGAAATATATAATATGACAATGTGATAAACATGTTGCTCATAAATTTTCATGAGCTAAAATGGTGTTATATGATCTTGGCACATGTGCTACCATAGGGTTTTTAACTATTGGCTCTTCTCCCCTACTTGTTTAGATGATCTCTCCTATCATTCTAGTTTTAAAATAAAATTTCCAAGCTTTGTTTGATTGTGTTGATTATTTTATTCAAGGTTTCATACAATAGTTTGTAACTACAAATATCTATTTATTTGTTAGTTATATCATCATATAACTTGCAAGTGGAAACAAAGTTTGTTTCATTCTCTACTTAATACTTTTGCAAATTCTATTTTCCAATGTTTTTGTGGATGGATCTATCTAGGGGTTTCACCATGTATTTCATGTGAGTTAGTTCTTGGTTTTGCAAATATGGTTTTCTTCTTGAGAGGTTTGTTGATATGCTTATAATACCAAATATTTTTTTTATTATTACTATCTTTTCAATGACTACTATTGATTTTACTTTTGCTTTGATGATTCTTATAACACTAGATATTCTACTTGCATCTCTATTATTTTTTAAAGGCTATATTGGTTATTTTTGATGGTTTGTTTTCATGTCTACAAAATCCTTTTAGTGTTAGATCTCTAGAGATTATATAATACTTGTCTTCTCCCCTACTTGTTTAGATGATCTCTCGTATAATTATAGTTTTGAAATAAAATTTTCAAGCTTTGTTTGATTATGTTGATTATTTTATTCAAGGTTTCATACAATAGTCTGTAACTGCAAATATCTATTTATTTGTTAGTTATATAATCATATAACTTGCAAGTGGAAATGAAGTTTGTTTCATTCCCTACTTAATACTTTTGCAAATTCTATTTTCTAAGATTTTTATGGGTGGATCTGTCTAGGGGTTTCATCATGTAGTTCATGTAAGTTAGTTCTTGGTTTTGCAAACATGGTTTTCTTCTTAAGGGATTTTGCCTTATAAAGGTAGGTTAAATGCTCTAGTTTAGGTTTGTTGATATTATTTTTATACCAAATATTTGGTTTTTATTATTATTGTCCTTGCAATGACTACTATTGATTTTACTTTTACTTTGATGATTCTAATAACACCAAATATTCTACTTGCATCTCTATCATTGTTTTAAAGGCTATATTGGTTAGTTTTTATGGTTTTCTTTCATGTCTACAAAATCCTTTTAGTGTTAGAACTCTAGAGATGATACAATACTTGTCTTCTTCCCTAATTTTTTAGATGATCTCTCCTATCATTCTGATTCTTAAATAAAATTTCTAAGCTTTATTTGATTATGTTGATTATGTTATTCAAGGTTTCATACAATAGTCTATAACTACATATATCTATTTATTTGTTAGTTATATCATCATATAACTTGCAAGTAGAAATGAAGCTTGTTTCATTCTCTACTTAATACTTTTATAAATTCTATTTTCCAAAGTTTTTATGGGTGGATTTGTCTAAGGGTTTCACCATGTATTTTATGCGAGTTAGTTCTTGGTTTTGCAAATATGGTTTTTTTCTTGAGGGGTTTTGCCTTATGAAGGTAGGTTAAATGCTCTAGTTTAGGTTTGTTGATATGCTTATAATACCAAATATTTATTTGTTATTATTATTGCCCTTTCAATGACTACTATTGATTTTACTTTTACTTTGAATGTTCTTATAACACCAAATATTCTACTTGCATCTCTATTGTTGTTTTAAAGGCTATATTAGTTACTTTTGATGGTTTACTTTCATGTCTACAAAATCCTTTTAGTGTTAGATCTCTAGATATGATACAATACTTGTCTTCTCCCCTACTTGTTTAGATGATCTCTCCTATCATTCTAGTTTTGAAATAAAATTTCCAAGCTTTGTTTGATTTTGTTGATTATTTTATTCAAGGTTTCATACAATAGTTTGTAACTGCAAATATCTATTTATTTGTTAGTTATATCATCATATAACTTGTAAGTGGAAACTAATTTTGTTTCATTCTCTACTTAATACTTTTGAAAATTAGATTTTCAAAGGTTTTTATGGGTGGATCTATCTAGGGGTTTCACCATGTAGTTCATGCAAGTTAGTTCTTGGTTTTGCAAATATGGTTTTCTTCTTGAGGGGTTTTTACTTATGAAGGTAGGTTAAATTCTATAGTTTAGGTTTGTTGATATTATTATAATACCAAATATTTGGTTTTTATTATTATTGTCCTTTCAATGACTACTATTGATTTTACTTTTGCTTTGATGATTCTAATAACACCAGATATTCTACTTGCATCTCTATTGTTGTTTTAAATGTTGTATTGGTTACTCTTGATGGTTTGCTTTCATGTCTAAAAAATCCTTTTAGTGTTAGATCTCTAGAGATGATACAATACTTGTCTTCTCCCCTACTTGTCTAGATGATATCTCCTATCATTCCAATTTTGAAATAAAATTTCTAAGCTTTGTTTGATTATGTTGATTATTTTATTCAAGGTTTCATACAATAGTCTATAACTGCACATATCTATTTATTTGTTAGTTATATCATCATATAACTTGCAAGTGGAAATGAAGTTTGTTTCATTCTCTACTTAATACTTTTTCAAATTCTATTTCCCAAGGTTTTTATGGGTGGATCTGTCTAGGGGTTTCACCATGTAGTTCATGTGAGTTAGTTCTTGGTTTTTCAAATATGGTATTTTTCTTGAGGGGTTTTGCCTTATGAAGGCAAGTTAAATGCTCTAATTTAGATTTGTTGATATTCTTATAGTACCAAATATTTGATTTTTATTATTATTGTCCTTTTTAATGACTACTATTGATTTTACTTTTAATTTGATTATTCTTATAACACCAGATATTCTACTTGCATATCTATTGTTGTTTTAAAGGATATATTGGTTACTTTTGATGGTTTACTTTCATGTCTACAAAATCCTTTTATTGTTAGATCTCTAGAGATGATACAATACTTGTCTTCTCCCCTACTTGTTTATATGATCTCTCCTATCATTTTAGTTTTGAATAAAATTTCCAAGCTTTGTTTTATTGTGTTGATTATTTTATTCAAGGTTTCATACAATAGTTTGTAACTACAAATATCTATTTATTTGTTAGTTATATCATCATATAACTTGCAAGTAGAAACGAAGTCTGTTTCATTATCTACTTATTAATTTTGCAATTATTTTTTAAGGTTTTTAAGGGTGGATCTATCTAGGGGTTTCACCATGTAGTTCATGCAAGTTAGTTCTTGGTTTTGCAAATGTGGTTTTTTTCTTGAGAGATTTTGTCTTATGAAGGTAGGTTAAATGCTCTAGTTTAGGTTTTTTGATATTATTATAATACCAAATATTTGATTTTTATTATTATTATCCTTTCAATGACTACTATTGATTTTACTTTTGCTTTGAAGATTCTAATAACACCAGATATTCTACTTGCATCTCTATTGTTGTTTTAAAGGTTGTATTGGTTACTCTTGATGGTTTGCTTTCATGTCTACAAAATCCTTTTAGTGTTAGATGATACAATACTTGTCTTCTCCCCTACTTGTTCTAGATGATCTCTCCTATCATTTGAAATAAATTTTCTAAGCTTTGTTTGATTGTGTTGATTATTTTATTCAAGGCTTCATACAATAGTCTATAACTGCAAATATATATCTATTTTTTAGTTATATCATCATATAACTTGCAAGTGTAAATGAAGTTTGTTTCATTCTCTACTTAATACTTTTTCAAATTCTATTTCCCAAGGTTTTTATGGGTGGATCTGTCTAGGGGTTTCACCATGTAGTTCATGTGAGTTAGTTCTTGGTTTTGCAAATATGGTTTTTTTTAGGGTTTTTGCCTTATGAAGGCAAGTTAAATGCTCTAGTTTAGGTTTGTTGATATTCTTATAGTACCAAATATTTGATTTTTATTATCATTATCCTTTTAATGACTACTATTGATTTTCCCTCTGCTTTGATGATTCTTATAATACCAGATATTCTACTTGCATCTCTATTGTTGATTTAAAGACTATATTGGTTACTTTTGATGGTTTGCTTTCATGTCTACAAAATCCTTTTAGTGTTAGATCTTGTCACAACCCAAAACTTCCACTCCTTGTAAAAATGGGAATATTTTTTTTGTATATATATATAAATATAGTTCATACTTAGAGGCATGTGCACCTACATGGTCAAACACATACCGCTACTTCTCTCACCTTTAGGATGAGTTAGCCTCACTATCTATCCCAACTCAAGGTGGGTTAGTGCAAGCTATCTGTCTCATACCTTTATTGAGCTGATTCAACTATCTATCTCATCACATGATGAGCTAGTCCAAGTCATCAACTACATTATGGTGGAGAACCAACTTGGCTATCCATCTCATCCTCCAAGGGTAATCTATCCCAAGTTATTGTTTTACACCAACAATGAGCTAGTTTGGCTATCATTCTCATCTCCATAATGAGCTAGTCCAAACTATCTATCTCATATCGATGGTGATCTAGCTCTGTTATCTATCCCATCTCCACAATGAGCTAGCCAAAGCTATCTATCTCGCCTCTCGGTGTCTCTAGGTCATGTATAGGGAAGTAGATGTGATCCATTAGTGACATTCCACCTTATCCATCTATTCCTTATTTGATATTTAAACATATACCAAGAGTATGTAATAGAATACTCGTTTATTAAAGTCAACATGCCATGAAATATAAGTTTCACATACATGAATTAAGAATTAATAGAAAAACATAATACACATAACCATATGACAAGGCTTTTATCTAGGGAACCCTCACGGGGAATAAAATTAGCCTACAAAATCCTCTTTCCATTTTATTTATAATTTTCATTCTATATACAATCCTTGATAAAATATCCTTAGTCCCTCTTCTCCTATTGTTTACAATGCTATGATAAAAAAAAAATAGAGACCCCATAATCTCTAATTCCCACTAACACCTAGGAACAACCATCCCTCATGGGTTAGGGGTATTCGTAGTATGACAAGAGGAAACTTCCACTCTCTTATAGAAGGGATCCCATAATGCCTAATCAAGAGTCTTGGAGCTCACATGACCTTGAGGCAAGGACTTCACTCCTATACCTCCAAGAGTGAATCATAAGATCACATCAATTTGATGCAACCTCCTTCCTTAAACCATTAAAGGAATTACCACCCAAGTGCTCCAAATACACATCAAACCAAATTTATAACATTAAAAAATAATCCAAAACAGATTTTCTTTTGGAATGTATACATCTATCCCTCATTAAATTTAGCTTCAATTAATATAACTACATGTTGTCACAAAGAGTCTATAATAGACTCATTCGACATCTGACATACCATATAATTAAATAAATACATATTTTTTTAATTACTTTAACTTTGCAAGGCGCATTAGTATCTTAATCAATATCCAACATTTTAGAATCATTATATATTAATTTCTTGAAAAACAATAAAACCAAATACCAAAAAGCATGCATCTCGTTATACCAAAGGAACATTGAGAAATTACTTGGCATATTAAGAAAAATCGGGGTCATGGGTAATAGTTATTTAACCCACGATACATTTGGTGATTTCATCTTCTATCATGATGCATTTCCAAGGAACGTCCTACCATTATCCTTTATCTACTACAGATAATAAACCACACTACACTCCTATCAAAACATTAAATCCATGCAAATGTTTACTTTTGATAAGCAGAATTAATAAAGGTTCTACTAGTGATTACACAGGGGTTTGCTTCTATAAAATAAAAGATTGTATTAACATCAATCCATGTTTAATGTCTCTACGCTCAATCAAGGAGATTGTAAATCATCATTCAATCCTTACTGAAAATTATTTAAAATATCCCTTTTAGCTATCAGTGCAAATAGACAATCCTATTCTAACATCAACTCAGTGTGTTCATAGGGTACATCATCCCTAGATTTTATATAGTAACATCAAACAATAATCCAGACGTAGCTGAGGTATTGTTCTAAACACCATCTTCGTGATTTAACCAAGAGTTAATAAAACCATTATGTGGGAAACTATCAAATCATTAAATAAAATGTGACTTGACATCCTTGAAAGCATTTTTAAGACTATTAATCCAGCGTCCCTCGACATTATCTAAGAACATCAATTAGCATAACAACCCACGCATTATTAACAATATCACAACATAAATTGGGGTACATTTTAACTAGTTTCTCAGTGTCAACCACAAACATTGTTAAAACATGATACTGATTATCCACTGAGCATTATTTAAAATATAGTTTCATCATCAATTGAAGCGTTAATAAAAATAAGACTTCACCATCAACTCGAAGCATTAATAAAATAAGACTTTATCATCAGCCAGAGCATTATAAAATATAATTTTATCATCAACCGAAGCTTAAATAAAATAAGACTTCACCATCAACTGAAGCATTAACAAAATAAGACTTCATCATCAATCGAAGCATTAATAAAATAAGGCTTCACCAAAAATTCGAAGCATTATCAGATATAATTGCATCATCAATCGAAGCTTAAATAAAATAATACTTCACCATCAATTCAAAGCATTATCAGATATAATTGCATCATCAATTGAAGCTTAAATAAAAAAGAATTCACCATCAATTTGAATCATTATCAGAGATAATTGCATCATCAATCGAAGGTTAAATAAATTAAGACTTCACCATCAATTCGAAGCATTAATAAAATAAGACTTCATCATAAACTAGAGCATTATAAAATATAGTTTTATCATCACCCAAATCTTAATTAAAATAAGAGTTCACCATCAACCAAAATATTATTTGAGTTTGCTACTCAACTCCTACAAAAGTATTATTAATAGTAGCATAACGTGGGCAACCACCGAGTACTAGATTTTATCATGCATTTCTAGATTTTATGGTTATTCTACCATGCGGGTTTGAAGGGTTGTCTACTATTTCCTTTATCATCTAACATGAATTGCAGGTGTTTTGACTATTACCCTATTGTCTTAGATCCTATAGCAAACTTATGTTAGTTTGCAACTAGCATTACAACTTATAGACTCATGAAGCATACCCATGGTTTTGTGTATATGGTTGGTAGGGCGTCTACCCCCATATTTGCCATACCTACACCGATACTACATCCATTGTCAAAGTTTTCTCCCTTTTATTTGTAGTGAAAGGCTTAATATGCATTATGAGGTGATGCGGGATCGTTATCGTTAGAGCTTCCACCTACAATTTTCACTGGTGTACCTATAAGGTCAAGAGCCCCTACGTTTTTATGCTCTAGAGGAATTTCGAATACCAATGGTACATTAACTGGAGGTCCACCATATGGCTCTCATTTTGTAGCATCCTCGAGGCAGAAGAAGTCATCAACAATTACACAGAGCATAGCTGGGGATAAAATCACATCATAGTCAAAATAAAGTATAGGCAAGAGTTCACTATATAACGAAAAGGGAGTCATCCTACAGCTATCTATTCCTACCATAGCCAACCTAGATGTGATAGTAGCTCGAATAAAAGCATTATCTTTTATTACACAGACAACTAACCACTAGGAGGAAATCTAAAAAGCAACAAACAAAATTAAGAATATCTTACCATCTTGAGGCTTTAAACATCCCAATATTTTCTCTCTCTCTCTCTCTCTCTCTTTTCTTCTGTCATCCCCTGATCTTTTTCTTCTCTCCTTCATCACTTGATGTGGTTCCCTTATAGGAATGAACGTACACTGTCCTCCTCATTCACCGTCTGTCCACCTCCTAACATCTCTCCCTCTCTTTCTCTCATTTTTGCATCCACAGGGAAAGTACCCATCAACCAAACTTATCATTTCATCCCACCTACATTTTTGCATGAGTGCATTTACTTCAACATCTCAAAAATGGTCATCTTTTAGAAGCTTGCCCCAAAAATTACTTTAGTTGGAAAGTCATCAGCAGTTTATATACCTAGTCCTAAGCAAATTGGACAACCATAAGGACCCTCATGATTTTGCATCATTAATGGTGATCATTATGTGTGGAAAAGGCATCGATTACGTCCTTCCCTCTGAGTACTTTTTTTTTGTTTTCTCCTCATTGGTTGGCTTTTCCTCCTGACCTGTAGTGAGCGCAACTATGATAGGTACAAACCAAGTTAGTGTTAGGGTGTATTTTGTTAAAGACTCTACTATCTTAAGATTTCTTGATAAGATAGTTTTTCTCTTCCCATTTTTTTTTAATAAGCTCCTTAAAATGGTGCTTTGCGTACGAAGATGTTACCAACCTGCCAATACAAGGATTAAATAGACCTCCCACCAAGAAAATAACAAATAGAGATGTTACTTGCTTAAACATGACTATGCTCAAGGTGTTAATCTATGATGCCATTACCAAAGTTTTAGTTGGATGTTGTTCCCCTAAAAAACATGGTGTACACCGCAAAAGCATATCGAGTTAGCAATATCATATCCATGTATGGGATTAAATATTATAAATATATCTGCCACATCATTTTAATAATAGGGAGACACAATACATTCTAAGTAGTCAAAGTATTACATTAACAATTATATGTCCAAAATATAGCCAAACTAGGTATACAAAACAATACCATCCTCACACACACATCCAAAAGGTAAATTTTTTAAGTAGTTTAACTGGGGTGGGTATTACATCATCCTAGGATTAGACACAATCCTTTGTGTTCCTCCTATATCATAGTTTTTTAATTAACAAAAATAAAATAAAATTGCTTCTTCATAACATCTAATTTCTCCCAAGTGGTGCTCCTCTTTGAATATCGGTCCCATTGGACCTTACATTACTCTAGGGTCCCCTTTCACATTACTTTGGATCAGAAATCTAGGATCTTCATGGGTCATACCTCAATGGCCTTAGGGTCTGCCATCTATAATTTAGAAAAAACCCATGCATGATCAATATTACCCACATATTTTTGAAGTAGGGATACATGGAAAGTGTCATGGATCTTAGAAAAATTGGGTGGTAGAGCAAGTTTGCAATCCATAGGACTAATCTTCCTCATGATTTCAAAAGGTCCCACAAAACAAGCATCTAGTTTTGTTGACTTAATGGCACTCTTCTTGGGTCTAACCCTTAGGAACACCTTATCTCCCACTAAGAACTCCCTTGGAGTCCTCTTCAAATTGACATAGCTTTTTTGACAATCCATAACTTCCTTAAGCCTCTTCCTAATTATCCTGAGTTGATTCTCCATTAATCTAACCATATCGGGTCCAAGTACCTCATGATCTTCAATATTATCCCAAAACAAAGGTGTTCTACACCTTCTACCATACAAGGCTTAAAAAGGGGACATGCCCAGGGATGAATGGTAGCCATTGTTGTAGGCAAATTCCACTAGGTGTATATAGTCCTCCCATTTGATCTTATGATCCATACAATACATGCATAACATGTCTTCTAGAACTTGGTTCACCCTTTCAGTCTGCCCATCAATTTTAGGGTGATAGGCAGAGCTAATATTTAATCTAGTGCCTATGGCACGATGTGGAGCCTACCAGAATTCAAAAGTGAACTTGAAGTCCCTATCCGAAATGAATCACTTTAGGATAACCATGAAGTTTGAATATTTTCTTGGTGAACCTATTGGCCACTACTAGAGTATCATCTTTGTAATTCCCTACTATGAAATGGGTAACCTTAGTCAATTTGTCAACTACAACCAGAATTGCATCATGTTGGAGTTGAGTTTTGGGCAATCCTGCAATGAAGTCCATTGAAATAACTTGCCATTTTTGCTCAGGAATGTCATGCGGATACAATAGACCTTTTGGGTATTTGTGTTTGGTCTTTACCTTTTGACATTCAAGGCACTGCATAATAAACTCAATGATAGCGTACTTCATTCCCGACCAGTAAAAGGTCTTCTTCATGTTTTCCCTCATCTTCGCTCCTATAGGGTGAGCGGAATAAGGGGATATATGTACCTCCAACATGATCCTTCTCCTTAGGTTTCCTATATTAGGAACCACTACTTGATCCTTTAAATATAGGAGACCATCCCTATGGCCGCATCCATTGTTTTCCTCAAGCTTCTTCTCCACTTTTACCTAAATTTTGTGGTAATACTCGTCTTGATTTTGCATTTGTCTAAATTGGTCCATCAAGTCCACATGGCTGCAATTTAGATTAGTAAGGTACCTTTTCTTACTTAGGGCTTCAAAAAAATTATTTTCCTTCCCCTTGATGTATTCAATTCCAAATTCCTACTCTGCAAGTAACTCCATCCACTTTCTTTGTCTTGCATTCAGTAGAGGCTGAGTGAATATTTATTTTAGACTTTGATGATCTGTCCTCAATTTGAAGGGTCTCCCTACTAAATAGTGTCACCAGATCTTAAGGGCATGCACAATTTCTATTAACTCTAGATCATGTGTGGTATAATTGACCTCATGATTTTTTATTTTCCTTGATCCATAGGCTATGACCGCCTCATCCTAAGAAAGTACACCACCTAATCCTTCTAAGGAGGCATCTATGCATACAGATAAATCTTCCTAAGGGTCTAGTATTTTTAATATGGGTGCCATGGTAAGATTCTACTTAAGCAATGCAAAGGCAGGCTCACATTTCTCTATCCATTTGAATTCTTTCCCCTTTATATGTTAGTTATTACATAGGCTATCTTAGAATATTCCTTCACATAGCATCTATAGTAATCATTCATGCCCATAAAGCTTCGCACCTCTATTACATTGGTAGGTGCAAGCCAGTTCAATATAGCCTCAACCTTCTTTAGATCCATTGCAATTCCATTTTAAGATATTATGTGCCCTAAGTATTGCACCTCAGACACATAAAAGTCACTTTTGGATAGGTTACCATACATTCAGTGTTCCCTTAGTAACTCAAACACAATTTAGAGGTGGTTATCATGCTCCACCCTACTTCAGGAATATATCAGGATATCATCCAAGAATATGAGGATAAACTAGTCCAATTACCATATGAATATGCTATTCATTAGGTTCATGAACATTGTTGGAGCATTTTTCAATCCAAATGATAGGACTATGAATTCATAATGACCATACCTAGTCTTGAATGTTGTCTTATGGATGTCCTCTTCACAAATTCTTAGCTGGAGATATATGGATTTCAAGACAATTTTAGAAAATATAGAAGCCCCCTTAAACTAGTCAAAGAGATCTTCTATCCTCGGCAAGGGATATCTATTTGTGAAAATTGCTTTGTTAAGCATTCTATAATCTATGCATAACCTTAGAGATCCATATTTCTTCGTAACAAACAAAATAGGTTCACCCCATGATGACACACTTGGTCTAATTAATCCCTTCTCTAATAGTCCTTGCAGCTAGACTTTGAGTTTTTGCATCTAAATGGGATTCATTTTATAAGGAGCTCGATGGATGGGTTCTGTTCTAGGTTGCAGCTCAATGGTGAAATCAAATTCATGCTTTGGGGGAAGTCCTAGTAAATATTTTGGAAACACATCCTTAAACTCTTGTAAGATGGGATGCTTTCTAAATATTCCCTCCTTGCTTTCTTGCTCGATTTCATTGAGCTTCACAATTTATATTGATCCACCCTTTCTGATGGATTTATTTAGCTGCATTGTGGAGATGATTAGGGGTCATAATGCCCCTTGATCATTTCAGAATCTCAATATTTCTCCCCCATTTTCAAAATATTAAATCCACCTATCTTTGAATTTGATCACTACCTTATGATTTTGTAGCAAATCCATTCCTAATATCACATCAAAGGCATGTAGCGGCACTACATAGAGGCATCCTAGGATCAAGCCACTAGGGAGGGTGATTTTAGTCATAGGGTAGCATTGATCCACAGAGTAGGTCTATCTCAAACCTTACTCCAGTTTCCATCCCTATGCTAAGATTCTAGGTCTTTTTGATATCCTCTCAACTAAATTGGATGAAACAAAACTATCAATAGCTCTGTTATCTATCAAAATATTTACATCCAAACAAAATACATTACCCTTCAAGAGTAGGGGTGTGGTTTACCCTTCCAGGTTCTGACTTCTTGTTGCTACATAAATCTTATGCGCTGGATCCTTTATTGCTTGGATCTACTTTTAACGGGCACTAATTAGAAAAATGTGGGTCTTTGCAGTTGTAACACCTACCCTTAGGTCCTGAGTGTATCTTTTTTCTCTGTTCCCTAGTCTTCTGTGCTGGTGTAGGGTTAGGTTTCTTTGGTGGTGGAGGTCTATTACTGCCACCATGCTTTAGTTTCTTGTTCTTCCCTTGAAAATTTTTCTTAAATTTCCTTTGTTTCCCATAATTCCTCTTATCATGCTTAAAGGGATCTCAGTGCACTTGGCTCTGTTCTCTTTTCCATTTCATGAATCCTATGCTATTTCACTTTTTGAGGGTTTATCAAGTTTCTTCAGTTGTGTCTAGATAATCAAATATGGGTTTCAGATAGACTTACACATTTTTATCCAGGTCATAGAATTTCTATAGGATTTTTGGTTCTTGCATGTCCACTTCATGGTCGATCCTGGGATCCTCTCCTAGGATAAATATATAAATTTTTATTTTTTTGTCATAAGCAGGCACATACCTCAACAACTTACCAAACTTCTGATAGTAACCTTCCACTATTTTAGTCCCTTGTCTAATATTGGTGAACTCCCTAGATTTTTGAGAATAGAAATGCTCTATGAGAAATATTTCCTTGAAAGCAACCACAAAATATTCCCATTTCAGATCAACTGCTTTCATTTTTCCATTTTCACTAAAGGTTTCCCACCAGTCGATTCCAGCACCCAGCAAGTGTATGGTGGCATAAGATATTCGGGTGCCTATGGAAAAATTCTATATAGTGAAGCAATTCTCTAATTTCCAACCAAGCTTCGGTTGCATCCCCACCTCCTTCTCCATTGAATTTGGTGAAGTGCATATGCTTCTAATTCTTACCTATTTCTACTTCTAGCCGGACCCTAACCTCTTGGGCCTCTGTGAAAAGGGTGTTGGTATTCCTGACCTCAGAATTCCTATCCTATGAATCACGATTGGTTATAGCCTCTAACATTTACCTTTGTCGTCCCATATGTTCTTGGAGTAGTGCAACAGTTGCCGAGAGGTTCTCTCTCTCTAGCAGAATTTCCTAATCCCTCATTTAGAGTTCTTTCCTCATTGTGGTCTTTTTAGGTCTATCTAACTGGTGGGGTGATACCCCTCCTCTCCTTCTCCTTGGTGCCATCCCCCTAGTCACATGAGGACATCAATCAATTCAAGTCAACATTCCCCTTTGGATATTACATTAGCTATTAAATAAGTAAGTCAACTTCATTTCTAACTTTCAAAGCTAATTTTACTCTAAGGTATAAGATGTAGGAATGGGATTTAAGTTCATCTATGATCTGATCTTCCCAACAAAATTTTATAGTCCTACGACCTTGAGCTCTAATACCAGATGTCACAACCCAAAAATGTCACTCCATGTAAAAGGGGAATGTTTTTTTTGTATATATATAAATATAGTTCATACTTACGGGCATGTGCACCTACATGGTCAAATACATCTCGCTAATTATATCCCCTTTAGGATGAGTTAGCCTCACTATCTATCCCATCTCGAGGTGGGTTAGTGCAAGTTATCTATCTCATGCCTTCATTGAGTGGACTCAACTATCTATCTCATCACTCGATGAGCTAGTCCAAGTTGTCAACTACATTATGGTGGGGAACCAACTTGGCTATCCATCTCATCCTCCATGGGTGATCTAGCCTAAGTTATTGTTTCACACCATCTATGATGTATTTTGGCTATCATTCTCATCTCCATGATGAGCTAGTCCAAACTATCTATCTCATCTCAGTGGCAAGCTAGATTTACTAGCTATACCATCTCCACGATGAGCTAGCTGAAGATATTTATCTCGCCTCTCGATGTCTCTAGGTCATGTATAGAGAAATAGATGTGATCCATGAGTGAAATTCCACCTTATCCATCTATTCCTTATTTGATATTCAAACATATGCCAGGAGTGTGTAATAGAATACTCTTTTATTAAAGTCAACATGCCATGAAATATAAGTTTCACATACATGAATTAAGAATTAATAGAAAAACATAATACACAACCATATGACAAGGCTTTTATCCTGGGAACCCTCACGGGGAATAAACTCAGCCTCCAAAATCCTCTTTGTATTTTATTTATAATTTTCATTCTATATACAATCCTTGAGAAAATATCCTTAGTCCCTCTTCTCCTCTTGTTTACAATGCTATGATAAAAAACAATTAGAGACCCCATAATCTCTAATTCCCACTAACCCCTAGGAACAACCTTCCCTCATGGGTTAGGGGTATTCGTAGTACGACAAGAGAAAACTCCCACTCTCTTATAGAAGGGATCCCATAATCCCTAATCAAGAGTCTTGGAGCTCACATGACGTTGAGGCAAGGACTCCACTTCTATACCTCCAAGAGTGAATCATAAACTCACATCAATTTGACACAACCTCCTTCCTTCAACCATTAAAGGAATTACCACCCAAGTGCTCTGAATACACATCGAACCAAATTTATAATGATAAACAATAATCCAAAATAGATTTTCTTTTGGAAGGTATACATCTATCCCTCATTACATTTAGCTTCAAATAATATAACTACATGTTGTCACATAGAGCCTATAATAGACTCATTCAGAATATGAAATCCCATATAATTAAACAAATACATATTTTTTTAATTACTTTAACTTTGCAAGGCACATTAGTATCTCAATCAATATCCAACATTTTAGAATCATTATATATTAATTTCTTGAAAAACAATAAAACCAAATACCAAAAAGCATGCATCTCATTATACCAAAGGAACATTGAGCAATTACTCGAAATATTAAGAAAATTTGAGGCCACGGGTAATAGTTATTTAACCCATGATACATTTGGTGAGTTCATATTCTATCATGATGCATTTCCAAGGAACGTCCTACTGTTATCCTTTATCTACTGTAGATAATAAACCATACTACAATCCTATCAAAATATTAAATCAATGCAACTATTTACTGTGGATAAGCGGCATTACTAAAGGTTCTACCAGTGATTACACAGGGGTCTACTTCTATAAAATAAAATATCATACTAACATCAATCCATGTTTAATGTCTCTACGCTCAGTCAAGGAGATTATAAATTATCATTCCAATCCTTATCGAATATTATTTAAAATATCCCTCTTAGCTATCAGTGCATATAGACAATACTATTCTAACATCAACTCAGTGTGTTCATAGGGTACATTGTCCTCTGATTTTACATAGTAACATCAAACAATAATCTGAACTTAGCCGAGGTATTGTTCTAAACACCACCTTCATGATTTAACCAAGAGTTAATAAAAACATTATGTGGACAACTATCGAACCATTAAATAAAATGTGACTTAACATCCTTGAAAGCATTTCTAATACTATTAATCCAACTTCCCTTGGTGTTATCTAAGAACATCAATTTGCATAACAACCCACACATTATTAACAATATTACAACATAAATCAGGGTATATTTAATCAGTTTCTCAGTGTCGACCACAAACATTGTTAAAACTAGATACTAATCATCCACCGAGCATAATTTAAAATAGAGTTTCACCATAAATTGAAGCGTTAATAAAATAATACTTCACCATCAACTCGAAGCATTAATAAAAAAAGACTTCATAATTAGCCAGAGCATTATAAAATATAATTTTGTCATCAACCTAAGCTTAAATAAAATAAGACTTCACCATCAACTGAAGTATTAACAAAATAATTCTTCATCATCAATTGGAGCATTAATAAAATAAGACTTCACCATCAATTCGAAGCATTATCAGATATGATTGCATCATCAATCGAAGCTTAAATAAAATAAAACTTCACCATCAATTCAAAGCATTATCAGATATAATTGCATCATCAATCGAAGCTTAAATAAAATAAGACTTCACCATCAATTTGAAGCATTATCAAATATAATTGCATCATCAACCGAAGCTTAAATAAAATAAGACTTCACCATCAATTCGAAGTATTAATAAAATAAGACTTCATCATCAACTAGAGCATTATAAAATATAATTTTATCATCAACCAAAGCTTAAATAAAATAAGACTTCACCATCAACCGAAACATTATTCGAGTTTGCTACTCAACTCCTACAAAAGTATTAATATTAGTAGCATAACATGGGTGACCACCGAGTACTAAAAAAATCATTCTACTGCGTTTCTAGATTTTATGGGTATTCTACCATGCGGGTTTGAAGGGTTGTCTACTATTTTCTTTATCGCCTAACAGGAATTGCAGGTGTTCCGACTATTACCCTATTGTCTTGGATCCTATAGCAGAATTATGTTAGTTCACAACTAGCATTACAACTTACAGACTCACAAAGCATACCCACAGTTTTGTGTATATGGTTGGTAGGGCTTCTACCTCCATCTTTGCCATACCTACATCGATACTACGCCCATTGTCAAAGTTTTCTCCCTTTTTTCTAGTGAAAGGATTAATACACATTATGGGGTGATGTGGGATCGTTATCGTTAGAGCTTATACTTACAATTTTGATTGGCATACCTATAAGGTCAATAGTCTATATATTTTGATTCTCTAGAGGACTTTTGAATCCCAGTGGTACATAGACTAGAGGTCCACTACATGTCTCACATTTCGTAGCATCCTCAAGGCAGAAGAATTCATCAGCAATTATACGAAGCATAGCTGGGGATACAGCCACATCACAATCAAAACAAAGGATAGATAAGAGTTCACTACATACTAGAAAGGGAGTCATCCTAGAACTATCTATTTCTACCATAGCCAACCTAGATGCGATAGCAGCTTTAAGAAAAGTATTATCTTTTATTACACAGACAACTAACCACCATGAGAAAATTTGAAAAGCAACAGACCAAATTAATAATATGTTACCGTCTTGAGGCTTCGAATGTCCCAATATTTTTTCCACCATTCTCTCTTTTTTCCTCCCGTCTCCTCTCTCTCTCTTTTTTTCTTTTATCATCCTCTGATATTTTTCTTCTTTCCTTCATCACCCGAGGTGGTTCCCTTCTATGAATGAATGTATACTGTCCTCCCCATTCACCATCTATCCACCTCTTGATGTCTCTCCCTCTCTTTCTCTCCTTTCTGCATCTGTAGGGAAAATACCCATAAATCAGATTCATCATTTCATCCCACCTTACTTCTAGTGTGAGTGCATTTACTTCAACATCTCAAAAATGATCATCTTTCATAAGCCTACCCCCAAATTTGCTTTAGTTAGAAATTCATAAGTGGTTTATATGCCCAGTACTAAGCAAATTGGACACCTATAAGGACCCTCACGAGTTTGCATCATTAATGGTGGTCATTATGTGTGGAACATGCATCGATTACGTCCTTCTCTCGGAGTACTTTTTTTTCTCCTCATTTGTTGGCTCTTCCTCTTGACCTGCAGTGACCATAGCTATGCTAGGTACAAACCAAGTTAGTGTTAGAGTGTATTTTGTTGAAGACTCTACTATCTGAAGATTGCTTGAAAATATGGTCTTTCTCTTCCCCCTATTTTTTTTAACAAGCTCCTTAAAATGGTGCTCTTTGTACGACGATGTTACCAACATGCCAATATAGGGATCAAATAGACTTCCCACAAATAAAATAACAAACAGAGATGTTAATTGCTTAAATGTGACTATGCTCAAGGTGTTAATATATGATGCCATTACAAAAGTTTTAGTTGGATGTTGTTCCCCTAAAAAACATGGTGTACACCGCCAAAGCATATCGAGTTAGCAATATCATATCCATGTATGGGATTAAATATTATAAATATATCTGCCACATCATTTTAATAATAGGTAGACACAATACATTCTAAGTAGTCGAAGTATTACATTAACAATTATATGTCCAAAATATAGCCAAACTAGGTATACGAAACAATACCATCCTCACACACACATCCAAAAGGTAAATTTTTTAAGTAGTTTAACTGGGGCGAGTATTACAGATCTTTAGAGATGATACAATACTTGTTTTTCCCCTACTTGTTTATATGATCTCTCCTATCATTCAAGTTTTGAAATAAAATATCCAAGCTATATTTTATTGTATTGAT
Source organism: Wollemia nobilis (assembly GCA_028583015.1). Lineage (NCBI taxonomy): Eukaryota > Viridiplantae > Streptophyta > Pinopsida > Araucariales > Araucariaceae > Wollemia > Wollemia nobilis. The sequence goes on from JAQPPZ010000521.1 coordinate 4,165,150, forward strand.
TATTTTATTCAAGGTTTCATACAATAGTCTATAACTACAAATATCTATTTATTTGTTAGTTATATCATCATATAACTTGTAAGTGGAAACGAAGTTTGTTTCATTCTCTACTTAATACTTTTGCAAATTCTATATCCTAAGGTTTTTATGGGTGGATCTATATAGGGGTTTCACCATGTAGTTCATGTGAGTTAGTTCTTGGTTTTGCAAATATGGTTTTCTTCTTGAGGGGTTTTGCTTTATGAAGGCAAGTTAAATACTCTAGTTTAGGTTTGTTTATATTATTATAATACCAAATATTTGGTTATTATTATTATTGTCCTTTCAATGACTACTATTGATTTTACTTTTGCTTTGATGATTCTTATAACACCAGATATTCTACTTGCATCTCTATTATTGTTTTAAAGGCTATATTGGTTACTTTTGATGGTTTTATTTCATGTCTACAAAATCCTTTTAGTGTTATATATCTAGATATTATACATTACTTGTCTTCTCCCCTACTTGTTTAGATGATATCTCCTATCGTTCCAATTCTGAAATAAAATTTCCAAGCTTTGTTTGATTGTGTTGATTATTTTATTCAAGGTTTTAAACAATAGTCTATAACTAAAAATATCTATTTATTTATTTTTTATATCATCATATAAATTACAAGTGGAAACGAAGTTTGTTTCATTCTCTACTTAATACTTTTGCAAATTCTATTTCCCAAGGTTTTGGTAGGTGTATTTGTCTAGGGGTTTCACCATGTAGTTCATGTGAGTTAGTTCTTGGTTTTGCAAATATGGTTTTCTTCTTGAGGGTTTTTGCCTTATGAAAGCAGGTTAAATGCTCTAGTTTAGGGTTGTTGATATGCTTATAATATCAAATATTTATTTTTTATTATTATTGTCATTTCAATGACTACTATTGATTTTACTTTTGCTTTGATGATTCTTATAACACCAAATATTCTACTTGCATCTCTATTGTTGTTTTAAAGGCTATATTGGTTACTTTTGATGGTTTTATTTCATGTCTACAAAATTTTTTTAGTATTTTATCTCTAGATATAATGCAATACTTGTCTTCTCCCCTACTTGTTTAGATGATCTCTCCTATCATTCCAGTTCTAAAATAAAATTTCCAAGCTTTATTTGATTGTATTGATTATTTTACTCAAGGTTTCATACAATAGTTTTTAACTGTAAATATCTATTTATTTTTTATTTATATCATCATATAACTTGCAAGTGGAAAAGAATTTTGTTTCATTCTCTACTTAATACTTTTGCAAATTCTATTTCCCAAGGTTTTTGTGGGTGGATCTATCTAGAGGTTTCACCATGTACTTCATGCGAGTTGGTTCTTGCTTTTGCAAATATGGTTTTCTTCTTGAGTGGTTCTGCCTTATGAAGGTAGGTTAAATTCTCTAGTCTAATACCCCTGGAGGGAAACACCTACCCTAACCCACAAGATTCAAACAAGTGACCAAGATTGAATTTAATCATGCCTAACTATTGTATTTTATAATCCAAGTGTGTTTTGTTTATTAATGTATTGAATAAAATGCAAAGTAAGTGAAAATAACATAATCAAGTAAGAATGAGTATAGCAACCCAATAATATTAATGATTATATTTAATTTATGATAATATTTTCTTGATAAACATATGTTCTTATTATATCTTCTTCATATATTGTATTTCCGTTATTCTTATCACTTGTGAAACTTCATGAAAATAAAGATCATTTATTTTTCTTACTTCATGAATACATCTTTTGCTCATACAACAAGTGTAACACAACTTGACTCTTCCATAGATATTATAGGGTATCCTCATACACAAGAATACTTGATCATGAGGTTTTAAAACAAGCTAGTAAATACCTTTGTAGTGCTTTGAAACCTTTTGTAGTTGAAAGCATTGATGTAACAATAACTAATGCTAATGGAGACATATTTAACCATGGCTCTTTCTTTTGTTCTAAAACTAATTCTTTTCTTTCAACTGAATCTTCTAATTTTTGTTTAGCTAAGGATTTTTCCTTTTGTTTTGAAACAACTTATTTTGCTTTTTGTCTTAGAAGAGTTAGTTGAAATAAAAGAACTAGTTTCAGAACAAAAATTGTCAATATGAACAAAAAATACCAAGAAAGACACCACGGGTAGCTGAGGCTATCACAAAAAATCAAGATTAAGTGACATATGCCTTGCATGCTAGTAAGTACTTGATATTTGATAGTGTTGTTCAATAGTGGTTGACCTAGGCATATTAGAATTGATTATGGTTTTATCATCGACTATGGTGTATTGTAGCAACCAGTGGAAGATACTAGCTATGGAGTTCTATTAACAAGGAAGATAAGGAGGCAACCCATAATATAAATAAATTTTATGGTGAGAATACTCAAAATGAGGCTAACAATACTTTGGCTAATGAATAAGGGATGTAGACCACACAAAAAAATTTCTAGTGGTGTTAGGTTACTCGTTGTTGTTATACTATATGGAATAATGATGTTTGGATGGTATTGACATTATAAGTATTGATGTCAGGTCATCACACACTTCAAACACTAAATATCATAGAAAGAGAGGTCCAAAAATATGTGCAACAGAGTCAAGTAGCATAGATAAGGTGGAGATCATTTGTAATCTAAATGGATAGCCCATAGGAAAAAATTCTATTAAGTTTACATCTTACTTGGAGGTGATTGTGAGGGATATTGTCCCTATCACCCATACATATTGGATATTAGTCCCAGTGGAAGTTAAAAATTAGTTATGGACACTCATTATGGTAAATTTCTAGCCAATGCAGTTCATAGTGTCTATTTTTTAATACTTATATAAATGTTGCATCTAATAAGATATTGGTTTGATGCAGCAAAAATATATCATTTTGGACACAATAAAGAAATGGGTCTTCATGACCATGGACAAGCAATGGCATGAACATAAGCATTGACTTGTAAAAAAACACTATGATAAGTATGATAATTATAAAGATAGAATTTCTAATCCCCCACCCCATGTATCACAAATAGATTGGGAAGCCTTTGTGAATGGTAGGAGTAGCACTAACTTTAAGATAAGTACCATCCAATATGCTATGGTAGTTCATATCATTGTTATGTTCATATGAATTTTATCAACCTTGCTCTCCCTAATAAATTTATATATTGGTTTCTTCATTGCATTGTAGGCAATGAGGCAAAGGAACAAGCAAAATAGATCTCACCAATCTATCATTCACACTTGTAGTGGAACTAGATATGCTTGACTAGAGCATGAAATGGTATTCTATTATACTCAGCCATTATATGTGATAATCATAGCTATATTAATTTATCGTATGACTTATAGCCATGTCTCTCCAACTATATATATTACAGAAAAAGAGTCAACCAAATGCAAAAACTCCACTACCAATAGCAATTGTGTGGATGACATCTCATACAAAGAAGGATGGGGCTCTTATTTCACAAGAAGTTGCAAAGATAATCGTAAGTGGCATTCCCTTGGAAATAGGAATACGTTGAAATTCAAACCATTGTTATATCGATTATTTTTTAATGTGTTACTAGTTAACTATGCAGATGATGTTGCTAGAAGAAATTGGATGATGAACTACCATCTACAAGCTTTGTAAATAGGGTTATGCACAATGGCAAATATTTATAAATTGGGTGAATATTAGGATTTCCAAAATTGGAAATTGATTAATATGAGGACCCTCAACGTCGGCCCATTCACCTAAAATTTTTGGGATCAATTTTTTCTTAGGGACAATTCACCACAATATATATCCAAACATAGGCATATTTGTACTTGTTGGAAAGCTCTTTTCAATCCGGATGTAATGGTGGTGTTTTTTTATGAAGTTATAATATGTTTTAATAGGTCAAAAGTTTCCCAAAATATGAAATAATATTTTAGGGCTTCAAATACTCCAAATTTTTGTGTGAATATGATTGATTTGATTTGCTACGAATTCACCTTGATTCACCTTGATTTCAATTAGGGTTCACCATTTTTTTACAAGTACATTTTGATTCCAACCCCTTATGCATAAACCTATTTGTCAATCAATCTATTAACGATGATTCCCTTGCTAATATTTTAGGACTTAAAAGACTGAGTCAATTTCGAGGTGTCGACAAAGTAGTATCACCAATTGTTTTATTTGTTGGTGAGGGTTACATACATAATTTATGCCAGATGCAAGATCATATGGTGGAGAAATAGCAAAAGTGGGAAGAGAAGCTTGCAGAGAATGAAAAAATATTGCAAAGAATCTTGCAGAGAAAGAGAAAAATATTGAAGATATTTTGACATGACTTTCACAGATAGAGGTGTATCAATTTTTCATGATTTCATATTTGAAATATTTACATGTTTCACCCTTAAAGTTGTAATCCATTGCATATAATTCCATAGGCAACATCACTATATGCTACCCCTACAATTGGACACAACATTGGTGGTGGTGATCAAGGCATAAGTAGTTTCTCAATACCTTCTAGGCTAGAGTCATCAATGGTATGACTATTATTTCAAATATAAAACGGTTGACTTAGTTTGTATTATACATTATGCAGTGAATTTATCTGGGCTATTGATTTTCCATGTAGGAACTAAAAATGACACCAATCACTCAAACTAAGAGAAGGAAATGCTACTTGAATCATATCCATAACAATAACGTAGTGGCCAAAGGCACAGTGATTAGTACTAACCCTAAAGACCTTATACATGGTCAATATTTGGGTGAAGGTTATTGGAAAGTCAATGTGCACATCACACATAAAGAGGAAACAATATTGTTTAGAAGAAATAATGATATGGCCACAATGAAGGATGTTGTGGGCTCCTTCATTGCCTGGCCTAAATGAGATATTGTTTACAAATAATTGGCAGCCAAGCTAGGAGTGAGTAGGTATCCTAAGCATGAGGTTGGCTAATCAGATACAAGAAGATAATTTGGTAAAAAAAATAGAGAATGCAAGTGCTACTAGGGCATAGGATTAAGATTCTAATCATTCATGCATGTTGTAATGTGTTGAAATGAAGATTTATTGTGTTGAGTGAGTGTTAGTTATGAAATTGATTTTTCATAGTTGACTCTCAATCCTAGTCCTTAGAAGTAGTACTTGATTTGCATATATGGATATTTATGTATCTCATGGAAGTCTTAAGATATTATCTCACCTCATATCTAATGGTTGGGGTGGGTAGGGATGTTTAGACGTCTACCTGTTATATGGAGGGTTCAGGTTGCCCATTCACCTATATTTGTAAATAAGAATTGCACTTGAAATAAGAATTTTCCATTCATTTAAAATTCTTATAACTATGCTTTCTATTTCTTCACTGGGCATAAACACATTCTTCTTTATGTCCTTAGTCTCCATTGTTGGTCTTCATTTGTTGTTGTTTTACCTTGAGGGGATCCCCCTCATTGTTGTTTGTATTTTTACTTGATTTACAAAATTAGAGTTTATCCACTTTGGATTTGCCCATTGTGGTTATATTTACAATGGTTTACTATTTTATCTCTTAGTCACTTCTTGAGCTCCTTGGGTTCTTTTTGCCCTAGTACTTAAATATTCTAACAGGATGTGGTCTTTGAATTTCATTACCTCATTTAGTCACTCTTGGACATAATATAATTTTTTTATTTCTTGCTTTTGTACATGTAAGAGGTACAATATATCATTATTATCCGTAAATAATAACTTGGTTTTCATCCAACAATCTAAGAGAAAATATTCCATATATTATTCAAAATAAATGGTGTGTAATGCTAAGCTTCAAGATCCAATTTTTCAATATTTTGATGGCAGCATTGGTAGTTGTAGATTGCATGCATTTAAACCAAATTTTCCTTATTATACAAGCTCAATTTCTTTACTTGTCCATTTTCTGCTTCTAAAAGGAATAGGTTTCCCATTTTTCATAAGAAATGCCCTTAAGCTTGTACTTGAAGGATCGTATTGAACCACAAAGAAGAGGGAAAAAGAATCTACAAGTGTTAAAACTGAGTTGGATATTATTATTTTTTAATGAGTTCAATGTAACCTCCATTACCTCTATCTAATAATTTTTTTTTTTTTTTTAAGATCAATAAGAGGGGTTGCAAGTCATCCAAAGCCTCTTACAAACTTCCTATTGAAACTACATGGACACATGAATACCCTCAACTGGTATAATTGTATTCAAGTGCAATTTTTATGCATATGGTAGTTAATTGTTTGTTTTATTATGAGTAGTTTTTGGCATGCATTTGTGAAGACATGGTTGCTCTTGTATAATCATTTACAAGTGGAACTCAAATGGACACAAGAGTAAAAAATGATAATGAACGCTCCAAAAAGATCTTAATTCAAGCCATTAGCAACCAAATTTGTACTACCTTCTTATATTTTATGCTTAGGTGGAACTATTTCAGGTATATTGACCTCTTTTGATGACATTGATTTTATACTTTGCTTTCTATCTAAAGGATTTGCAAGGGTCTATAATCCATATGTATGATTCTCTCTTTGCTCAAAATATAATTTTTTCACTAATAACATGCTTGGAACATGGCATGGAGTTCTTTTTCCCATGCAGAATACCTTCAGAATATATCATTGAATAGCTCACTTGGTATACAACAAGATGCTTAAGTTGAGAAAGGAATGTACCAAGTGCATATGTTGATATTTTCTATCTCAAATCATTGATGCAAATCCAAAAAGGTAAGTATTATTGTCAGGCTAAGTTAGTGAATCAATTCTCAGAATGCTCTTTGTGGTACCTCAGTTCACATGAACTTTTGTTTGGCTCTTCCTTTTCTCACTTAATTTAAGTGCTATGATGGTTGTCGTAGATCCAAAAAGGTAAGTATCAGTGCCACGCTAAGTCAATGAGTCAAGTCTCATAATGCTCTTTATGGTACCTCAATCCACATGAACTTTAGTTTATCTCTTCCTTTTCTCACTTAATTTAAGTGACATGCAGTGTGGGAGAAGCCTATCACAAACCAATCATAAAAATTAGTTAGACCTAAGAATCTACAAAGCTCTATGAAGGTCATTTATGCAGGCCAGTCTCAAATTGTCTAAAATTTTAACATGAACTCCTTTATTGATAAATTTTATTGATTTCTGTAGATTTAAATGAGTCTTCTAGAGTTTTGTAGAGTTTTTTATTGTTATTTTTACTAGATTTATATTTTTTGTAGACCTCTTAGGAAAATATGTGGACATAATATGCACATGTGACTTGTTCTTCCTTCTAACCTAAAGCATATAGGATTAGTAAGTTCAATCAATGTCTAATAAATTACAATAGAAATTGGATTTTGACATATGTATAAGATTTAAAATAGGTACTGTAATCATCTCTTCCAAATATCCAAACTTATGCTAAAATTGATGGTAAATTTTGCTGATTTTTGTAGATCTAAATGAGTCTACCAGAGTTCTGTAGAGTTGTTTATTGTTATTTTTGCTAGATTTATGTTTTTTGTAGACCTCTTAGGGAAATATGTGGACATAATATGCACATGTGACTTATTCTTCCTTGTAACCTGAAGCATCTAGGATTAGTAAGTTCAGTCAGTGTCTAAGAAATTATAATCATATTCCTCAAACCCTAGGTCTCATACACTAGACTTCTCAGTCAGACCATAATTGTTTTCTTGAAGTCTTACATCAAATACATTTCAAGGTCATATCCTTCTAGGTTATTTTTGCAATGAATCCTAGCTAGCAACTCCCTATGGCATTAATATTTCAAACTTAATTTTGGTAGGGCATGATTTGACAAATGATCCCACAATAGGACTTCTAATTTTGTGTGGTTTTCATTTACTGTGACATATATTTTTGATGTTTTGCCCTTTGAAGGAGTATAATTTAATTTCTTTGCTAATGCTTCCTCATTATGTTATGTTGCTTACCATGCTTAAAAAAATCCAAGATATATATATATGCCATATTTCCACCATCTAGGATTTTGGGGCCAAATCCCTGCCATCCCAGTCACATATCTCACTATACCGTGCTATGTCCCTCCCAAAAACCATGGAATATGGGGCATTAATTTGTTATCTATTGGTAGGTTCTCTGGAATTGACAACTATTCTCAGGAGTCAGGTTTAGTTCCTGGTTTTGCAACTATGGATTACATATTTTTTGTAATGAGTGTTGGAATATTATTATTTGTTTCAACGGTAGTTTCAATCAATAGTAGCGACAAGCTTCCTATTGAAACTACATGTCTTTTTAGAGTAAATACACGTATTGAGTAGGTAGAAAAGCTACAAATGATTTAGTCAACAATAGAAAAATTTCTATCATTCAAAATGCATTTGGTTAGGCCCAACAACTCAAAAGACTTGGATGTAAATCTTGTCTTCCACCAACCTAACTTGAGGTTGATCTCAATGAAATTGTTGGCATCTCTAATTTGATTCAACAAGTAATTGGGTACCTATTTTTCACAATGATTTTATTCAAAACTTTGTATTAATCAAACTCTTACAAAGTGATGTACTCAACTGTATGTATCCCTTTTGTCTCAACTTTATAATATGGTGCTTGATCTCACCATTCCAAAAGATAAAATTGGTACAAAGGACCATATAACAAGGAGGTCCAAGAAACTACATCTATTAAGTGCTTCACCTGACAATGCAATAATCCAACTCATATTTTACAAATATATCCTTGTCTTCAACTATCAGCTGATCAACCCACATTTGTTGCATCACTCAAGAACATGGATATCCAGTAGTACTTCCATCTTAATGTGATTTGATCATCAAAAGCATTAACCTTATTGGTAGCATGAGCCACCTGTGTTATCCCTATAAAATTGATCTTGCAAAGTGAGGACTTTACCTTGACACCTTGACTAGTAGACACCATGGCACTACCACATATTGGGCTGCTCAAGGAGGATCTCTATATTTGAATTATTTTATTGCATATGAAATTCTAGGATGCTAGTTGACCCATATATCTTTACCTTGATTCAACCAACCAAACAGATAAGGTATAAATGGGATATTCATTGGCAAGTTTTAGCCTATTGAAATTAATATTCTTTTGACTAACACTATCTACAAACTATAAATAATTTTCAGCACCCAAGTATTTGTATGGCTGCTTATAATGGTATTTTATACATGCAAACATTGTTTATTGCCATATACCATAGGATAGTATGCATGTGGTCATCTATTAAGTGTAAAAGTATTTGTAACATGGTATTCCTAGGACCACATTGGTTGTATGCACTCCAACAAGAGCAAAATGGTGCATTGTGAAAATTTCATCCCCTTTGTTCTAATCGAAAATTGCCTTGTCCATAAAATGATCATGAGAAATAAAGGACATCTCAACTGAAAGAGCAAACCATTGCTGAGTGCTATGCTATTTCAATTGAGGTGTCCTCTATATTTTTTTAGGTGAGTCCCTAAGAGGGTGGTTTTAAACCGCCTTCTTAGGTCTAAGAAGTCTTAATCCTATGAGGGTGATTTTTATCCTCCCTCTTAGACCTAAGAGGGCAGTGTTAACTGCCCCCTTATCCCTAAGAGGACGATCATAAATTGTCCTCTTAGACCCTAAGAGGGCCGCTTTTTGAGGTGGTTTTTAGACATCATCGTATATCATGAATGTTTTACATCTTCATAAATGGTGGCTAATAAACTGCCTTTAAAGGCATTTAAGAGCGGTTATAAACCATTATTAAAGCCCTTTTTTTTGTGTAGTGGAAGGTTGATCTGCTCGTAGGTTTTCTTTGCTTATATTAGGGTTAATCCCACATGCACAAGAGAGGGAGCACAAAGCTCCTTAAACAAGCTTGTGCACCCTAGGTAGATAGCCAAGGCATAGGCTAGACACCTAGTGATAGTCAGTGGTTGGTCTGCTTGTGTTTATGACCTGCCTATGTGGTTTGGTTGGCCTACAAACTTATAACTTTTATTAAGAAATATTATAATAAAAGACCTACCCTTTTTATATTAAACATAGATGATTATGTTTGGAAAATAATAAATGACCTACCTTTTTAATATTAAACATAGATGATTATGTTTGAAAAAAATAAAAGACCTACCTTTTGATATTAAAACATAGATGATTATGTTTGGAAATAATAAAATAAAGACCTTTTGTTGCTAAAGCATAGATAGATTATGTTTTTGGATGGATTAAGAAAAGAAAGATTTATTGTTTTAAGTATTTTATTAATTAAGGGTATGGGACCTTAGTTGATTGAATAAATGGATTATTTTAAGTATTTGATTAATTAAGGGTATGGGACCTTAGTTGATTGAAGAAATGGATTATTTTAAGTATTTGATTAATTAAGGGTATGGGACCTTAGTTGATTGAAGAAATGGATTGTTTTAAGTATTTTATTAATTAAGGGTATGGGACCTTAGTTGATTGAATAAATGGATTGTTTTAAGTATTTGATTAATTAAGGGTATGGGACCTTAGTTGATTGAAGAAATTGATTGTTTTAAGTATGTTTGATTAAGGGTATGGGACCTTAATGGATTGAGGAAAATGACTTTGCATGATGAAAAACATGAACCTTTGATTGACAAAAGGAAGAGTTGTGATTTACTTTGTATTTTATGAAATGACTCTCTTCTTCTATTGATAAAGAGAAGAGTGAAAATATGGAATTCCTCCTGATGTTGACTAGATGATTTATGATTGAATGCATTGAGTAGTTTTGTATAGTTGCAATTTGGAAACCAAATTATATATGCACTTGCTTCAAGTTATTTAGTAGATGCATTTAGATGCATGCTTCATAAGAACCATGAGCTGTCCTGATCCCTTACTACCATCAATTGAGCGATGGAAAGACAGGAAGAACCAAGGAGGATACTTAGATCTGAAACATTGACCTTGATATTGGTTGTAGTAATTAGTTTATTTATTATATTGTACTCTGGTTGAGAAATATTCTAGATGGCCATTGATGTAATACCTTACTATTTTTAAGTATGGAAGTTTTACCATACTTGGGTTATGTAATGATTTAATAAATAAATGAAGAATGTATCTCTAACTTGTGGTTTATGAGAATTGTAGTTGTTATGGTTTCATAGCAATTCCTTTGCTTAAATTATTTAGTTAGATGATGATGTTTTATTTAAAGTACTTTCTTGATGCTCTTGTAGATATTATTCCATGTTTAAATTAATTAGATAAACTTAATCTTGTCCTTCTAAAAAAAGAAGGGTTAGAAGGTTTTGCATTTTAACATAGTTAGATGGTTGATTTGTTATCCAAAAATGATTATTAATTATGTGATAGAAGTAGAGATTTTTAACCTAAGGGATTATAGGATCTCTTAGGATGTGGAAAAACCGAAATAGTTATGAGTGAACTTGGATATCTATGAAAGGAATAAGTTAGCTCATCATGGAGATGATATTGATAGCTTATTTGTAATACGTGTAGTATACCTACACATACGGACTTGTGTATGGTATAGAGATGGGTGTATTCCTTCGACTGACAGAAGGATATAATTTAGATCATCGGGAAGATGAGATAGGTAGCTAATCTGCAATACGCATAGTATACCCACATAGATTGACTTGTGTATGGTATAGAGGTGGATGTATCCTTTAGTAGATTAGGGAATATAAGGTCAATCAACTTAAACATTAGATTTGCTTAATTCTCATCATAATAATGCATGTGTTGGTTAGGGATATGTGAATCCCTCTTGGGTTTATGCTTGTAAAAAAATATTCTTGCCTTAGTTAAACTAGTTAGATTTTGGGTCATTATAACCTTGAGCCAGGAAAGCCTAGGCACAAGTGCTAAATCTGTGTCGATACTACCACAACCAATGGCATCAATGCACGATATGAATAAAGGTCTTGCAATGGTGGCCTCAATACTCAAAGAGAAGGTAATATAGGCTTGTTTGCATTCTCAGACATGATTTTGGAGCAGAGTACATTGGAAAGAGCCTCTAGCATGAGGATTATGGTAAACAAAGCAATCATGTATTAAGGTGGCCTACCACAAGGCGAAATCAGACAATATGAGAGAGACACCTTAGAATTTCAATCATGTTGTGTAGGATAAGACCCCATGAGGTGGAGGATGTTAGTAGGAATGGGAAGTCCACGCGGTCCAATTTGGCTATAAATACGTTGATGCTTCATTGGTGCTTTCAGAATCAAGAAGAGTGTGCAAATAATTGTTAAACCAAATTCACAGAGTCCTTGACCAGTCCGCGATTGACCATGATGTCAACGGTATTGTTACCCTCTCTGTAAACATGTTGGATAATGAAATTATTATATTTACAAAGAAATATTCTTGACTCTTTTATCAAGTTGAAGACACCCCAAGTTGGAGAACGAGTTCCCTTGAGGTAATTTATGATGTTCAATGAATAGCCTTAAATAATAAGGTTATTGAGATGGAGGTCTTCCAAAGTGGATAATCCCTCGTACAGAGCTCTATATTTGACCATATTATTGGTGAGAATTTTGATGTTCTCAGTAAACACCAGGATGATCCTAGCCTTATCATCTTTGATAATGCTCTCGTTGCTAGCTTTGCTTGAATTACCTTTAGTAGCTCCATCAAAGTTAAACTTGAACCAACCTGAAGGGGGAGAATATCATCTAACACAAGATCTATCTACACTAGGCACTAGCAGACTAAGAGGGATAAAAGAGAGATTAAAAGAAGCAACAAGCCTAGACTCTAACCTAGGATAAGGAGCATCGAAGGAAGGGATAAAATTTGTATTTTAAAGGGTTGTTGACAAAACCCTAAAAAAAATAAAGGTGGGGTCTTTGGTAGTATCACTAAATACCCTATTGTTCCTTTCTAACTAGACTTGCTAAAGAAAATGGGATAAACAAAAAGACCAAAGAGACTTGAGGCGATGATGAGAGAAAGGGTTAGGCCACTGTACACACAAATTAAGAATGGAATTGGATTGGACCCACTCAATACAAAACATCAAGAAAAGGGAGAGCAACACCTTAGAGGAAAAGGGGCACTCTAGGAATAGATGGAGGACCAACTTCCACCCAGACTGACAAAGATAGTAGTAATTGGGAATGAACAAGCCTCTTCTAATTAAATTGTCAATGGTCAAGATTTTATTTTGGAAAACCAACCAAAAAAGAATGCAATCTTGGGAATAAGATGTTTGATCCAAATGAGACTAATCGAAAGCCAACTTAAGCTAGGATATTCTTGAATGTGATAAGCAGATCTGACTGAGAATTGACCATTTTCATTAGCACTCCAAAGGAGGGAATCCTATGAGGGGCCACTTGAGATGATATAGGTTCTGAGCAGATTGGAGAGGACTTTGGAAGCTACCTCTTGCTTAGAGCTTAAACTATTAAAAGGAAGATTCTTCTAGACAAGACTATTAGATGGCCTATATGTGATGAAATTGTAAATAAAGTTCTTAAAAATGTGATTCGTGAGAGGCTTTAAACACTCAAATTGGAATCAACAATCAAAGGTTGATCCATTACTTAGGGGTCTTCCCAAAAGCAAATAAGTCTTCCATTGCCAAGGTGTCATCTGAGGCCTTTTCTAGGAATGTGTTTGATTTTGGTAACCAAGTTCTAGAATGTAGAACCATCTGGAAGAGGGTCTTCGTCCAAGAGAGAGTTTCTCTAGAGGTACTTGCTTTTGATTATATCAACCCAAGCAGTTTTGGCATTGGTTAGAATTCTCTATCCTTGTTTATCGATCAAGGCTGAAGCCTAATCCTCCTTGGCTTTTTCTAGTGTAAACTTTGTCCCAGGCGACAATAGAGAATATTCGACAATTCTCGGCTCCAGACCAGAGGAATCACTTTTGGATTTGCTCGATTTTTTGACACATGGAAGTAAGGGCCTTGAATATGGATATAAAAAAAAATTGAGATGTTGTAAAGGTAGGCCTGAACTAATGTAACTTTAACAACTTGATTGAGAAGAGCTTCTTCCCATCCAACAAGTTTTTTATAAAAGAAATTGGATGATGATGTTGAGGGTCTTCTTAACATGTTACTAGTTAACTATGCAGATGATGTTGCTAGAAGAAATTGGATGATGAAATACCATCTGCAAACTTTGTAAATAGGGTTATGCACAATGGCAAATATTTACAAATTGGGTGAATATTAGTATTTCCAAAATTGGAAATTGACGAATATGAGGACCCTCAACGTCGGCCCATTCACCTAAAATTTTTGGGATCAAATTTTTCTTAGGGTCAATTCACCACAATATATATCCAAACATAGGCATATTTGTACTTGTTGGAAAGCTCTTTTCGATCCGGATGTAATGATGGTATTTTTTATGAAGTTATAAGATGTTTTAATAGGTCAAAAGTTTCCCAAAATATGAAGTAATATTTTAGGGCTTCAAATACTCCAAATTTTTGTGTGAATATGATTGATTTGATTTGCTTAGAATTCACCTTGATTTGCCTTGATTTTGATTAGGATTCACCATTTTTTTACAAGTACATTTTGAGTCCAACCCCTTATGCATAAACCTATTTGTAAATCAATCTATTAAGGATGATTCCCTTGCTAAAATTTTAGGACTTGAAATACTGAGTCAATTTCGAGGTGTCGACAAAGTAGTATCACCAATTGCTTTATTTGTTGGTGAGGGTTATATACATAATTTATGTCAGATGCAAGATCATATGGTGGAGAAATAGCAAAAGTGGGGATAGAAGCTTGTAGAGAATGAAAAAAATATTGCAAAGAATATTGCAGAGAAAGAGAAAAATATTGAAGAGATTTTGATACGACTTTCACACATAGAGGTGTATCAATTTTTTCATGATTTCATATTTGAAATGTTTACATGTTTCACCCTTAAAGTTGAAATACCTTGCATATAATTCCATAGGCAACATCACTATCTGCTACCCCTACAATTAGACACAACATTGGTGGTGGTTATCAAGGCATAAGTAGTTGCTCAATACCTTCTAGGCTAGAGTCATCAATGGTATGACTATTATTTCAAATATAAAACGATTGACTTAGTTTGTATTATACATTATGCAGTAAATTTATATGGGCTATTGATTTTCCTTGTAGGAACTAAAAATGACACCAATCACTCAAACTAAGAGAATAAAATGCTACTTGAATCATATCCATAACAATAACGTAGTGGCCAAAGGCACAATGATCAGTACTGACCCTAAAGACCTTATACATGGTCAATATTTGGGTGAAGGTTATTGGAAATTCAATGTGCACATCACCCATAAAGAGGAAACAATATTGTTCAGAAGAAATAATGATATGGCCACAATGAAGGATGTTGTGGGCTCCTTCATTGCCTAGCCTAAATGAGATATTGTTTACAAATAATTGGCAGCCAAGCTAGGAGTGAGTAGGTATCCTAAGCATGAGGTTGGCTAATCATATACAAGAAGATAATTTGGTAAAAAAAAATAGAGAATGCAAGTGCTACTAGGGCATAGGATTAAGATTCTAATCATTCATGCATGTTGTAATGTGTTGAAATGAAGGTTTATTGTGTTGAGTGAGTGTTAGTTATGAAATTGATTTTTCATATTTGACTCTCAATCCTAGTCCTTACCAGTAGTACTTGATTTGCATATATGGATATTTATGTAGCTCATGGAAGTCTCAAGATATTCTCTCGCCTCATCTCTAATGGTTGGGGTGGGTAGGGATGTTTAGACGTCTACCTGTTATATGGAGGGTTCAGGTTGCCCATTCACCTATATTTGTAAATAAGAATTGCACTTGAAATAAGAATTTTCCATTCATTTAAAATTCTTATAACTGTGCTTTTTTATTTCTTCACTGAGCATAAACATATTCTTATTTATGTCCTTAGTCTCCATTGTTGGTCTTCATTTGTTGTTGCTTTACCTTGAGGGGATCCCCCTCATGGTTGTTTGTATTTTTACTTGATTTGCAAAATTATAGTTTATCCGCTTTGGATTTGCCCATTGTGGTTATATTTACAATGGTTTACTATTTTATCTATTAGTCACTTCTTGAGCTCCTTGGGTTCTTTTTGCCCTAGTACTTAAATATCCTAACAGGATGTGGTCTTTGAATTTCATTACCTTATTTAGTCACTCTTGGACATAATATAATTTTTTTATTTCTTGCTTTTGTACATGTAAGAGGTACAATATATCATTATTATCCGTAAATAATAACTTGCTTTTCATCCAAAAATCTCAGAGAAAATATTCCATATATTATTCAAAATAAATGGTGTGTAATGCTAAGCTTCAAGATCCAATTTTTCAATATTTTGATGGCAGCCTTGGTAGTTGTAGATTGCATGCATTTAAACCAAATTTTCCTTCTTATACAAGCTCAATTTCTTTACTTGTCCATTTTCTGCTTCTAAAAGGAATAGGTTTCCCATTTTTCATAAGAAATGCCCTTATTCTTGTACTTGAAGGATCGTATTGAACCACAAAGAAGAGGGAAAAAGAATCTACAAGTGTTAAAACTGAGTTGGATATTATTATTTTTTAATGAGTTCAATGTAACCTCCATTACCTCTATCTAATAAATTTGATTTTTTTTTAAGATCAATAAGAGGGGTTGCAAGTCATCCAAAGCCTCTTACAAACTTCCTATTGAAACTACATGGACACATGAATACCCTCAACTGGTATAATTGTATTCAAGTGCAAGTTTCATGCATATGATAGTTAATTGTTTGTTTTATTATGAGTAGTGTTTGGCATGCATTTGTGAAGACATGGTTGCTCTTGTATAATCATTTACAACTGGAACTCAAATGGACACAAGAGTAAAAAATGATAATGAACGCTCCAAGAAGATCTTAATTCAAGCCATTAGCAACCAAATTTGTACTACCTTCTTATATTTTATGCTTAGGTGGAACTATTTTAGGTATATTGACCTCTTTTGATGACATTGATTTTAGACTTTGCTTTCTATCTAAAGGATTTAAAAAGGGTCTATAATCAATATGTATGATTCTCTCATTGCTCAAAATATAATGTTTTCACTAATAACATGCTTGGAACATGGCATGGAGTTCTTTGTCCCATGTAGAATACCTTCAAAATATGTCATTGAATATCTCACTTGGTAGGCAACAAGATGCTTAAGTTGAGAAAGGAATGTACCAAGTGCATATGTTGATAGTTTCTATATCAAATCGTTGTTGCAAATCCAAAAAGGTAAGTATTAGTGTTAGGCTAAGTTAGTGAATCAATTCTCAGAATGCTCTTTGTGGTACCTCAGTCCACATGAAAATTTGTTTGGCTCTCCCTTTTCTCACTTAATTTAAGTGCTATGATGGTTGTCATAGATCCAAAAAGGTAAGTATTAGTGCCAAGCTAAGTCAATGAGTCAAGTCTCATAATGCTCTTTATGGTACCTCAATCCACATGAACTTTAGTTTGTCTTTTCCTTTTCTCACTTAATTTAAGTGACATACGATGTGGGAGAAGCCTATCACAAACCAATCATAAAAATTAGTTAGACCTAAGAATCTACAAAGCTCTATGAAGGTCATTTATGCATGCTAGTCTTAAATTGTCTAAAATTTTAACATGAACTCCTTTATTGATAAATTTTATTGATTTATGTAGATTTAAATGAGTCTTCTAGAGTTCTGTAGAGTTGTTTATTGTTATTTTTACTAGATTTATGTTTTTTGTAGACGTCTTACGAAAATATGTGGACATAATATGAACATGTGACTTGTTCTTCCTTCTAACCTAAAGCATATAGGATTAGTAAGTTCAATCAATGTCTAATAAATTACAATAGAAATTGGATTTTGACATATGTATAAGATTTAAAATAGGTACTGTAATCATCTCTTCCAAATATCCAAACTTATGTTAAAATTAATGGTAAATTTTTCTGATTTTTATAGATCTAAATGAGTCTACCAAATTTATGTAGAGTTGTTTATTATTATTTTTGCTAGATTTATGTTTTTTGTAGACCTTTTAGGGAAATATGTGGACATAATATGCACATGTGACTTGTTCTTCCTTCTAACCTGAAGCATCTAGGATTAGTAAGTTCAATCGATGTCTAAGAAATTATAATCATATTTCTCAAACCCTAGGTCTCATACACTAGACTTCTCAGTCAGACCATAATTGTTTTCTTGAAGTCTTACATCAAATACATTTCAAGGTCAGATCCTTCTAGCTTATTTCTGCAATGAATCCTAGCTAGTAACTCCCTATGGCATTAATATTTCAAACTTAATTTTTGTAGGGCATGATTTGACAAATGATTCCACAATAGGACTTCTAATTTTGTGTGGTTTTCATTTACTGTGACATATTTTTTATGTTTGGCCCTTTGAAGGAGTATAATTTAATTTCTTTGCTAATGCTTCCTCATTATGTTATGTTGCTTACCATGCTTAAAAAATCCAAGAATATATATATATATATATATATATATATATATATATATGCCATATTTCCACCATCTAGGATTTTGGGGCCAAATCCCTGCCATCCCAGCCACATATATCACTATACCGTGCTATGTCCCTCCCAAAAACCATGGAATATGGGGCATTAATTTGTTATTTGTTGCACCCAGGTGTTGTAGGTGAGTTGGAGAGGAGAGGGCAATCCTCCAATGGAGGTCTCAGGTTCAAATCTCCACCCTACCAAAAAGTTGAATTGGGTATCCAAAATCCAATTGATAATGTTGGTGCGGGTAGGGTCGGGTGCGACTCTCGAGTGACTTTGACGGTGTAGAACCCCCTGTTCATGGTCTCTCAGACCAATGCGGCCCCGCAAGGGGATTTTCACTTAAAAAAAAAATTGTTATCTGTTGGCAGGTTCTCTGGAATTGACAACTATTCTCAGGAGACAGGTTTAGTTCCTTGTTTTGCAACTATGGATTACATATTTTTTGTAATGAGTGTTGGAATATTATTATCTGTTTCAACGGTAGTTTCAATCAATAGTAGCTACAAGCTTCCTATTGAAACTACATGTCTTTTTAGAGTAAATACACGTATTGAGTAGGTAGACAAGCTACAAATGATTCAATCAACAATAGAAAAATTTCTATCATTCAAAATGCATTTGGTTAGGCCCAACAACTCAAAATACTTGGATGTAAATCTTGTCTTCCACCAACCTAACTTGAGGTTGATCTTAATGAAATAGTTGGCATCTCTAAGTTGATTCAACAAGTAATTGGGTACCTATTTTTCACAATGATTTTATTCAAAACTTTGTATTCAATAAAACTCTTACAAAGTGATGTACTCAACTGTATGTATCCCTTTTGTCTTAACTTTTTAATATGGTGCTTGATCTCACCATTCCAAAAGATAAAATTGGTACAAAGTACCATATAACAAAGAGGTCCAAGAAACTACATCTATTAAGTGCTTCACCTGACAATGCAATAATCCAACTCATATTTTACAAATATATCCTTGTCTAAAACTATCAGCTGACCAACCCACATTTGTTGCATCACTCAAGAACATGGAGATCTAGTAGTACTTCCATCTTGATTTGATTTGATCATCAAAAGCATCAACCTTATTGGTAGCATGAGCCACCTGTGTTATCCCTATAAAATTGATCTTGCAAAGTGAGGACTTTACCTTGACACCTTGACTAGTAGACACCATGGCACTACCACATATTGGGCTGCTCAAGGAGGATCTCTATATTTGAATTATTTTATTGCATATGAAATTCTAGGATGCTAGTTGACCCATATATATTTACCTTGATTCAACCAACCAAATAGATAAGGTATAAATGGGATATTCATTGGCAAGTTTTAGCCTATTGAAATTAATATTCTTTTGACTAACACTATCTACAAACTATAAATAATTTTCAGCACCCAAGTATTTGTATGACTGCTTATAATGGTCTTTTATACATGCATACATTGTTTATTGCCATATACCATAGGATAGTATGCATGTGGTAATCTATTAAGTGTAAAAGTATTTGTAACATGGTATTCCTAGGACCACATTGGTTGTATGCACTCCAACAAGAGCAAAATGGTGCATTGTGAAAATTTCATCCCCTTTGTTCTAATGGAAAATTAACTTGTCCATAAAATGATCATGAGAAATGAAGGACATCTCAACTGAAAGAGCAAACCACTGCTGAGTGCTATGCTATTTCAATTGAGGTGTCCTCTATATTTTTTTAGGTGAGGCCCTAAGAGGGTGGTTTTAAATCGTCTTCTTAGGCCTAAGAAGTCTTAATCCTAAGAGGGTGATTTTTATCCTCCCTCTTAGACCTAAGAGGGCAGTGTTAAGTGCCCTCTTATCCCTAAGAGGACGATTATAAATTGTCCTCTTAGACCCTAAGAGGGCCGCTTTTTGAGGTGGTTTTTAGACATCATCGTATATCATGAATGTTTTACATCTTCATAAATGGTGGCTAAGAAACTGCCTTTAAAGACCTTTAAGAGCGGTTATAAACCATTATTAAAGCCCTTTTTTTTGTGTAGTGGAAGGTTGATCTACTCATAGGTTTTCTTTGCTTATATTAGGGTTGCACAGGAGAGGGAGCACAAAGCTCCTTAAACAATCTTGTGCACCCTAGGTAGATAGCCAAGGCATAGGCTAGACACCTAGCGATAGCCAGTGGTTGGTCTGCTTGTGTTTATGACCTGCCTGTGTGGTTTGGTTAGCCTACAACCTTATAACTTTGATTAAGAAATATTATAATAAAAGACCTACCCTTTTTATATTAAACATAGATGATTAATTTTGGAAAATAATAAAGGACCTACTTTTTAATATTAAACATAGATGATTATGTTTGAAAAAAATAAAAGACCTACCTTTTGATATTAAAACATAGATGATTATGTTTGGAAATAATAAAATAAAGACCTTTTGTTGCTAAAGCATAGATAGATTATGTTTTTGGATGGATTAAGGAAAGAAGGATTTATTGTTTTAAGTATTTTATTAATTAAGGGTATGGGACCTTAGTTGATTGAATAAATGGATTATTTTAAGTATTTGATTAATTAAGGGTATGGGACCTTAGTTGATTGAAGAAATTGATTATTTTAAGTATTTGATTAATTAAGGGTATGGGACCTTAGTTGATTGAAGAAATGGATTGTTTTAAGTATTTGATTAATTAAGGGTATGGGACCTTAGTTGATTGAATAAATGGATTGTTTTAAGTATTTGATTAATTAAGGGTATGGGACCTTAGTTGATTGAAGAAATTGATTGTTTTAAGTATTTGTTTGATTAAGGATATGGGACCTTAATGGATTGAGGAAAATGACTTTGCATGATGAAAAACATGAACCTTTGATTGACAAAGGAAGAGTTGTGATTTACTTTGAATTTAAGAAATGACTCTCTTCTTCTATTGATAAAGAGAAGAGTGAAAATATGGAATTCCTCCTGATGTTGACTAGATGATTTATGATTGAATGCATTGAGTAGTTTTGTATAGTTATAATTTGGAAACTAAATTATATATGTACTTGCTTCAATTTATTTAGTAGATGCATTTAGATGCATGCTTCATAAGAACCATGAGCTATCCTGATCTCTTACTACCATCAATTGAGTGATGGAAAGACAAGAAGAACCAAGGAGGATACTTAGATCCGAAACATTGACCTTGATATTGGTTGTAATAATGAGTTTATTTATTAGATTATACTCTGGTTGAGAAATATCCTAGATGGACATTGATGTAATACCTTATTATTTTTAAGTATGGAAGTTTTACCATACTTGGGTTATGTAATGATTTAATAAATAAATGAAGAATGTATCTCTAACTTGTGGTTTATGAGAATTGTAGTTGTTATGGTTTCATAGAAATATTTTTGCTTAAAAGCTTTACTTAGATGATGGTGTTTTTTTTAAAGTGCTTTCTTAATGCTCTTGTAGATATAATTCCTGTTTAAATTAATTAGATAAACTTAATCTTGTCCTTCTAAAAAAATAAGGTTTAGAAGGTTTTGCATTTTAACATAGTAAGATCGTTAATTTATTATCTAAAAATGGTTATTAATTATGTGATAGAAGTAGAGATTTTTAGCCTAAGGGATTATAGGATCTCTTAGGATGTGGAAAAACCAAAATAGTTATGAATGAACTTGGATATCTATGAAAGGAATAAGTTAGCTCATCGTGGAGATGATATTGATAGCTTATTTGCAATACGTGTAGTATACCTACACATACGAACTTGTGTATGGTATAGATATGGGTGTATTCCTTCGACTAACAGAAGGAGATAAGTTAGCTCATTGGGAAGATGAGATAGGTAGCTTATTTGCAATATGCGTAGTATACCTACATAGATTGACTTGTGTATGGTATAGAGATGGATGTATCTTTTAGTAGATTAGGTAAGATAAGGTCAATCAACTTAAACATTAGATTTGCTTAATTCTCATCAAAATAATGCATGTGTTGGTTAGGGATATGTGAATCCCTCTTGGGTTTATGCTTGTAAAAAAAATATTCTTGCCTTAGTTAAACTAGTTAGCTTTTGGGTCATTACAACCTTGAGCCAGGAAAGCCTAGGCACAAGTGCCCAATCCATGTCGAGACTACCACAACCAATGGCATCAATGCACGATATGAATAAAGGTCTTGCAATTTTGGCCTCAATACTCAAAGAGAAGGTAATATAGGCTTGTTTGCATTCTCAGACATGATTTTGGAGCAGGGTACATTGGAAAGAGCCTCTAGCACGAGGATTATGGCAATCAAAGCAATCATGTCTTAAGGTGGCCTACCATAAGGTGAAATTAGACAATATGAGAGAGACACCTTAGAATTTCAATCATGTTGCATAGGATAAGACCCCATGAGGTGGAGGATGTTAGTAGGAATGGGAAGTCCATGCGGTCCAATCTGGCTATAAATACGTTGATGCTTCATTGGTGCTTTCAGAATCAAGAAGAGTGTGCAAATAATTGTCAAACCAAATTCACAGAGAGTCCTTGACCAGTCTGATATTGACCATGATGTCAACGATATTGTTACCCTCTCTATAAACATGTTGGATAATGACATTATTATATTTGCAAAGAAATATTTTTGACTCTTTTATCAAGTTGAAGACACCCCAAGTTGGAGAACGAGTTCCCTTGAGGTAATTTATGATGTTCAATGAATAGCCTTAAATAATAAGGTTATTGAGATGGAGGTCTTCCAAAGTGGATAATCCCTCGTACAGAGCTCTAGATTTGACCATATTATTGGTGAGAATGTTGATGTTTTCAGTAAACACCAGGATGATCCTAGCCTTATCATATCTGATAATGCTTTTGTTGCTAGCTTTGCTTGAATTACCTTTAGTAGCTCCATCAAAGTTGAACTTGAACCAACCTAAAGGGGGAGGATATCATCTAACACAAGATCTATCTACACTAGGCACTAGCAGACTAAGAGGGATAAAAGAGAGATTAAAATAAGCAACAAGCCTAGACTCTAACCTAGGATAAGGAGCATCGAAGGAAGGGATAAAATTTGTATTTTAAATGGTTGTTGACAAAACCCTAAAAAAAATAAAGGTGGGGTCTTTGGTAGTATCACTAAATACCCTATTGTTCTTTTCTAACTAGACTTGCTAAAGAAAATGGGATAAACAAAAAGACCAAAGAGACTTGAGGCGATGATGAGAGAAAGGGTTAGGCCATTGTACACACAAATTAAGAATGGAATTGGATTGGACCCACTCAATACAAAACATCAAGAAAAGGGAGAGCAACACCTTAGAGGAAAAGGGGCACTCTAGGAACAGATGGAGGACCAACTTCCACCCAGACTGACAAAGATAGTAGTAATTGGGAATGAACAAGCCTCTTCTAATTAAATTGTCAATGGTCAAGATTTTATTTTGGAAAACCAACCAAAAAAGAATGCAATCTTGGGAATAAGATGTTTGATCCAAATGAGACTAATCGAAAGCCAACTTAAGCTAGGATATTCTTGAATGTGATAAGCAGATCTGACTGATAATTGACCATTTTCATTAGCACTCCAAAGGAGGGAATCCTATGAGGGGCCACTTGATATGATATAGGTTCTTAGCAGATTGGAGAGGACTTTGACAACTACCTCTTGCTCAGAGCTTAAACTATTAGAAGGAAGATTCTTCTAGACAAGACTATTAGATGGCCTATAGGTGATGAAATTGCAAATAAAGTTCTTAAAAAGGTGATTCATGAGAGGCTTTAAACACTCAAATTGGAATCAACAATCAAAGGTTGATCCATTAATTAGGGGTCTTCCCAAAATCAAATAAGTCTTCCATTGCCAAGGTGTCATCTGAGGCCTTTTCTAAGAATGTGTTTGATTTTGGTAACCAAGTTCCAGAATGTAGAACCATCTGGGAGAGGTTCTTCGTCCAAGAGAGAGTTTCTCTAGAGGTACTTGCTTTTGATTATATCAACCCAAGCAATTTTGGCATTGGTTAGAATTCTCTATCCTTGTTTATCGATCAAGGCTATGTTCATCTTGCTGACCCTCTTGAAGCCTAGTCCTCCTTGGCCTTTTCTAGTGTAAACTTTGTCCCAGGCGACAAGAGAGAATATTCGATGATTCTCAGCTCCAGACCAGAGGAATCACTTTTGGATTTGCTCGATTTTTTGACACATGGAAGCAAGGACCTTGAATATGGCTATGAAAAAAACCGAGATGCTCTAAAGGTAGCCCTGAACTAATGTAACTTTAACAACTTGATTGAGAAGAGCTTCTTTCCATCCAACAAGTTTTTATAAGTTCCACATATTTTCAAATAAAGCTACCTTAAAAAAGAAAAAATTGTTGATAAGATATAACTCTACTTAAAATATTTGTTTTTAAAATCTCAACCAAATACCTCTTTTAATTATTTATTTTTTATATACTTAAGTGACTTTTAATTTATGTTATTTTATTCATTTCCACCATGAATATCTTTTTAGATTGTTCACAACTAAACTTATAGGTTTTATACTATTTTGGATAATTTGAAGTGTAATTGAAAGGGTCAACCTGAATATAGATATAATATAGTTTTTGGTTGCTTATAAGCCAATTGTAGAGTTGGCTTGTTCTTTTTTATATGGATAACCAGTTATAAACACATGCATCGCAATAATCTCTTGATAAGTTTAGTTGAAGAGTTATATCACTTAAAGAATATGACGACTTTTTTTACTTTAATGTTACAACCACTCACGCTACCCTCACTACCAGCTACCATTTTGTCAATAACGTCCACAAACCAAATATAACTGTTAATAAGTATTTCTTGACTTTTGATTTTGTTCCTGGGATTATAATTTTTAGGAGATTTGGTTTTTTTTAATAAAATTTAAGATTTAAACTGCGAAGTATGCGTTAATCTTTTATTCAATTTTAAATATTAGTCGTAAAAATTTCTTATTTTTGGGTTGATTCCACACATTATATAACGTTATCACTATGTCTTTTCGATTGAATTTTTTATTCAAATCCAGCCAACGTTCGTTGTCCGGCATCAGCATCCTGTCCTCAGCTATTTATCTGCTTCCGAACGGGGGAGATTCCAGCATATTTGTGAAGCAAATGACGAAATGAACGGGCAGCAGGTGTGGAATAGCAATTTCTAGCGATCTCCCTTCATTTAATAGAAGACCCAACTCCATTGCCTGCATCCATTAACGAGAGGAGACAGTCAAAGCCCTGAAGGCCTATTTCATTATCATTTTATGATGGGTAATTGTATGAGTGACGATGTGGAGCATCATAATCATACGGAGAAAATGCATTTACATGAAGATCATGGGAGGCAATATTCTGAAAACTTTCGGCAGATCAAGCTATTGGTTTCCACAAAGCAACTGTCGGAGTTGCTTTCTCAGAGCCACGCAGAAACCTTGGCAGAATTTCTCTCAGATAATCCCCAAACAGCAGGAGGAGGAGGACTAATTGGTGTTCCTGTACATGCCAAGTATGAAGCCCATCCTTCATGGAAGCCGTCTTTGGAGGAAATCCCTGAAGTTGTTGCCGAAGAAGGAAGAATGAATAGCTAAGCATGGGAATGCCCTTGGAGGTGTCATGTCCCATCATATGTTAACACAAATTGTTGTTGCAAGAACTGCCGTCTTTTTTGTATACTTATCTTCTACATAAGATGGTTTTGCATCGCTATGCTTTAGTCTGTTTTAGGTTTACTCTCTGGCTTTTACTTTCACACATGTTGGAATGTAATACAAGGAGTTTCTTCTCAGGCCACATGCACAGAACTTATCATATTGACATGTTTGTAGGTCTTATCTTCCATGTAGTTATTATGATTTTTGTTTGATAGAACCTAAAATAACTCAAGAAAAACTAGGTGGCCAACGCATGGGATTTTATATTTGAACAGCATGGGATTCCAACTTTTGGTTGGTCGGTGCACTCTGCAAACTATGGTAATCGGTAAGAGGTTAAAGGAGTTGCCTCTTAATTAGTTAAGATTGACCATTGTTGGGACACCTCATTGCATTTGTGGCCTTTACAAATAAGCCGAGAAGATTACACCAATTGTCATCTATTTAAAGAATGATTAAATAATTAATCTTAACCTCAAGAAAGATGCTTCAAACCATGGTTAGTCTTTATTGTATTGTCATTCGATTGATATCATAAAGCTCTTGATTGTTATTTATTTTAAATTTATATATTATAATAATATGTCTTAAAAAAAAATTGTTCTAACTTACAATTACTATGTAAAGAGTATGTTAAGTTAGTTAAGACCTGTCAAGTGTTTTATTTTATTATTCAATAACATAGTTAATTAAGTATTAAATTTAATAAATAATGAATTTGATTAAAAGAAATAATTTATGCATTATTAATTTAAATTATTATAAACTATTTAATAATGTCAACTTCATTATTATATGATTGATAAATGAAAATTAATAACATTCATATATTCATTCATTAATAAAACATAAAGAATAATTGTTTACAAAATTTAATTTATATTTTAATAATGTATGGGATTATAATGGATGTATTGTTATTGTTGCATCATGAGTATTTAAATTGTTTATGTAAAGGAAGAGATAAAGTAAGAATTTGTGTAATTAGGCTTCAAATAAGCCCAGCCATAGGTAGAAGATTTGATGAGCTCAAAGTAGCTCAGCCAAATTGCCAAGAATTTAAGAACGAAGGGGGAGAAAATTTCATGCAACTACATAGAAATAGTAAAGTTCAGGATGGACCATTCTGTTTGATCAGATTCACTCAAATTGACCAATTTCCTAAGTGGGGAATAATTGATTGGCAGACAAGGGAATTAAAATCTGTTGATTTAGAATGACTTGTTTCATTTGATTCAACACATTTGTGCTTGATTCATTCAAGATGCAAGAAGGCTATGTCATGCTAATATATGTCAACTAGTAGTAGAAGCCAATTAGTAAAAGAAAACAAATGGTATGATAGAAAAGTGTCAACAAACAATTTTGTTAGCTTTTGAATCTTAATACTTAAGATAAAATTCACCAAAATATCAATAATAAAGTTGCAATATGATATATATGATAATGGCAATATTCTAGAAATATAAAACTCAAAAATAACTTCAACAATCACTCATAAACTTGCCATTAATAAATGCTCATGAAAATGGTACAATAGCTCTAAAAGTATCAAGTAAGTATCAAGACATGTCCTATCATGTCGCATCACTTTACATATACACATACACTACATATATAATATAATGTGACTCTTCATATGGAGCACTCTTGGCCTTCACTCTTCTAGAGACTCTTCCACTTCCTATTCTAAGGACACATGTGCACATTGACAACTATGCACATTTACAATACCAAAATACTTTGCACACTTTAATAATACTTGTGCACTTATTACATTGCATAAAGTAAATCATAACTTCTAATCTAGAACACTCTTCCTAATCTAAAGATGTACCCAAGGTGGTACATTAGCATGTACCAAATAATATAATATAATCCAACACCCCCCTGTATTACATTATTTGGTTATTGAAGACTTTAATCTTCAATATGGTCTTCATCTTTTAACTCACTTTGCATTGTATGCCTTCTTGATTAGGTTCATTCTCTTCTTGCTTGTCTTCATAATTAACGTCAATCTATAAATATTTAGATGATGTCACATTGTCAGTCGCTTCTTGTAAAAACACTTTTTCTCTACCTTTGTCTTTCATATCATGAATCCTATTTTGAATAGAACCTTCTAAGCATTCACTTATAGCATCATGATAGGATCCTGAATTTGATGAAGTTGAATCATTAACATTACATGAAGAATGAAATACTTTTTCTAAGAAATATTCATCCACTTTTGTTTTCTTCTTAAGAGATTCAATCAACTGCTTTTGTTTCAAATCTTTCTCTTTGTAATGTTTGAGTGCAAGTAGTCCCATATATGTTATACTAGCAATGTTTAAAGGAATCATAATACTATCTTTGTCATTGTCAATTGCTTCAAACATTCTTGCATGCAGATAATACTCTAATGTTTCAAAATTTTCTTCTAATGCTTCCTTATAAATAAAACTTGAGATTAAGTCTAATTTTCCTTCAGACTTTTCAATCAAGTTTTTAATTCCATACTTTATAACTTTCACTCTTCCTTTTCTAATTTCTCTTTCCATTTCATTATTCAATGAACTCTTTGGAGTAGACATTATTTTAGCTTCTACCTTATGACTTCTAATCTCAAGAATATAATTTCTTCTAAATTTCTTAATCCAATGTTGGTGTTGAATACCTTATAACTCCAAACTTAGAAATTTAGAAATTCCATAAAAGAATATTTGCAAATTTTATAAACTTAATTTGATGTTGAAAACCTTATTACTCCAATCTAATTAAATTGTAAATATTTCTAATTGTTTTGTAAAAACAAATTACAAAACTTTAAATTTAATTCTTCAATTCCTTCAAACTAAATTTCAATGCTTCACAAAACTCTTAAATACCATTAATCTTATTTCTAAGGTTTCAACTATTAACTCTTATCCCTCCAAAGTATATAAGTTCACTTTTATCCTTAGAAAATAATAAGTGTATATATTCCTTATATCTCCTATTCTGAATGTGCATAAATAAACTTTGAATAAAATGAATTACCTTAACTTTAATCGTGGTAATTCCCTCTGTCAATAATGGTTGACTATCTCTTGATAGGCGCTCCCCCTTTTATGAAACCTTTGCTATACTTTGGGTTTCCTTGGAAAATATTTTTCCTTCTCCTTTTGATTGGCCAAGATAACTTCAGCTCTCACATAGGCACTCTGCAACATAGACTCCTTACACTGCCAAGTGGTGTGTTTCATCTTATTCCCACTCAAACCTTTAATTAATGCCTTCTCCAATGCTTCTCTGCAAAACTTGCTTCAACTCTTCTATCTTTGGCTTCTTAAAGAATATTCCCACTTTGAAATGGGTGCTTGAAGTTCTTCAACTCTATTGACCTTCCATCTTATACATGCCACATGGCACTTAGACTCTTCCAATACCCTGAGTTCATCTTCTAAAGCATGTATAATGTATCCTTGCTTGGGTGAATGATATTGTAACATCCTAAGCATTACTCACTAAGGATTATAATACCTTCTTTCAACCTAGGTGTTGATTCGACACTTAAGCTTGTCCTTTGCCTCTTCTAACACATGTCCTTTGCATGTAACATATCCACCAACCTAAAATTTGCCCTAATCTCCAATCCTTCTATCTTCTCAACGTATTCACTTGCACTCCTATGTAGGAACGTATTTGCTTGTGCTCCTTGGGTGAAAACTTGATGGTTTGCTTAACACTTTTGGTGGTGGCTCTTCCTTAGATGATGGTGATCCTTTCTACTTGGATGGTGGTAGCTCTCCTTTACTATGGTGGCACTTCATTGTATGGTGGTGGCTCTCCCTTGGATAATGATACCTCTTCTTTACTATGGTGGTGCTTCGTTGTATGGAGGTGGCTCTCCTATGGATAATGGTGGCTCTTCCTTGAGAAATAGTGGTGCTCTCTACTCCAAATAGATCCTCTTCTCTTCCCTTTTGGATTGTGGCTACCTAGTGTCTTTAGACACTGAAAGACCTGCTTTATTTTTAATCCTTTGCTTGGTCTTTAACTTGCCCAAACTAATGCTTTTGATTTACTTCCTTTCACTTTAATAAATCTACATTCTTATGAGCTATAAAATAACATTCACTAATAATGTTATGCTCTTCTTATTTCTCCTTTCCAAATAGCTTAGATTCTTGTTGTTTTAATCTTGCAGATTTAAGATGTAAATACTATTAACACCTTTTTTTGAAGACTCCTTTTAACTTCTATATTCATATTTCAAATAAGGCTAATATGGTGCTCTCAAATACTTGATGTAAAACTAATTTAAATGCTCAAACAGTAAACTTATGTTGCACCAATATTGCATACCTTTCTGGTCTCCTTTTTGCTAGTTTCTTTGGTGATTTAATTCACCCCTTATTGTAATCTTGATTTTGTAAGTTTTGTACCTTTGTTCTCCTTCACAAAACTTACCAAATTCATAGCTCTAATTGTTGCTCAACTTTCTACTAGTTTGTTGTCTAATAACTCTTCTCAAATCTGCCTCGAAGTTCTCCAAAATCGTAGCTCTTTATCTTCTTCTAATGCTATCCACAAAACCTGATTTTGTGGCTCAAAATCTCCTCTGAAACCTGTCTTCAAACTTTGTAACTTGCAGCTATTAATGCTGCCCAAATGCTGTCAAAAATTTTGTAACTCTTCAATCAAATCCTCTATTTTATTGTCTAAAACCTGCAATGAATCACTCCAAATTGTTTATTTCTCTCGTTATCTCTACCTCCTTCAATATTCTGAACAAGGGTACTCCAAAATCTACCCAAATATTCTCCAAAATGCAAATATATACTTGTTGCACTTTACTCTTCTGCAACCCTTCAATTTCTTCCTCAAAATTCTCCAACCTTCTTTCAATTCAGCCTTCAAAAATATTGTGGCTATCCTTAAATTTCCCAAAATTATGGGCTCTTCAATCTTCTCTGCTCCCTCAATCTTCTTGTTGAATTCTAACTTCAAATTTGATCTCCTTCACTGTCTTCTTCCTCAAGAATTTGAATGTCTTGAGGTCTTCAAAAACCTTCTCCAAAATTTGGCAAACTTCTTGCCAAAATCTCCTTCCTCTTGGGCTTGTTGTCATATGGCGATAATTGTCCCAAATCCTTCTTATCAGAAGCTTCTCCTTGCTTGCAATCTCCTATCATGAACCTTCTCCAAATATCCTCCAATGGTCACTTCTTCAACTCTGCAAAGTTACTCCTCCTTGCTTGCAATCTCCTTCCTCAAGCTTTCTCTGCAACTCCTCCAATAATCACTCCTTCAATTCTTGTAATAAGGCTTTCTCTAGCCTTCTCCTTCTCCTCCAAATTCTCTTGAGACCTCTTCTCCTTAGGTCTTCTAATTCTACAATTCCTCAATTCTTCTCCTCAAAACTTCAATGAGACTTTTCCTTGGTCTCTTCAATCTTCCAACTATGGGAATTCTGCAATGAGATCTCTTTCCTAGATCTCCAAAATCTATTGCTTCTAAATTTTGCAATAGGACATTTTCTTAGTCCTTCTCTACTTCCAATCTTCTATCTTCAATAGAAACCTCCTACATGGGTCTCCTCAATATTCAATCTGTAGTCTTCAATATACAATCTTCAATCTTCCAAATCTGGAAGTTCTTCAATATGACCTCTTTCAAGTCTCTTCAACTTCTCCAATATGTAGCCTTCAATCTCTAATATTCAATATCCAATGAGGCCTCTCTCTTGGACCTCCTTAATCTCCAATGTCTACTTTTCTATAACAAAGAATTAATCTCTGCATGAGGAAAGCACATAGACTTTCAGGAAACGAAGGTGAAATTCTTCTCTATCTATTATAGGAAGCTTCCCAACTTTTGAGACTTAATTTTTTGCAACAAGAAACTTAGATAGTAGTAACCAAATGCATTAAAAACTTTAGAATTCTAAAATGAATAAACTTCACTAGTTATTCTCTAAACTAGTGGAAAGAATTATGTGTTGAGTCCTAGTCTTCACAAGTTCTCCCTCAACCCTGTGGAAAGACTCTAGCCAATCTGTAATCTGCAATCTTCTTCAATCTACCAACTTCTCCAATAGGACCTCCTTCTTGGGTCTCTCAATCTCCTCAATGTCAAGGTCTATCTTCAAGACCTGAAATCTCCTTCTATTCCAAATTTGTTCTTGGAATAGGTAAATCTTCAAACTTCTCTGGTTTTCCTTTCCAGAGGTAATCTCCTTAACTTCACTGGTTTCTCCTTCACCAGTCGAAATCTCCTTTGCAACTTTAAAACCTATGCAAGTCAAAACCTTGTTGTGGCTCTGATACCACTGTTAGCTTTTGAAGCTTAATACTTAAGATAAAATTCACCAAAATATCAATAATAAAGTTGCAATATGATATATATGATAATGGTAATATTCTAGAAGTATAAAACTCAAAAATAACTTCAACAATCACTCATAAACTTGCCATTAACAAATGCTCATGAAAATGGTACAATAGCTCTGAAAGTATCAAGTAAGTATCAAGTCATGTCCTATCATGTCGTGTCACTTTACATATACACATACACTACATATATAATGTAATGTGACTCTTCATATGGAGCACTCTTGGCCTTCACTCTTCTAGAGACTCTTCCACTTCCTATTCTAAGGATACATGTGCACATGGACAACTATGCACATTTACAATACCAAAATACTTTGCACACTTTAATAATACTTGTGCACTTATTACATTGCATAAAGTAAATCATAACTTCTAATCTAGAACACTCTTCCTAATCTAAGGATGTACCCAAGGTGGTACATTAGCATGTACCAAATAATGTAATATATTCCAATAGATTCATTTGGAAGGTGAAGTAACTAAAGAATGCTAATAGGTCAATGAGCATGTGGGTTTATCAACTTGGTAAAAATTAACGAAGATCATGTGTACAAGTACCATATTAGCATTAAAAAAGGTAGGGAAGTAAGATTTCACTAGTTGTAAAATTTATCAATTTGCTCAAAGTTGACCTACTATCAAATAAATAATTTGTCAAAGCAGGATCAATTATTTGATATGATAAGTGATAAGGTTAATCTATTAGAATTCACAATGTTTTTCAAAAATATTCCAAAACATACATTCACCATAATTATATTTAAAATAATAGAATAGCAATAATAAGGAGAGAATATAGATAAAAATTGAGAGATAATTGACATAGAGGTAATAAGGGGTGGGTGTCCATAGGCAGCTCCATAATAACATATCACAAACTAATACAATGGATCATCCATTGGGGGTTATTTATAGTGATACATAATCCGCAATTAAATGCTTACCTCAATATGACATAACCTAACTTGAAGGTTAAATTATAATATATAAAATATTAAATCCACTAATTGAGGTTAACCATAGCGGTGGTTTAACCAATATTTTTAAGGGTGAATACATAAAAGTTGCCCATAGGCTTACAAAATTATGTTTGGAGGCTTACATTGTGTTCTCCTATAGGATACATCAAGAGGCCATGTAGGCACTTCATCACTATTGATATTAGTCTAATAAAGTCAAATTATAGAAATTCCAACACCCCTATAATTTAAGTTGAGGTTCCAATAAGAGAAGATATTAGAGATGATGCATATCCCCCCATAATCAATGCTAAATGGGCCAAAGAATCTCCATAAAGAATCTTGATTTCCTCTCTTTCCAAAGTACATGAATTTGATCAACCCTTCCTTGAACATGAAGTTGTGAGTCCACCTTTTGGATCCAAGATACTGAGCTTATTATGAGAAGATCCTCAACATATAATATGGTAACCACAATCTAACCTTCAAACTCAAAATAAAGTAGCTAAATCTTCAAACAACAAGCAATTCTTGAATAATCATCCACTATGGTTAGAAATGAACTAGTAATAACAAGGCATATCATGCAGTGATCATTCAAAACCTACACCTATATCTAAAAAATTATCTACAACATTATAATAAGTCCTTGAACTGATGTCTCTAATGTATAGAGCTTGCAAAAACATACAAATTAAAAAATAGGTCCAACACACTTTTGTATGGAAATATTAGAGCCTCTAGAATATTGATCATAATAATAGGGTAAAAAATAAAAAATTAAGACTCCAAAACTTAGGAAGAAATGGGTCAATCATAGACTACCACATGTTGGATGAGATAGGTGTCAGTTATCAACCATTCACTAGAACTTGCCTAACTAGATGTTACTAGTTGACTACCATTGCTATTGAGTCTACCACTATGTAAAATTAATGAAAGGGAATTTGGAACTTGGTATGAATTAATTAGTTGATGCTTATTAATACATAGAGAGGAAGTTATATATGTCACATCATGTCATGTTGACCAAAAAATTGTTTTGTCTTCGAGTTAAGGAGACTTGAACTCATGTTCTTATATGGGGAGTGCACTAGTCTCCCTAGCCTAGCCATGTGACTCCACAAATGCTTTAAAAGTGAAAAGGAACACTACCTAATGAAGGATATGCTATTATATATTTCTAAATCAAAATGCACAAAAAAATTCAAACCTAATACCTCCAATTCCCAATCTAGAGCATGAATTGACATGCCAATGGGTGCAAGTTGGATAAAAATTTGGATAATTTTAGTTAGATATAGGATACAATTAAATGAAGGGGTGCAAAATATTTGAACCTATGACCTTGGGTGTAAAAGACAAATGAGCGAACCCAAAAAGCACACATGTCACTTGAGAGGAAAAGGGAATGGCGTCCTTAAAG